>RYFJ01000622.1:0-498396 GCA_003991445.1 Oryza meyeriana var. granulata | reverse complement strand
GATTGACCATGTCACGCCTGGACACGACAACACATCAACCCTTAAACTCCGTTCAGCCTGCCCACCGCTCCAAACAAAAAACATCGGCGGCGGTCCATACATATCTCTTCACAACAAGAATGGACCAGTGGATGATCGGGAGCACGTCCTTTCTAACTTGTTGTCAACGGTTCGCTTTGGTGGCGCAACCCGGCCGACGACAATATGCAATGCCTAGCAAGTGTTTGCCATAGAAACAAATTCCGTGTAGCCACATCTCCTTGCCGCCACCTACCACTTCTCCACTCTTTGCACCAAGTCCTCCAGCTTGTCGATGAGACCGTCCCTATTCCATCGCTGACATCGGCCGCCTCCAGAGAACAACCTATTCATCCCCTGAAGCCAATGTCGCGCAAAGCCGAACGATGCCAACCTCAGGTAACTCTTTTCGTCTATATCTTACTGTCCGCTCTTAACTTTTCTACTGATCCCTTCCGATGCCAATTTTGCAGTCCATAGCCGATCGGTTTCCTTTGACACTGATCGGCAAGTACCTAGAAGTAGAAGAATCCACAGCCACCAGCGCAACGACCAAACCATCCTTCCCAGCCGACGTACGTGAATATCTGAACGAGCATCCTCAGTCGGCTGGAAAACCCAATTGACGCGCTACGGAAGATTGCGGGCCAATCCGGGCAAGATTCGCAGAAATTGAAACACATCTGCCGAAGAACTTATCGACGCATTTAACCCCCGCAGCATATCTGGAATCCCATAGATTTAAACTCATCAAGCTTAGACAGCGCATAGCCGATCGCGCTGACCAACAGAAGACTACCGAAGACATCCAAGCCGATCGCTATTAGCCCAAGCAGAGAAAAAAAGCTTGATGACATGGCCGCTGCCCCCCAAGAGCTCCAACTTAAGTTAGACCAGCTGAAGAAAAAGGAGCCGATTTGCTGGCAGAACTTGAAAGAGTTCGTAAAGACCTTACAGCAACAGAATCCCAGCTAATCGGCCTACCGCAAGCCATCCAAGACCAAGAGCTAAGGTTGCAGCGACAGTGCGTCAAGTCATCCATCGGCGCAAGAACCTGAAGACCATCCCAGGCACGATGAATGACATCCGTGCATCAATGAATTGACCAGATCCGCCTGCACGCAATTGAATGATCCAAAAATTCTTGTAAGCCTTAAACCTTATAACTGTCGATTTTTCGGAACATGCCGATCACCCTTCTGCTGTCATGTAATCAGATCGGCTCTACTACCCATCTCTCTCAGTCCTGATAACTTTTCCGCTTGTTTTGATCTAAAGGCGATATCAATTGATATCGGCTGTCTTTAGGCGACGTATAAAAACATCGGCTTTCCTAATTGTTTAGAAATCGGCTGTACTTAACCGATTTAAGAATTGATCCAAACGCTAGGGTAGTATTTCTTGAGATATTTCCCATTAAGTGCTTTAGCAAACTCCGTCCCGTCAAGATCTTCTAATATATATGCGTTACCAGGCACACAGCGATTAATCCGATAAGGCCCTTCCCAATTAGGCGACCATTTTCCGAACTTATTATCTCTGGACCCGATCGGCAAAATCAACTTCCACACAAGGTCCCCTCGGCAAACGACTTATTTACCACCTTTTTGTTGTAATGCCGAGCTGCCCTAGCCTTATTCTCCTTGATTCTTTCTAGCGCTCTCAACCGATTCTGAGCTAAATCTTCAAGTTCATCTGCCATCAAGTTATAATAATCATCGGCCGTCAATTGATTCTGCAAAGAAAGTCTTCTAGAGCCGATGTTAGTTTCCCACGGCAAAACCGCCTCATGTCCATATACCAACTGATACGGCGGTACCCGAGTAGACCCGTGGCATGCCATCCGATAGGCCCATAGTGAATCGGCTAATGTAGAATGCCATCGCCGTGGCTGCTCATCAATTTTCCGCTTAATCAACTTGATCAAACTCTTGTTAGAAGCTTCTGCTTGCCCATTGGCTTGAGCATAATAAGGCGATGAATTTAATAACTTGATTCCCATACTGGCAGCAAACTGTTGAAACTCATCAGAAACAAAAATAGACCCCTGATCAGTAGTTATCGTCTGAGGAATCCCAAACCGATAAATGATATGCTCCTTGATAAATTCAATCGCTTCTTTGGACGTGACCTTCTTCAAAGGAACTGCCTCTACCCACTTGGTGAAATAATCTGTTGCTGCCAATATAAACTTATGTCCCTTACTTGATGGAGGAAAAATCTGGCCGATCATATCAATTCCCCATCCTCTGAACGGCCACGGTTTGATGATAGGATTCATAGCCGATGCCGGTGCCCGCTGTATATTTCCAAACTTCTGACAATCTTGACACCCTTTATAATACCTAAAGCAATCTTCCAGCATTGTCGGCCAAAATACCCCTACTCTTCTCAACAACCACTTCATCTTATGAGCCGATTGATGAGTTCCACAAGATGCCTTCGTGCACTTCACACATAACCACTTTGGCTTCTTCCAAATCAGGCATCTAAGCAGAACTCCCTCAAACGTCCGATAATACAACTCCTCATCAAGTAGCACATATTTAGTAGCTTTATACCGAATCTTCCTGGAAACAGACTGCGACGGGTTTCGTAAGTAATCAATTATCTCCTGTCTCCAGTCATCGGCCTTGTTCTGGACATCAATATCGGCTATCTCCACCTCAACCTGCCTATTCAGCCGATATCCTGAAGCAATCTGTGCAAGATCATTGGCTTCCAAATTCTGCTCTCTGGGAATATGATTCATTGACACCATCTTGAAATCCTTCAACAAATCCACACACTCTTCATAATATGACCTCAAAACATCATCCCTGCACTCATATTCTCCAGATAACTGTTTGATCACCAACAAAGAATCACCAATAATCTCTATAATATCGGCCCCGATCTCCTTTAATAGTTGAAGTCCTTTCAGCACCGCCTCGTACTCCGCCTGATTGTTAGTCCGATAAGGCTTAATTGTAAAAGCAAACTCAAAACTTGCCCCCCGAGGCGACACAATAACCAAACCGATACCAGATCCATGCCTGCAAACCGATCCAT
Organism: Oryza meyeriana var. granulata; assembly: GCA_003991445.1. Lineage (NCBI taxonomy): Eukaryota > Viridiplantae > Streptophyta > Magnoliopsida > Poales > Poaceae > Oryza > Oryza meyeriana. Next base: position 495,327 of record RYFJ01000622.1, on the reverse strand, counting down.
CAAAAAATAAAACCCACGGGATCGGCTCCACATAGTCCTCGTGAGACCCCCTGTGCTGGACAATAAAATCGGCCACTGCTTGTCCTTTGATTGCTTTAGCCGATTCGTACCTCAAGTCAAACTCTGTCAAGGCAAAAACCCACTTGCCAACTCGCCCTTTCAAGACTGGAGCCGACAACATATATTTGACCACATCGGCCTGGCAAACTACTGTACACTCAGCCGATAGGATGTAATGCCTCAACTTTGTACACGAGAAATATAAACACAAGCATAACTTCTCCACCGCTGGATATCTCGTCTCAGCATCCAAAAGTCTCCTACTTAGATAGAACACAACTCGTTCTTTACCTTCAAATTCCTGGATCAAAACAGAACCGATGGACTTCTCATCGGCCGACAAGTATAATCTGAACGGCACTCCTTCCTGCGGTGGAATCAAAACAGGCGGGGAACTAAGATAATTCTTGATCTCGTCAAACGCCCTCTGCTGCGCTGCCCCCCACACAAATTCTTGATCGGCTTTCAACTTCAATAACGGCGTGAAAGACTCAATTCTCCCTGATAAATTTGATATGAATCTCCTCACAAAATTAATCTTGCCGATCAACGATTGCAACTCCGTCTTATCGCTTGGTGGCTCTGTGGTCTTAATGGCTCTGATACTTCGCTGACTAACTTCAATTCCTCGCTCATGAACCATAAAACCCAGAAATTGCCCAGCCGATACACCGAAAGCACACTTATTGGGATTCATTCTTAGTCCGTATCTCTTGGCCCTCTCCAGCACTCTTCGTAAATCGGCTATATGGCTTTCCCCACTTTTAGATTTAACCACCACATCATCAATGTAAATTTCCACCAACAAACCGATGAGATCATGAAATATATAATTCATTGCTCTTTGATAGGTCGCACCGGCACTTTTCAATCCAAAAGTCATTACTACCCACTCATACAAACCGATAGCTCCAGGACATCGGAACGCAGTCTTGTGCACATCCTCTTCGGCCATGAAAATCTGATTGTATCCTGCATTGCCGTCCATGAAGCTGATAATCTTGTGGCCTGACGCTGCATCCACCAACAAATCCGCTATCGGCATCGGGTACTCATCCTTGGGGGTAGCTTTATTTAGATCCCGGAAATCAATACATATCCTCAATTTCCCATTTTTCTTCTCCACCGGGACGATATTAGAAACCCACTCAGCATATCGGCATGGCCTTATGAACTTGGCATCGTACAACCTTGTGATCTCTGCCTTGATCGGTTCATATAATTCTGCCTTGAATCTCCTTGGAGCCTGCTTGAATGGCCGATACCCTGGTTTAATAGGTAGCCGATGTTCAACAATCGATCGGCTTAATCCTGGCATCTCATGGTACTCCCAGGCGAAACAATCCCGATACTCCTTTAACAATGCTATCAATTCTTCTCGTAGCTCAGGACTTAATTTTTTGCTTATATACGTCGGCCTTGGTCTATCTCCTGGTCCTATATCAATCTCTTCCAAATCATCAGCCGACGTAAATCCTTGCCCCAATTTCCCCTCGAAGTCTTCAATGGAGCCCATCAGAGTAACAATTCAGAGCCGACTTGCTGGATCGGCTGTATCCCCTGACTAGTAACCTTGAGGTAATTCTCCTTCCCAAACTCTTCCGGATAAGCAGTCAACACCATCGGCTTCCCAGACTGGTAGATCGGTCATGGCAATATTGGTCGACCGATCTGCTTGCACCACCTCGACTTGATCTCCCTGCCACTGTATTAGACATTGATGCATTGTCGAAGGCACGCAACAGTTCGCGTGAATCCAGTCCCTGCCGAGGAGCAAACTATATGACCCCTTTCCGTCAATTACAAAAAACGTGGTGGGTAATGTCTTACTCCCTACTGTCAGCTCCACGTTTAATACGCCTTTCGCTTCAGATGAATTCCCACCGAAGTCTTTTAGCACCATATTTGTCTTGATCAGGTCTTCGGTAGTCTTCCCAATTTCCGGAACGTAGCATGAGGCATGAGGATTAACGCGGCTCCTCCATCAACCAACATCTTTGTCATCGGCTTCCCATTTACGTATCCCTTGATGTATAACGGCTTTAAGTGCCGATGCTCTGATTTCTCAGGTTTATCAAATATGGCTTGATCAGATTGCAACGTTAGTTGAGCGAAAACCTCCTCAATCTCCTTCTTCATCTGATGAAAGCGCTTTATACTCCCGAGGCAAAAAGAACACCATATTTACCGGTGCTGATACGTCCTCATCGTCCTTCTTCTTCACTTGCCAAACTTGCCTAGTCCTTTTGGGACGATGATCAACCTCCTCTTGACTCTGGCATTGCTCCTTTTGCTGTTCTCGGTGTCGTAGCCGTTGTGCCCTTCTCTTCTGATTCTTCGTGAATATGCCGCTAGGACACCACTGAGGATTCTGGACTTGTTTCCCATGCGCTTCCTCTTCATCCTTCAAAGAACTCTTCATGGATCGGCCCCAATCGGCTATGAACCGATGTTCTTTTCCCAGGCGACCGATCCCGCGAACACTCCTGCTGGCGATCATGCCGATTTCCTGTACCGCTGCACTCGGGGCAATTTTCAGCTGATGGCAATCTCATCCCTTGATCCCAGCAGAAACGAAAAAATGGGCAGTTCCAATGCGGATTATATTGTTCCGGTCCATCCCCCTGTTCATCGTACTTGAGTACTTCTCTATCATACCTGATGAAGTAATCCTCGATTTACTCTGACGTTTCCTTCATCGGCTTGAGCCCTGGACGATGACCCCGCATAGACCATGTTTACAGGGAACGGGTGCCCATCTATCTTCATTGGCTTTTTGTCTTCAAACTTAATTCGTCCTTGCTCGACGGCCAGCTGAATTTGTTGCCGAAAAACTTTGCACTCATTAGTATGATGCGATATCGCGTTGTGCCACTTGCAATATTTCTTCTTTTTAGTTCTTCGGCTGATGGAATCACGTGGTTTGGCGGCAATTGTATTGCTTTTCCTGCAACAACAAATCGAAGATTTTATCGGCTTTATTGATCGAAATCATATCGTTCCTCTTGCCGATATCTTTGACCCATGGGCATGATACCTGATTTCTTGTTCCTGGCCCACTCCGCCAATCCAACCTCAGCGTCGGATTCCTCATCATCTGAATCCGTTGAATAGACCTGAACCTGAGCAACTCTCCTCTGGTACTTGTCCTTTTTCGCCTCTTGAAACCGGCTTTCATGAGCCGATACCTTATGTACTAGGTGCGACAAAGATTCGAACTCTTGGGACGAAAACCTTCTCTCTGATTGGCGCCAAGAGTCCCTGAAAAGCTAGATCGGCCAGATGCCCATCGCTCAGGTTTAAACTATAACACCGGCTTCTGATATCCCGAAATCGCTGAATGTATTCCGGTACTGTTTCATCTGGTCGCTGCTTAACCGATGTCAAATCTGACAGTCTCAGCTCGTGAATCCCAGCGAAGAAATATTTGTGAAACTGTTTCTCCAGATCGGCCACCCCGAACAGAATTCGGCGGTAACGAGGAGAACCATGTAAAAGCCGATCCAGATAGTGATAGGGGAAAAACCTAACCCTTAGGGCCTCTTCAGCCGATGCTTCCCGCACTGCGCAGAAATCGGCTGACATGTTCTACTGTAGATGTGTTGTCCTGCCCGAAAACTTAGAAAAATCCGGGACCCTGTATCGGTGTGGCAACGGAACCCTGTCAAACCACTCAGGATATGGGTGCCGATACATGAACGCTTGTTCCTTGGGCTTGATCCCGAACTGCTCCCTTACTATTTCCTCAACCCGTGCCGACAAATCTTCCTCTCTTGCATTCTCCTGTTGATACTGCTGATACTGCATCGGCGGGGTTGTTGCCGATTCTGTCTGTGATACTCCCTCTGGATAAGTACCTGGATCGGCTCCTCCTCCCGGATAGTTCTGCTGGTATCCCCATAATAAATAGATCGGTGATATCCAGGAGGGATATCCTGTTGCCCCCCAGCCTGGTTTTGCGCGAACAAGTGTTCTGGTATATCTCTTGCTAATGTTGTAATTAACTTGGCCTGGCTCTATCTTCGGCGGGAGAAAAACAGGACCCGAGTCGGCTCTTGGGCAATCGATCCATCAACAGTTTTCTTGATAAGGTTATGCAATGTATTTACTAAGACCCCTGACTGATTGATGAGTGCGTGGTGCACAGCCTCGTTGACCATCTCCTGTAAAGGCTTGATTGGTGGACTCTCAGGTTGTGTGCGGCTCGATTCTCCTACCAGTACTGGTTTTGGAAACTGAGATTTCTGAATCGGCCTTGTCTTGTCATACTGAAGGATTCTAAACACAGCTTCTGGAAATTTGCCATGGTCTGTTCAACTTGTTGTTTTTGTTCTTCAGTTAGATCTTCCATGGTGACCGGAATTACGTTGTCCATCTTGATTTCTTTTCCAGCCATGTTGAAATCTTGATTGAAACAATGTTTGTTGGAATTCTGGCTTAAAACTTCGTGTCCCACCGGGCGTGCCAAAAGCGTGTTGACGCCGAAAATCGCCGGGTCCTGGTTCGGCGTCTGGGTGACACGCGAAGGCCTGGGAGATTTGCTTCACTCCAGTGCAGGTCCTAAAGTTTGAGGTTCGTAGGCGTGCCAGTCATTTGACCCTGTAATTGACAAGGAAGAAAATGTTAGATCAATGAGCCAATCGGCTGGAAGCCGATCTAGACTCGTTTCATCAGCCGATGGCCGATGTACACTGTAGCACTTACACATCGGCTTAAGGCCGATGATGGCAAGGACAATAATGTAATAATAAACAAATATCATGCTAGCCGATCATCGAAGGATATTCGAAAACCGGCTATGAGCTAGATAAAATAAGCAAGTATAATGCATAAATAAATCAAATAGATCCTAGCTGATCATGATCTAATGTTACTGGTATTATTATGAAGGTATGCCTGCACCCGGGCCCTTGCTCATATCGGCTCCCAAGATCTTCGTCCGCTGTCCAGGCCATGCACTGGTCCTTACCCAGGGCTCATGCCCGGGCCCTTACCTGGGGTCGTGCCCGGGAACTGCTTGTACTTGTGCTTGGATCGGCAGAAGTGAACCCATCGGCTATCCCTTAGCCGATTGTGACAATAATACAGGCAAGAACAAATAATAAAATATGCAATAACGTAAATGATAAATAATTGATAAGCTAGCCGACTGCTTAATAAAGCGAACACAGGATAAAACAATGAACAAATGTAGTCAGCTTTAACAGGTAACTTATCGGCTAAGCACTCCGATAACACCATCGCACAACACCATCGGCTTATTAAGAGTAAAGCTATTATCGTCAGTCTAGTAGATCGGACCTAACCGTTGCAGCACAGACCGACAATGATAACAATGCTTCAATGAGTCGATAGATATAATGCGATTGTGATGAAAATAACTTATCGGCTATACACTCCGATAAAACGCCTGCACACAATGCATCGGCTCAGCAGGATTGACTTATCACTAGCAGTTCAGTAGGTCGGACCTAACCGATGCAGCACGAACTGATGATAAATCGCTCCCAGTAAGTCGATACAATCTGTGCACACGTGATGTGATATACCTAATCAATCTATGAGATCAAACTGAACTGATGCAGCCATAGATAAAGTAAATATATCGTGGTAAGCCGACTACCATAAACCGACTAGAATATCGGACCTAACCGAGGAAGTCCTAGCCGATTGGTAGTCGGTGTGACGAGACTTACCCTCTCGCAGGAGTTCGGACCTAACCGATGCAGCCCGGCTCGAGAAGCAGGATCCCGTCGAAGGGGTGGCGATGCGCCGAATTTGTATTGATCGTTGTGATGATTACAAGATTCCCGGGCATACGTATATATACCCCGAGTTACATGAGTCCTTATAGGACATGATATATGATTTCCTATCTATAACAGAAAGCGCTAACGAGACCTGACCGGACACGAGGTCAGGTTTCCTAAAAGAGATAAACCTTTTCCTAATAACTATAGTAATTAACTGCCACGCGCGGTCTTCACGGCTCCTTCTCAGACTCGGTCTGCTTCTTGGGTCAATTTCCATTATCCGACTGCAACCGTCCTCTTGACCGAATACGATATAGGTCCTTACCAAATTTTGGCGTTAACAACCGCGCGGATCACCCCGACCGAGTCACACATCCAGGGCGCTATCTACTCGTCCTGGACCCGGTCATCAGGAGCATCAAGTTGAAGAAGGTTCTCATCGATGGAAGAAGCGCTCTCAACATCCTATTCGCCAAGACGCTCGACGAGATGAAGATTCCTCGATCCGAGCTGCGGCCAAGTACAGCTCCCTTCCACAGGGTAATCCTCGGCCTATCCTCCACTCCACTCGGACAGATCACTCCGCTAGTTACTTTTGGCACGTGGGACAATTTCCGCACTAAGAACATCTGCTTTGAGGTCACCGACTTCGAGACAACGTATCACGCCATACTCCGATGGCCTACAATAGCCAAATTTATGGTTGTGCCCCATTATACGTACATGGTGCTCAAGATGCCAGGACCAGCAGGAGTACTTTCCTTGCGTAGCGACGTCAAACAACCTGCGACAAGGAGAGCAACGAGCTAGCCCAATCTCAAGAGGCAGCAGTTGGACGAAACAATATCCGACTGGCTGCAACACCTGCAAAGGAGGATGACCAAGTTCTAGCGAAAAAAGCAGCCAAGTCGGGAATTTCAGTAGACTCAGAAACAAAGAAGATCCCCCTGGACCCTTCCGACTCCTCCAAGACTGCGCTTGTCGAGACCGGACTCGACCCCAAATAGGAAGACGCGCTCGTCACCTTCTCCAGGTGAACAAGGATATATTTGCTTAGAAACTTTCCGACATGCCTGGTGTACCAAGGGAGGTGATCGAGCATTCCCTCAACGTCAAGCCGAACGCCAAACTAGTCAAACAACAACTGCAGTGCTTTGCACAAGACCACAAAGATGCTATTCAGGAGGAGATTACCAAACTCCTTGTAGCCGGGTTCATCAAAGAGATCTATCACCTGGATTGGCTGGCAAACCCAGTTCTGGTCCAGAAGAAGAATGGTAAATGGCGCATGTGCGTCAACTACACCAACTTAAACAAGGCGTGCCCCAAGGATCCATTTGGTCTACCCATGATAGATCAAGTGATCGACTCAACTGCAGGGTGTGATTTGTTTAGTTTTCTCGATTGTTACTCGGGATATCATCAAATCAGCCTAAAGGAGGAGGATTGCCTGAAGACTTCTTTTATCACGCCGTTCGTGACATACTGCTATGTCACTATGTCGTTCGGGTTGAAAAACGCTGGCGCAATGTATCAACGTGCTATTCAGCGGTGTCTTCACACTCAACTTGGGCACAAGGTGGAGGCGTATGTCGACGACGTGGTGATCAAGACCAAAGTCAAGGAAAAACTCATCGCAGACTTAGAAGAAACTTTTCAAAGCCTTCGGAGATTCAAGAAGAAGTTGAACCCAGAAAAGTGCGTCTTCGGAGTACCTTCAAGAAAACTACTTGGCTTCATCGTATCACACCGAGGCATTGAGGCTAATCCAGAGAAAATCAACACTATCATGAATATGGCACCCCCGACTAGCCAGAAGGATGTATAAAAGTTGACCGGCTGCATGGCGGCACTCAGCCGATTTGTTTCCCGACTCGGTGACCAGGGTATGCCCTTTTTCAAACTATTGAAGAAAGTTGACAATTTTCAATGGACGCCAGAAGCCCAACAAGCCTTCGAAGGCTTCAAGAAGTTCCTCACGTCACCACCCGTATTGGCATCACCTATGCCCCAGGAGCCACTTATATTGTATCTGGCGGCAACCATTCAGGTAGTCAACACGGTGTTGGTTGTCGAGCGGGCAGAGCCAGGGCATATACAAAAAGTACAGAGGCCAGTCTACTTCGTCAGCGAAGTCCTAGGCGACTCCAAGATAAGATATCCTCAACTCCAGAAGTTGCTCCATGGTCTGCTCATAACTGTCCAGAAGTTAGTGCACTATTTTCAGTCGCATCAGGTTACAGTCGTCACATCATATCCACTCGGGGACGTCCTACACAATCGCTAAATGGGCGCTTGAGTTGATGGCGTTTGATATCGCTTTTCAGCCATAGACAGCAATCAAGTCACAGGCACTTGCTGACTTCATGGCCGAGTGGACAGAGGTTCAGTTGGCTACATCAACAGACAAGCTAAAGTACTGGACGATGTAATTCGACAGTTCTCTACGGATCGGCGAAGCAGGGGTTGACATCGTCCTGACGTCACCCACTGGTGAAAAACTCAAATACGTTCTTCAAATTCACTTCCCAGCGTCCCACAATGTCGCTGAGTACGAGACACTCATCCACGGGCTCCGCATCGCCATATCGCTCGGCATCCACCGACAGGTAGTACGCGGGGATTCTCAACTCGTGGTCAATCAGGTCATGAAAGATTGGACGTGTCTAGACGATAACATGGCGGCATACTGTCAAGAGGTACGAAAACTGGAAGACAAGTTCGATGGGCTGGAGATTACACACGTGCTGCGCCAATACAATGAAGCTACAGACAAGTTAGCCAACATGGGATCTAAACGAGAAGTGGTCCCGACTGGAATTTTTGTCGAGCAATTATTGGAGCGGTCAGTCAAGAAAAAGCCAGCACTCGAGCAGTCGGGGGCTGAACCTACCCCAGCAACAAATGAAGTACTAATTATCTCTCAAGATTGGCGGACTCCAATCATCAGTTTCCTCCTGGAAGACGAGCTCCAAGAAGATCGCAGTGAAGCCGAGCGGATTAAACGCCAAAGCAAGTGTTTCCTTATAGTTGGAGAAGATCTCTATCGTCGAAGTGCATCCGGAGTCCTCATGCGCTGCGTCACACCTGAGGAGGGCAAGCAGATTCTGCAATCCATCCACTCAGGCATCTGTGGCAACCATGCTACATCAAGGACGTTAGTTGGAAAGGCTTACAGACAAGTTCTTCTGGCCGACTGCAATTACAGATGCAAAAAACATAGTTCAGACATGCGATGGATGCCAATTCTTTGCTTGGAAAACACATCGTCTAGCTCAAAAACTACAAACAATCCCAATCTCTTGACCCTTTGTAGTTTGGGGCTCGACATGGTCGGGCTGTTCAAAAAAGCGTCAGAAGGGTTCACACACGTGTTCGTTACAGAGGATAAATTCACAAAGTGGATCGAGGCAAAACCTGTTGCTACCATAACAACGGCAAGGGCAAAAGACTTCATCATGAGTATTGTATACCAATTTGGGGTACCCAACCGCATCATAATAGACAACGGCATTTAGTTCGCTGGCGGCATTTTTCAAGATTTCTGTGACGATTTTGGCATTAAGATCTGTTATGCTTCTGTGGCACACTCACAAAGCAATGGGCAGGTCAAGCATGCAAACGGCATGGTCTTATAAGGTATAAAGACTAGGGTGTTCGACCGACTATAACCATACGCTGGGCGGTGGGTGCAAGAGCTTCCATCCGTTCTCTGGTCTTTAAAAACTACTGTTAGGGCAATCCTCTTTCTTCCTGGTCTATGGTGCTAAGGCCATGTTACCAACCGAGTTGGAGTTCGGCTCACCGCGAGTTCAGGCCCACTCAAATACAAAATTAACTGAAGACCGACTAGTCGAACTAGATCAGTTGGAAGAAGCAAGGGACATCGCAATATCCAGTCGGCAAGGTATCTTCAAGGCTTGTATCGTTATCACAGTCGGAATGTTCGGGGCCACGTCCTTTCGGTGGGAGATGTCATTCTGAGAAAAATCCAAACCACCAAAGACAAGCATAAATTATCTCCCTTATGGGAGGGGCCGTTCATTATCGCTGAGGTAACACGTCCGGGTGCCAACCGACTAAAAACAGAAAACGATGTCCTAGTCAACAACTCATGGAGCATAGAACAGCTACGGCTTTTCTATACCTGAGTTTTATACTCTTTTTTATATATATAAATAAAGTTTGTCACTCTGACTCACTACATCGCTTGTTCTAACCGAGTAGTGAGTCGGGGGCTACATGAGAATACATGCCTGTTGTCACTAATAAAGTCCGAGCTTATTTTAGCTACTTCGTGAAGTTTTACAACGACTATGTTAAAGTTTTCCCAAGTATAGTCTTGAGAGGTTAACGCTTTTATTTAAGTTGATTTCACGTCACTCAGCACAAACTGTCTAGTCGAATAAAACTAATGACAACTTGGTGGAGACAAGTACTCGGCGAAGTTAAGTAACAAGCAACAAAAATATTCACAATATTTACATATCGTTTCTGATGAACACTGACTACATAAGAGTTTCTGTTTACATTGGCAGATTTTCAGCGATAGCTTCGGCAGTGGCCCTCACTTGGTTGATCAGCTCCAAGCCCTCCTCCGGGCTAGTGCCTTCAGGAAAACCTTCACCAATCGCCTCAATATCTACCCGAGGGTAGAGAGACTTGGTCATGGCTAATGCCTAGGCAATCCTTACGGCGACGCGCTCGTCCGAGTACTTCTTCAAGATTCCTGGGGCTTCCTCGAGACACTGCGCCACCTGGGCGATTGAGCTGGAGTTGGGCCCAGCTAGGGTCGGTTGCATGATATCCAATAAAGTCTTCGTAGAGTCAATAATGACTTGCTGTGATTCCTTTATCACCTTGATTTCCTCTGTGAAGGCGCCAAACTGGATCTACGAATTAGCTTTGAAGGCTACTCACACAGAGACAAAGAAATCAGTACATCAGGGCATCTAGTCCGACCGAGTACATAGGTAGTCGTATGACTTACTCGCATAGTCGGTGTCAACCTTGGATTTCGCCTTCTCGAGCTCCTTCAGCTCCTTCCTCAGGCGTTCAATTTCCATGGACTGATTATTGAGATTTGTCTCAAGAGCTACAGCCAAACAGAGTCAAGGATCAACAACACAGGCAGTTTTGTCCAAAGTCACTCGGGCGAGAGGGAAACTTACTCTTGATCGTCCCTGTTTGTGCCCAGTTCTCGTCCCTGAGCTTGTTGACAAAGTCCTTCAGCCACTCCTCCCTTTCCTTGTTAGATTTCTCTAGGTCGTCCTTGGCAACTTGGAGCTGGCGGAGTTGGAGTAGCTGAGGGGCGAGCTCGGATATAACTTTGCCCATTTTCTCTGACCGATCAACCACTTTTTGCACAAGAAGTGTCGAAATCAGACAGAGCAAATAATAAGTGCACAGAGGCCTAAAAAACTAGCAATCGGCAAGCAGGGCAGGACCGACTACGTACTTGGATCCCCTTCGACGCCACAATAGCGGCTTGCATCAAGTCGACTCTCTCCTTCTGGGCAGCCTACTCGTCATGCTCATAGTTCTTTGCTTCCCCCTCTGGAGTAACCCAATAGAATGTCCGAGGGAAGTTTGGCAGAGGAGCTTCAAGCCTTGGGAGATCGTCGTTGTCAGAAGATGGGGAAAGCAGAGCCAAAGGAGTCCTTGGCCTTGGGTCGATCGGCGGCACAGGGTCTTGGGCAAGCTCAGGGATGGGGGCTTCAACTACGATGGAATATTCTCTCAGAAATTGATTAAATGAATTATTCTGAAATTGGAAAAGAAGGTGGGGCCCATTGTCAGTGTCGATGTTTTACATCGGCAATATAACTATAGGGCTACTCGGCAAGGGGAAACTTGGTGGATTACAAAGGAACACAAGGAAGATTTTATACTGGTTCAGGCCCTCGATGTGAGATAATACCCTACGTCCAGTTCTAGTGTTATTCCTCTGAGGTGTTTGTCGATTGATGATCTCGTGCCCCTTGAGGGGCGCCCTACATCCCCTTATATACTGGGGGACAGGGGTACATGATAAGGATCCCAGCCGGATACGGCCAAGGGATTTCCTCCTTAGAGATAGAAACTTATCCGACTAAGACTAAGCTTTCCCTATCATACAAGGCAAAGTCTGCCGGGTGCTATCTTATCTCTAATTACATGATTCGGCCCATCCTCTATCCGAGTGGCCCATATGCTGGTGATGAGGTACCCGGGGCCCATGGCCTCCACAGTAGCCCCTGAGACCTTCATAGTTGAGTCACAGCTGATGCCGAGTGCTCATCCTCCACGGTGAAGATTGCCCGAGTGCGATGCTCCCGAGTACTCTTTGTCCGAGTGAGTCTTCTTCTCAAATCCTGCTTCATGTCAGCTAGCAGCGAGGCTATGAAGGGCTTCATGTAGATGTATGAATAGTGTGCGCCAAATAGGCGCCCCTATTAGGTGTAGCCCCCGACTTTGTGCTTAATTGTGAAGACAATTAAACATAAAGTCAAATATCTTTAACCTGATAATCTTTCCCGAGTAGATTACTACTGGTATATGAGATTCTTCGGTATCATGTCAACTGGAATAAACTTTATAGTCTTGCTGAGTAAGGAACTACTCGTATGTAGGACTCTTCGACTTCGTGTCAGTCGGAATGTGTGTTTATAATCTTGCCAAGTAGGATGCTACTCGTATATGGGACTCTTCAGCTTCATGTCAGCTGGAAAGGGAGTTTATAGTCTTTCCCGAGTGGCGGCCTACCCAGAAGTTAGACTCCTCCGCATCATGTCAACGGGAATGAGAGATTTATAGTCTCTCCCGAGTAGTGCACTACTCGAAAGTTAGACTCTTCAGCGTCATATCGCCTGGAATAATGTTGCTCATGGCAACTGATGGCCATGCATGTAGGCTGAGTACCACTTTATGAAAGTAAATCCACGGCATGGTCAAGTGTACTCGAGAAAGATACCTGCATCCCCAATTTTAATGAAGACCAGCTTGTGATCCATATAAGAATATATCCTCGAGATCTGGTGGATAAAACAGATACCCAAACATATATGTTTAGCAATAAGGCTCTCATGAAGCATATCCGTTTACCTCATCGGCTCCTGTTGGTAGCACTAGCGCTATAATTTCAACTCAGCCTGCGGACGGCCCACATGGAGCATGCTACTGTAGGAACTCATATCTTGGTGGCCTAGTATTGTGTGATGTACTTTGTTGATTCATCTGTAGTGGTGCGTGGAGTTCGACGAGGACTCCCGCCCGTTGTCGGCCGTCAAATCAAAGAAGAGGCCAAGGAGCCCCCCTGCTGCCCAACCCGACTCCAAGAGAGCGGGGAAAAAGCCTGTTCTATATCGGGGCGAAGGGGCAATGACGGCGTGTGTCATGGTAGGAGGCCTGAAGATAAAGGACACCGCCGCTGCGGCACCCAGGCGATCAAGTCCTAGGCTGGGATTAGTACGGCCGAGCTCGACATTGCCGAGCCCGGCAAAAGCACCACCGAGTACACGATCCAAGCTGGCGCCGCCAAGCACACGGGTGCCCGAGTCGGCCATGCCACCAACGGGGCCGCCTCTAGTCACCATGCCGCCGTCGACTGCTTCGCCGACCGGGCCGACAACCGGGTGCAGCGCTCCGCAGGGACCGGATCGCCCGGCGAGAAACTCAAGTTCTCCAAGAGGTAAGCTGCTCTGGGTCTTCTAAGACTCTTGTCTGTTGCAGTAGTATTTTGATGTCTGTTTTGCCATGCAGGAGACGTGTCGATATCGATCTCAAGGAGACCGCTCCGATCGCTCCCCTTGAAGAGCCCGCCCCAGTCGAGCCAGCACCCGCGAGCACACCCGCTGAGCCGGTGGCCAACCTAGTCACGGAGACTGAGGTGGTCCCGACTGCGGGGCCGCTAGTGCCGCCCGACCAAGGGGCGGTTACTGAGGTTGCTGCCCTAGCCCCTGAGTCGACGCCCGCTGCCGAGGCCGTTGCTAGAGTCCCCGAGTCGACCCCCAAGGCCGCAGAGGATGCCGGCGTGGGGGCTAGGACCCCGTCGCCGTCATGGTCGTCATGGTCGTCATCGTCGTCGTCGCCGCTGGAGATCCCGAACCTTCCCCGGACGTTCACCTGGACGGCGCCTGATGGAACCGCGAGGAGGTTCAAGCTCAATGAGGCCGCGGCAAAAAGGGAACGCGAAAGCTTGCTTCGCGCCGCCATCGCCGGGTCCGAGGGGGTTCGGGTATGATTCTTGCGGTGGAGTCCTGGTGGTCTTCCTGTTCTGACGTCTGACTCCACTCTTGACTTGTTCTCTCCCTGAGCAGAAGCTTGTCGATCGTAATGAGGAGATGACCGGGATCCTGATCGAAATGGCCCCCCACCTCGTGGAATTAGGGCAGCTCCAGGCATTGAAGGCCGAGATGGAGGAGCGCCACGCGTGGAGGGAAGCTTGGCTGAAGGATGCCGCCACCCAGCTCAGGGATGAAACTTGGGCCCAAGCCACGAAGATTAGAGGTAAGCCCCCCGAATGTATCTTCCCGACTGAACCCTTGATGTATTTCTCCAGCTGCGTTGTTCCCGACTGCCCAGTTGCGTCTTGGCTGCAAGGTTGAGTTCATGACTAATCTGTCGTGCAGCCCTCGAAGCCGAGTTAAAGACCCGATCAGAGAGGGAAGCCCAGCAGAAGGAGGCCGAGGAAGCCAAGGCCGAGCTTGAGAAGGACAAGGCCGACCTGACAAAGGCCAATGCCGAGCTCGAACGGGAGAAGGCCGAGTTAAAAGAGGCCACCATTAAGCTCGGCGAAGAAAAAGCTAGACTAGAGAAGACCGTGGCCGAGTAGGAGGCCGATTACACGAGTAAGTCCCCGTCTCGACAATGATCTTAACCAATCCTTTAATCATTCCATCTGCAGCCATGCCTAACAAGTTTACTTATTGGTGGACCCAGGCAGACCTCAAAGCCAATGCCCAGGCCCAATATCGGGCTTATACAGAGGAGATAAGAGTTATCAGGGAGTCACGGGAAGCCCATGTCGGGTCCGTGAAAGGCGTCCTTGATTTGAAGGATCCCAGCCCCGTGGGAACCAACTGTAGCCAAATCCCCCAAGTGGAGGCGCGTCTTGAGAATGCACCGAGTGCCCTGAAGAGGTACTCGGATGAGCATGTTATTGCCGGCATGGCCCAGACCCTGGCGATGACCAAATCAATCTACCCGAGGGCAGACATTGAAGCCATCGGGAAGGGGTTTGCCGAGGAGACAACGCCCGAGGAGGCGCTGGAGCTGATAGCCCGGGCGAGGCCGACTGCTAAGATAATCACCCGAGACCTGGGTCTGTAAGAGCAACATATCATGTAGTCGGTATGTATAAACTTTTGTGGAAAATATGTTTAAATATATGTGCAATGCCGCCAAGCTTATTACCCAGTCGTCATTAGCTTTACTTGACCGTGTAGTCTACGCCGAGTTAGTCTGTCAGAACTTAATAAAATCGCTCAAATGTAAGAAACTGTACTCGGGCAAACGTGACAGTCATAGTAAGGCTTCATAACTGGAGTAGGACAAGCTCGTATATTATTGACAAAACACATATATACATGCTGCCCCCAACTCACTACTCGGTTGATACAAGCGGCGTAGTGAGTCAGAAAAACTGTACACATGAGAAAGTATAAAACTCAGGTATAGAAAGGACGTAGCTGTTCTATATTCCATGAGTTGCTGATAAGGGCACCATCTTTGGTCTTCAGTCGGTAGGCGCTTGACCGCGTGACCTCGGCTATAATGAACGGCCCTTCCCAGATTGGGGATAATTTATGCCTGTCTTTGGTGGTTTGTATTTTCCTCAAGACGAGATCCCCGACCAAAAAGGCACGACCACGGACATTGCGATTGTGGTAGCGACGCAGGCCTTGAAGATACCTTGCCGACTAGATTATTGCGATGTCCCTTGCTTCTTCCAACTGATCTAGCTTGACCAATCGGGTATTGTTTGAGACGTCTTCTGAGTAAGCCCGGACTCGCGGAGAGCCGAACTGTAACTCTGTCGGTAGCATAGCCTCGGCACCGTAGACCAGAAAGAAAGGGGATTGCCCTGTTGCCCGACTAACCGTGGTTCTAAGAGACCAGAGAACAGATGGGAGTTCTTGTACCCACCGGCCCGCGTATGGTTGTAGTCGGTCGAATATCCTGGCCTTGATGCCTTGTAAGACCATACCGTTGGCTCGTTCGACCTGCCCGTTGCTCCGCGGGTGTGCCACAGATGCATAGCAGATCTTGATGCCGAAATCTTCGCAGAAGTCTTGGAATACGCCGCCCGTGAACTGAGTACCGTTGTCGGTGATAATGCGGTTAGGAACCCCGAATCTGTATAGTATACTCATGATGAAGTCCTTTGCTCGTGCCGCTGTTATAGTTGCAACGGGTTTGGCCTCAATCCATTTGGTGAACTTGTCAATTGCGACGAATAGATGTGTGAACCCTCTTGGCGCTTTCTTGAAAGGCCTGACCATGTCGAGCCCCCATACTACGAATAGCCAAGAAATAGGGATAGTTTGGAGTTCCTGGGCTGGGAGATTTGTTTGTCTTGCGTAGAACTGGCAACCCTCGCACTTGCGAACAATGTCCTTGGCATCTGTTACTGCTGTGGGCCAGAAAAATCCCTGCCGGTAAGCCTTTCCGACTAACGTCCTGGATGCGGCATGGTTGCCACATATGCCCGAGTGGATCGACTGCAGGATCTGCTTGCCCTCCTCGGTGGTGACGCAACGCATGAGGACACCGGATGCACTCCTTCGGTACAGGTCTTCTCCGACTAGTAGGAAACTTTTGCTTCGACACTTGATCTGCTCGGCTTGACTGCGATCTTTTGGGAGTTCGTCATCCAGGAGAAATTTGATAATAGGAGTCCGCCAGTCTTGACATATGTGCAGCACCTCATCTGTAGCCGGGGTAGGTTCGCCTCCCGATTGTTCCGGCGCCGGTTTCTTCTTGACTGATGGCTCCATAAGTTGCTCGACAAAGATTCCAGTCGAAACCGCTTCTCGCTTGGATCCCATGTTTGCCAGCTCGTCTGTAGCATCATTGTATTGTTGTAGGACATGTGTTATCTCCAACCCATCGAACTTGTTTTCCAGCTTGCGGACCTCCTGACAGTATGCCGCTATGGTATCATCGAGACAAGTCCAGTCTTCTATCGTACAAGGCAAAGTCTGCCGGGTGCTATCTTATCTCTAATTACATGATTCGGCCCATCTTCTATCCGAGTGGCCCATATGCTAGTGATAAGGTACCCGGGGCCCATGGCCTCCACAGTCATGGTATAACGGGTCTATGGACCAGAGAAGTCTAGAGGATGGTAGATTAGCTAGCTGACGTAGATGCCATGTGGCGACACCTGAGCAGAGGAGATTAGGTGGCGGCCGTGTTGGATGTCGATATGGTAATTAGGGCTGACGTGGCTCGGGTTGAGGGTGATGGAGATCCTACTACTCAGATTGAATCTGGGGATTGGACGACTAGGGTTTGTTCAGAACTTTAAAGGAGATCTAGCGGCTCAGATTAAATTGGAGACGATCGGGAGGTGGAAAAGGGTTTCGGGCACTGTTCACCGGGCCCGCTTGTCTTACAGAGAAGGGAGATGCCGGTGGGGCCTGCTGGCAGCGGCACACGGCCGGGCGAAGCAGGCGCCCGCGCCAGGCGCGATGCCAACGGGGCATGGCGAGGAAGGAGAGGATGTTGGCGGCGTCCTGTGGCGATAGGGCGGCGCAGCGAGGAGACAGCGACGGAGGCCCGACGGCGCAACAGCGTCGGCGAGGACGGCGCCAGATCAATGATGAAGGGGCGCCTGTCTCGGGTAGACAGCGAAGACGACGGCGAGCAGAGGGAGGGGGAGAAGTGAAGCGCCGGCGGCGATGCTCACCCGACGCGGCGACGGGTGCAACGGCCGAAGACGACGTCGTGCGCGGCGGCGGCTCGTGCACACGGTGGCGGAGTTGACGTCAGCGCTGGCGGCGGGGTCTAGGGCTGGAGCGGCGGCGGCTAGGGCACGCGGAGAGGGAGGAGGCGCTGATATATATAGGGAGAGCGAGGGAGAGACCAGGGCAGCGACGCAGCGGGTTTCACGGCGCTGGTTTCGGGAGTCCAGCACCGGCACGGCTGCGCGTGGGCGGCAGCGAGGGACGGGCCGGTGGCGGCGGCGCAGGAGTGGGCCAAGGAGGCCGAGGGGAGATGCTCGGGCCCGGGGCAGCGCAGGCGTGGGGCTCGGCCTGTGCAACTGAAGCAGAGAGAGTTAGAGAGAGGAGGAAGCAAGGAGGAAGAAGATGAACAGGGAAAGAAAGAGAGGGAAAAAAGAAAGAAAAGAAAAGGGAGCGAGAGGAAACAAGGGATTCCGAAAAATCCTAAATTGAAGAATTTAAAATTTTGGAATATTTAGGAAATCAAAGGATTATATCGGAATTTGGGGAAATATTCGGAATATGCGAATATTTTGGACGTTTGGATATTGTTTTGGGGAATCAAGAACTCGGAAATATTTTGTGGAATCCGGAAATTGGAAAAACTCGGAATATCTGGGGATTTGAATTATTCTCAACGGAATTCGGATTCCGAGGAAACAATGATGGGTTTAATTCAATAGGAAAATAGGGATATTTTGGAAACTTTGGATTACAGGAATAATTAGAATATTGAAGGTTGGAGAAAATCAAAGGATTGTGGAAAACTCAAAAATATAAGAATATTTCTAGGAATTGGAAGATTTTCAAGGGTTGGTCCCTTTTCCAAGGAATTGAATTAATTTCAAAAGGAAGGGAGTTTTTGGGAACCGATGAAATACCATGATTTTGGAATTGAATATATTCGAGAACTCCGGATTCGGAATTTAAGGGAATTCTCCAGGATCAAACTTTCAGGGAATTAGTGATTCACGAACGACAAGCCGAGTCCGGGTAGAAAAGAAAGGTGCAGAGGGATTGGACCAAGAACGACCCGAGAAAAGGAATTTGGAATTTTTTTAAATAATTGCTGAATTGATCTTTGTAATATTAAAATTAATTCTGGAGCTTTGAAAAATTCGAGAAAATTTCAGAGAGTGTAATTACACACAAATAATTTATTAAAAATGATTTTGACAATGATTTATTAAAGAAAATTTTTATTTCCTATTTTTACTTTACTTGATTAATTTTCTTTACAATTTAATATAAATTATAGAAAACCAATTATTTATTTATTTATTTATTTCCTAAAAAATCGGGCTATGATATTCATCACACAACCCAAAAAACCACGAACATGACCACACACAAATATCCAATCCTCTACATACCTAGATGACGATACTCTCGACGGCAAGGATGTCGGATTTTGCTCCTGCTGAAGGGAGGGCTAGGGCGCAGCAGCCGCATGCTCCTCGCGAAAGGATGGGAAGGCCAGCCCTCCTCGTGATGCTCCTACTGAAGGGAGGGCTAGGGCGCAGCAGCCGCATGCTCGTGGTGACAAGATGGGAAGGCCAGCCCTACTCACGACACGTTGGATGGGCAACGGCGCGATGTGCAATGACGAACGGGAGAGATGGCGTTGGCGTCGGTGTCGGCGTGGAGCTGCGGCGCGTGGTAGGACGGGAGATATGCGTTGGCATCGGCGTCGGCTTGGCATCGCTACTGGCTAGGTGGGCAGGCATCATCATCACAGGGCAGGCGGGCGTTGTCGTCGCCAGTCAGGCCAGGCGGGCGTCGTCGTCACTGGGCGGGCAAGCGTCATCGTCACTGGGCAGGCAAGGCAAGCGGGCGTCGTCGTCGCCGGTCAGGCGTGGGCGTGGCTAGAGGATGGGATCCACGTCCGATCTCAAAGAAATATTTTTTTTCTTAACTAAAATATCCTCAATGGCAATGTGGATAATTTATATAATTAACAAGTCATTTACTAAAATACCCATTCAAACGGATGGATGGATTTCATCTATACTACTACCTTCCTATTACTAGTATTTTATTCTATAAAGGGCCTCTTATTTAATAGCAAAACTGATAGATTTTCATTTCAAAAAAATGTATAGATTTTGTTTTCTTTTTTTGACTAATGTAGAAATTTCTAGATCTTGAGAGTGAACATAGAGCCTCCTTTTTCTATTACTGTATTTAGATAATAGATATATACAGTGAATATACAGCCATTGTCAGTATGCAATAATAGAATGGCACGCGACAGGCGTGCAGGTCAGAAGAAGCAACCAAGAGCTGCGTACAAGCACCTCGATGACTCGCTCGTTGGAGAAGTTTAAATAAGCCGTAGCTTACCATGTACATGTGGGACGAGGAAAATCTGCACAAAGCATAAATACACTGGATTGGACCTCATAGACCTGGAGAGGTAAAAGGTTTCTTGAGTCATCACCATTTTGACCCTACATCTTCAGAAAGATAGGCCTGTAGTGTCCGAGAGGTGGTGCAGAAGACACAAGAAGCGTCTGATCTGATTCATGTTCCACCAGGCCTTCTTATTGATGTCTACCACGATGCATCCTCGAGGGCTTAGCAGCGTGGACACGTGAATGTTCATGTCTCGCGTGGGAGAGAAGCATATCCGATTGAGCCAACCTCCTGCTGAATTCACTTCCAGCAGAATGATGGTTGCCCCCCTGTTGAAATGATTCAGTAATAAGAACAAAACAATAGTATCCGCAATCATGGAAATGGTTGGCACAGTTAGAAGTTGTTTCACCATTTGGAACGTTGTCTCTGCAATCGCTTGGTTTGACCCTGCTAGCAAATATATTTTCTCGTCCATTTCCATGATCCTCTGTTGAAGGTTATCTTTCTCCATCTACAAGAACACAGAATAGCAGTTTGATTTGTATGTAATCAGGTAATTTAATAGTCCAATAGCAGAATGATATTTGTGGGGTGGGTGTGATTGTTGCAGATATTATCTCAACCTGTAACATTTCGTTCTGGGCTTCCAGCATTTGCTCCCGTTGCTCAAGCTGTTCTACGAGCAATTGGTTCTCCAACAAGTCCGCCTTTCTTTGGTCCATATCATCAAGCAAGCTTAAAGGAAACAATATCCAACATGGTGTAACTTGGTGCATGGTTTGAATAATTTAACTGATTTAACAGTATCAAGTGACAAAGAAAAACCAAGAAATGAAATGCTCATCTTGCTGTAAACATAAATCTCTTTAGGGAATATAAGAATCACCTTTCTCTTTCTTGAATAAGATGACCAAATTGTTCTTTTAGCATGTCAAGTTCCACATCCTAGATTGACAAAGCACATGAAAATAGGAAATTCTGTCTTCTTAAACGATGCAGAAAAGTAAGAAGTGTAAAATAGAATTTGTTAATGGCCTACCTTTGCCTTTGATTGTTCAATTTGTTGCTGGGATGCTATTAACAACTTCTGCAACTCTTCTTGGTCAAGCAAGTTCTGTGTATACAATAACAGTCAACAGATTTAATATAAGTGAACTGGTTGACAATAAGACCTAGTTCTGTGTATGGATACTAGTATACAACTGCAACTTACAGCATAGTTTGTCATGTCCAATTTGACGCCAAGTAGTTCCCTTATAATATCATGTGTCATGCTATCCACAGTGGCCAGTCTCGATGTTAGCAAGCAGATCTATGAACAAACGAGAAAATACAAGCAGCTGCTCTAAGGTACTTCTTTCAACATGGGGTAATGAGTTGTAATACTTTATAGGAGAAGGAACAAAACACAGCTATTTTCCATTGTTTCCCAGACAAACTTGTTTTTTTAAAAAAAAGATCCCCAGATGATCTTTACCAAAATTGCTACTCCCTCTGTTCTTATTGCCAATAACAGTCAACAGAACTATTGAACTTAGTTATTTGGTTATTTCATCCAATTTCAGGCACAAAATTCTCTATATGTATTTGCAATCTAGCTCGCTGTGTAAATTAAGATAATACATTATATAAACAGAAATGGCCGTTATAAGAAGTCCTACCACCTCAATCATCACCTTGATTTGAAAATCGAATTAGAAGGATACGATTATGACTGACTAGAGCCGAATAATTTGGCCTGAACTATGATAATAACGTACGGAACACAATAGTTACCTCTCTCTGTTTATTACAAACCAATCCTTCTAGTTCTTCAATTCGCTGGCGTGCCACCAAGATTTCTTGATCCTTTTCAGAGTTCATCTGTTGAACAATGCTAGATATGCATCGGAAAGGTGAACCGGATCCTCTTGTTCGTCCTGAAGGCTTTTCGATTTTGGTATGGTCAGTATCAGAATTAGATTCATGTAGACCAAACTTCTGTTTAGAAATCATGTGCTCCATTTCCTGATACTGTAAAGCCCAAACTATTAGCATCTCTGGAGAAATACATAAATGATGAAATTGGCAATACTAACAGCTGAAGGTTTCATACCTTCTCCTGAAACAGCAAAGACTGTGCTTCCGAATGCAGGACCAACTCAGCTATGTGCTCTTTGTATTGCCTTATCTATGTACATAAAAAAGAAGGTATTGGAATACCTTTTATATATATAACTAAAATAATGGTGTGCCATACTTCAAGCATATACCTCCTCATCTTTACAACTGGCTTCCATTGTGAGACATTCGATATTTCTTCTAGCATCCTGATGTGCAATAATCTCCGCTTTCAACCTCCTACAATAAGAGTAAAAATGACAAATAATTGCAAAATAGGATCTGGTGGCAGTCTCATAAAAAAATGAAGAGAATTCTCACTTTTCTAGTTGGCATCTCCCTGGACACAATTGCTCCGTAGCATCACATTTTGATGTGCTTTCTACAATGAACATCTCTTGAGCTTGTTCAGCTTCAGATTGTTTATATATTTGATAGCTCCTCACTTCCTCTTTAAGGTTGCATACCTTCAGTTAAACAGAGAATATGTGATGTGCTAGGTATAATTTTCATTAAAACCTGGCCAACTATGTATTCACATGAATTAGCCTTTACATAGTTACAATGGAGATGTTGACTTCCAGGCTATCTAGCATAGCTTTCTTCTCTTCGATGTGCTCTTATTGTTATCCATATCCTTTTCTGGTACCCATTTATTAGAAACTCATTTTTTTACTCAAAAAACCAAAGGACGGTTTTATTTAGCAATCAACAGAAGGCCTAACTGGCTATTTATCAAAAGAGTGAGCCTAGTAAAGCAGAGAAAACACCAAAGGAAGCAGAGTATTGAACAGCTTACTTCTTCCTCCAGAACAGTTATAGTAGTTTCAAGTTCTTCAACAGAACGTTCAAGAATCCTAACCTCTTCCTCTTTCTCCTCAGCATATATCTTACTTATCTCTGCAGCCTACAAAAGCAGGACAAATGAATTATTATCTAAATTGGGATCCACAACAAAGGGCATCAGTAATACTTACTTGACGAGCTTCAATAGAAGCAGCTTCATTCTCCTCAGCTAAAGCCACAGCCATTTCAAGCTTGTCAGTTAACTTGAGTATTTCTTCTTCGAGATTTCCCTTGTCAATACTTATAACTTTAATATTATCATTTAACTCTTCGATATGTGACATCAAGCGTCCCTCTCCAGAAGAATTAAGCAATACTAGTTGGTGCTCCAATCCCTCTATGACCTTAGATTTGTCTTCCAGCATTGCTTTTGTTTCACTAATCATCATAGTTTCCTCTTCCAACATCACTTTGAGATCTTTGTTTTCCTTGAACAACTCAGATGACAAACTTTCAGAATGTTCTAACTCAGATCTTAAGATTAGGAATGCAACACCATTTTCAGCCAGCTCTTCCTCTAGCGCCTTTTGTTGTTTCAGCATGCTTTCCATTGCAGAAGTTTTCTTTTCAAGTTCTCTTTGAACACTGACAAGGGCATCTGATATTTCATCCTTTTTGTCTTTCATGTCCTTCGCTAGTGAGGTAGACTCTTGCAGTAGTTTAAGATCAAAAGACAATCCTTCTGCAACATCACCTTTCCTGTCAAACTCTCTTCTTAGTGATGCATAATCCATATCAAATGTCCTTTCTACATTGCTATCTTCCAGTTTTGCACTACTGCCAATGGGAACTACATGCACAGATGGCTTTTCCTTTCCATCTACAACCATATATGTTCCTTGACAAAATTCACCATTTGTACCACCCAACTGACGTGAACATGACTCAACTTGTTGAGATACTCCCGCATAAGTACTTGAATTAGTGCAATGGATCTGCTCAGCATAAGAATTGCCTTGTTCTTCTAGAAGTGCTCCCATGTTCATAAGATAAGACCTTGATTCATATATCCATTTCCTCAAGTCCTGGCCAAAATTGATAACCTCCGAGCAGAACGCGAAGAGTTCTACTGTAGTAACTCTTTGTATTTGATGAAAAGATTCTTTAATTACAGTAGCAAGGTTTGTCATCTCTGCTACACATTCATTTACCTGTTCATGCAATTTGTCATACCTCTGTGCTGTACATGAATTTGACGCTTCAAGCTCCTGCAAATCATTGATCAAAGAAGTTTTCTCAGCCAACAACACTTCCACTGCTTGCCTGCAATTATCTTTTTCAAGTTTTAGCTCCTCATTAGCCTTCAACAAAGATGAGAGCATAATTTCAGCTTCTTCCATGGTTTCTTGAGCTTCCTCAAAATTTGAAAATAAGGCAAGAACCTTATTTGACTTCTCTTCAACAAGATGCAACACATCTTCAAGCTTTGACTGTAGGGTTTTGGAACAATTATATTGTACATTATTAATAAGATTGTTTATAATCCATAAGGAAGAACATCGACTGGAGCATACAAAGAAAGTCATTATGTTTGCATGCACATACCATTTCACAAAAAGAGTCCAATCTCACGTTTCATGTGATATTATGTTCATATCTTCATAGAAAGATAGATGGTATGCAAGGCAGAACATCTTTTACAGATTGAGAAATATGAGAAAATTGTACCAAATTTGGCAAATAACTTAAAATATCATGAATGTGTCTGGCTAGAATTATTGCAACTACTATAAAGCACATGCCAGTTAAGCATAAATGCATAATCCTTCCCTGTACATGGCCCTAGATAATTCAATTTCCTGGGTTTATCTATTATTATATATTTAAGAAACAAAGTTTATGAAAACAAATAAAGACAAGCATTAATACCATTACAGAAGGTGACTGTTAAACATAATTTCAGTTTTTCCTTATCTTTTCCAAAAGAACGTAAAATGGATTGTCCAAATAACATCTACTTAACAAATAGTTAACAGTTAAGGGGACCATGAGAGCAGGCAGGAAGTCAGATAATGGGCTCAGTATGTTCAACAATGTTTATTTCCATAGGAAGATCAAAGTAGTCTTAGTCAAGGAAATCCTACTGTTAACCTTTCGTTTCTCCTACAACACATGAAGTCGTGTGAACAAACAGTATCTCCTACTGAAGTCATGTTTGATACTCCGATTCATTCAACCAAACAAATTATGTGGCTACCGACTACCATAAGAAACTTGGTGCATACCTGGTAGTGTGTGTTAGCTTGATTGACTTCTGATCCATCTCGGTTGTGAGTTCTTTCGCCTACAGTACCCACATTATCTGGTAAGTGAAACTCATGGCAAGAATACCCTTCTGTTGCTTCTGCAAATAAGCAACTTTTCTGTTTCACGTTGCCATTTAGTTCTTGTACTATGTAATCTTTTTGACGCATTAAATCTAGTAGTTTTAGTGCTTCCTGGGATTCATCATTATCCAACAGCTGAGCTTCAGTTATAGCAAGAGTAGCACCTCTCAAAATGTGCAACTTTTCTTTCACCTCCCTGCCCATTCTCTGTGCAGTTTGTAGCTCAGTTTGAAGCCTAGAAATTATTTTTTCCTTCTCGATACTAACTTTCATAGCCTTCTCCACATGCTCACTGACGGAATGATTGTTGTAAGGAAATGAGCTAATCATATTATCAATATTCTGATATGCATCATCTAAAGATCTGCAACCATCTGTCAAGAAGCTCGTCAGATCAACAATTGCAGACTCCCATTCCTCTGACAAAGTGGCAATTTCTACATCTTTAGCAACAATGATCTCTGAAAGCTTAGTACTTTCTTCAGCCATAATAACTAGCTTCGCTTTGAGACCTCCATTTATGATTTTAATATATGCCAACTCATCCTGTAATAACTGTTCACTTGAACACAATATTTCATTTTGATGATACACTGAGGTCTCGTCATGCACACAAATCTTCTCGGCATTTTCATTTACTCGACTTATTTCATCCTTTTGTACAAAATTTAATCCACATTCATTCTCCAATTGTCCACTCAAAATAATGCCTTTGTTTAGAAGATTATGTGAAGAACCATACTCTGGCACTTTTGAAGAATCCTTCAAATCACATCTTTCCGGATCAGAGAAATGAAAATGAGAAGGAGACTCCTGGTTTTCACTATAAATTTCGGAAGGTGGATTGAGTTCAAGTGATTCAGTAATATCAGTTGTGATCCCAACATCCATGAATTGCTTTCCACCATCAATTGAAGCCAAATATGAACCGCACCATCCTGCTTGATCCTGATATAAGTACAAAAGATGTAAAACATGTGCAAATAACAGTTGTAGGATATAAATAAAAAAAATCTCACATGTTGCATCTGACTGATCCCTGGTATCACAGACCTCTCCTCGACCTCATGAGCAACCTGAATGATAATGAGCATCCAAGCTGAATGTAATTCTGACCAGAAAAAACAGCATAATGAATTAAGGCTGTTAAAATACTGTACGTACTTGACCTGTACTACACTTCTGGTACTGCTTCAGTTCACAGCGCAGCTTATTTACTTCACTGCAAAAACAGCATGGGTAAACAATTACCAAGCTTCAAAAATTAGCAGCCATATCGTGTGTAACAGTTAATCTAAAAAGCAGTTCATGGTATTTAAGAAATTAAGATAGATCAAAAATTAAGCAAAGTTCTTAATATTGTCAGTGAAATACTAAAGGTTTTATCTGGGTTCAACAAGATAAGTGTTTACACTAGGCACTCGCAACTGAGTATCAGTACAGTGGGATTGAGTCGCAGTTTCCAGATGAGAGGGGAATGTAGACTTGATAAATTAAGAATTCCATGGAATGTAGACTTGATAAATTTATCAGGAAAGTGTAAACGCCATGGAATATTGCTGCTTCATTTGCTTGTCACAGTGGAAGTATTGAATCATTCCCGTCTTCTTTAACACTTCCTTTTTCTAATGAATTATTGAATGTTTACCATCAGATTATAGTATTAGTGTAAATAAATGCTTACCGTGCTAGCAGAACATTATTTTCTAAGCATGCATCCAATTCTTTCCTGCAGGTCTTCAGCTCATTGATTGTCACATCACCCTAAATGCATTATGTCCCAGATCAATCACTAAAGATAATTCAGGTTGTTCTTCATTACACTTTGGAACAGAAAGAAAATCGTATCCATCAGATAACTGTTTTCACAAATAAAATGAAGTCCGAATGAGAACGCACCTGAGCTTCGATATTTTTAGGGGGTCTTGCATACTTCTGCTCAAGAATATGAAGGAACTGCACAAAGATGATGAGAGAAGAGTAGCAAATGAGACCCAAAAGGTAATAAAGAGGCCATGTTTTACGGATTTAATTTAATCAAAAAAATCAGGAAAGATGGACATACATGATTCCGCAAAAGAGATATCTCCATCAATAACATTTCTCGCTCCCCTTGCTTGCAGAACTTCTCGAGTCTGTATATGAGGTTAGTAGAATAAGCTATAAGTAGTTCATTCAAGTTCGCACTTCACAAAGTTTATGACTTGTTATCTGAAGTGTTTTGTCTATAAACTAAAAACTGCAAGATTGCGATATTACGTTCTAACTTGCTCAATTAATCTCTTGTTTTCCAAAGCAAACTGAGTTAGTTGAGAATTATCATTGATTTGTTCTTGCAGTAGCTGAATCTCTTGGAACATTGCAGCATTTTCATCCATCAGATAGTCATCAGATGATATCTGGTTGTCAGCTAATAAATCCAATCTTCTAATTTTTTCATCGCGAAGTTTAACCATTGTTCTCAAGTGTCGTGTATCAGATTCCATCAGGTTGACCTGAAAAAGGAACATATAACTCGCATCTCCTAATATTGAAAAAGCATACACTGCTAGTCTGCTACAGCATATATATATATATATGGGGAATATATGAGTAATCAATAGCTCTTTTCAGGGGTTATCTATAACAGAATTTAGTATTACCAAACGGTTCAAACGCTTTATTTCACATTCCAGCTTCCTCATTTCTGTTTCTGCTGATTTCTCTCTCCTAAGGCTCCCAACCAAAACATCCTCCAGATGGCTAACCTGCTATTTGATATATGAGTAATTGGTTACCAGTAACACACCGTACATCATAGTTAATAACCAGTAGAGTAAAACATGCCATGTGACCTTTTGCTTTACGAGTTCCAAATCACAGGCTGACTGATCATCTACCCCGTGCAAAGTATTGAATTCATTACCATAGCCTGATTTTAGAAGCTGAAAGCTAGGTGATCCAGGCACATTTTGTTGCCTCTTCAAGCATGTTAACTGATCCTGTTAGAGGCAAATAATTAATTTAACTAAAAACGCCTTAAAATCCAACAAAGAGATTTTGCTAGAAAGCGTTACCTTTAAATCTTCTATCTGCCTTTGTAAAGCCATAACATCTCCTGAAGCGTCTTCATTTACTTTGGCCTAGCATAAATAGATAAAGCCCCAAATGTCAACAAGAAAATTCCTCCTATCTTAGCAAACTTTGGCATTGTTAAAATACTGAATAGTATTACATTGTTTTGGATCAGTTTAGCACGTTGAGCAAACTTCAAGGTACTCAATGTCTCACTGGAGGAACTGCAACAATAATTCATAAATGAGTTAAGACTACTATCAAGAATATACCCAAAAATAACTGAATGCTAGAAATGAATATACACAACATGGGTACCAAATAGATGGGCTGACGTTGGCAACAATTGTTGTTTTAGAGTTCCCTCCTAGGGAATCCTAGTTAAAAAGGCATAAGTCAGACAGTGAAAAGAGCAAATGGAGACAAGTGATGGAAAAAATATTTCAGCAGTCTATAATTGTTTTCTATTTTAACCTGAAGGAGAAATGTAAGCCTTGAATCTCTATAGGGCACATGTCGGTTTTTCCCATTTGCAACATCCACCAGTGTCATTATAACAAGCCTGAAATGGTACAGTGAGTAATGCTTCTTACACTATAATATTCTCATTATACAAAAGCATTCAGTCCTAGTAGTCAAATATATGTACATCCTTATATAGTGAAGAACATTACAATACAGGCTAGAAGGCATAATTAAACTTCCACACAGGCAATTGCACTGCACTTTGAATAGGGAAACCAATAGAACATGTATTCATGGTTCTTTTTCACTTACCCACAAATGTAGCGGGCTCCATAAAATGGAGAACATAACAAAAGTTCAATTTAACATGGAGAAAGTGAACTATTTGGTGGTCTCATTTTAAACTCCATGAGTGTTCTAGTATGAGAATTTAGTTAGATTTGCAAAATGATAGTGTTTTGACAACTGATAGGTATTGCAAATACGGTTATTTTCTTTCAATATGTTTAAAAAAGGATTGCTCCAAAACATCATGCAAATGGAATGCTGTGTGAGGCTGAGAACAAGATTTACCCAAGAGTTGACAATGATCTATTAATGTTTGCAGCTTCTTTCAAGCGTTCTCCTTCAGCACCTGAGCTTTTCTGCCTAGTTTGAATTCAGTCAGTATTTGTGAAGACAAGAAAAGGCTTTTTAGCTGCATTCTGTAACTCACCTCTCAGAACCAGCAAGATCAACCAAATTTAACCTCCCAAAGCGGAGGTGTGCCATTGAATCTCTTTCCCGGCGGCTCTCAATGACACAAGTGAAGACACTGTGTGAACGGCTGCTCTCACTATTCATATTTGTTGCTGCCATTTTCCTATTTGCAACCCCCTAAAAGAATATTTGAGGAGCTTAACTAAAGGACTCAATCACATAATAATTATAGTACCTCAGGTAGTCAGACAATGGAACATGCAATGAAGATAAGATTCTATCACCTGTAACAATAAAAGCATAACATCTTTAACAGATGACACATAACATTCCATTAGGTTCTCAACATATACACCTTTCTTTATATCTTCACGGATCTACAGAGGCAATATATATGTTAGTTTCCACATTAAGTATGTACAACAGGAAGCAATCCTCAAATGGAAACTAGTATGCAAATTACCTGAAGATTGGTTGATGATGGTTCAAGTAGATCGGTTATCTGTTCATTATATATCTCCAGAAAGGAGCATTTGCAGATATATTTCAGTTTGTCCTCTCTTCGTCTCTCCTCTTCCTTCAAGAAGCATATCATTTAGGTTTTTCTTAATATATCTATAAAGTACTAACAACAATCATAAGTATTAACCTTACCTCTTTTATTCGAGCAAAAAGATACTCGAAAATGCGAGGCGTCAAACCAGAGTCTTTGCTGAGTTCATTGTCCAGCTTACTAAGCTCTCCCATCATCGTGTAAGTTTTCCCACTTCCTGTCTATAAAAACAATAGGCAATCCTGCGTATATATCAGGCAAATTCTTGTTTCTGACAAAAAAAAATAGTGCAATTTAATCTCACCTGTCCATAGGCAAATAAACAGCCATTATATCCAGACATGCAGTTCTCCACCATTGGACGACCAACAACCCTGAACAACTTTTCCTAGAACAATTACAGAGAACATTGATTAGGCTAAGACCGTCCTTCAAAGTAATCAATAGCAGTGACAGTACTCTAGAAACCTGTGATATTGTTTCACATGCAACATGGTCAAACGTGAACATTGTCTCTGGATGCCCTGTCCAGCTCAATGTCTTTGAGCTATCCTGTACCAGGCATCTTCTCTGACCGTGCGCTGTGCTCTCGGCTGCACTGATGGGCCTTATCCGTATCAACACCTGTCCAAATCACACCCCACCTTGTTAGCTTCAGAACCTTGCCATCGTTTGAACACAAATTGATAATCTAGCCACACTACATTGCGTTATTGTGATGATTGCAAAATTAATTGCACATAGAATTGTAGTGATTTCCGTATTATTACAGCAACCCTTCACTTTGTGAAGATTTATGGCGACAAGCACACCAACCTGCACATTCCGATCCTTCCAGAACGCGGGGTCCTCGTCGAGCTCAAAGTGCGGCACCTCCACGGGCACCTCGGCCGCCGCGAGATCCCTGAGATCGAACACCCTCCTCGACGACGTCCCAATCGAGGAGGTCCGATCCCTAACCCCAGACAACCCCACCGTGCAGGCGGCCCTGGGCGTGCCGGCCAGCGACTTGGGCGTCGCCGGCGCGGACCGGGGGTTCCTGCCCGGGTCCGCGATGGCAGCAAGCGGCGACCTCGGCGGCAGCGTGAACGGCAGCGCGCCGGGGCCACCGACCACTGAGCTGGACGGCGCCGCCGCGGCGAGGTCGTCGTTCTCGTTCGTCTCCGCCTCGGCGCGGCGTGCCAGGGCCCTCGAGGTGGAGGCTCGCCGGCCGCCGGCGGCCATGGCTGCGGCTACGCGCGGCGGAGCAGTGGAGACGGAATGAGGCGGCTCGGTCGGCGTGGAGCTCGGGTGGGGGGGAGGGGAGCGGGGTGGTAGAGGAGACTAGTATGGCGATGGGATTCTTCTCCGCTCGAATTCAAATTTGAACTGCGCATGCGTGTGAGGAAGTGGATCTGATGAGTCGTCTGACTCTGACGAAGCTTTTTCGGGCTTTCGGCGCACCTGTGGTAAGAGCTGGTAATTAGGGAAGTCGTTTTCTTTTTTGTCTAGACTTAATTATGGCGATGTCCACACTTGTGGTTGTTTAAAGGTTCATTAACGGTATCAACTATTTTATGTGGTCGGATTAGGAGTTTATGCTTGATTTAGGACCACTTTGGCAGTAAATTGAACTTTTCGTTTGCAAATTGTTTAGTTTGTGCTTGACATGTGGATGGTATTCTTTTTAGCTTCTTTGCTTATGCTTTTGCTTTTTCCTCATTTTTCATTAGCATGCTTCTCAAAACGTAAGACGGTATGTTTTTTGCAAAAACTTTATATATAGAAGTATCTCTAAAAAATTAAATAGATCTATTTTTAAGTTTGTAATAGTTAATACTTAATTAAGCATACGCTAATGATGTTTCTCGTTTTACGTGCTAATTCAAACACCCTATATTACTACCTAGCTTAGTTTACACTCTTCTGCTTTTAACCCCTAACTCTTTTGGCTTGTGGCTACTGAAAGAATCCTGATGTCGCCTAGAGAAGCATGAATAAGTGTTCCAAAAAAACTAGCAACAAAATTAAACTTTAATACTGAAACTTTCGATCCTAGTTATTAGAACTTCCGATCGACCTTCTCTGTCTGGCAGGAAAGGTAGATCCCCATGTTGAAACCCTCGAAGAGGATGCAACCAGAGACAACGCCCACAACACAGGTGACCAGAGAGATGTAAAAAACAGCAAATGAACATGAACACAACTAGAGCAGTTTGTGCAAAGGAAATCACAAAGATAACACAAGAGAACGAGAGACACGCTTTTTCACCAAGTTTGGATCCCAACGATCCTATATCTCCGTTGAGGGATTTCAAAGAGCAGGATCTCTCTCAATCCCAAGCATCGATCCCAAGCGTCACTAAGCGACCACAAAGATTGAGCTTGGTATCCATTCAAGTTACCCATTTTTCTTTCAGAGGCGAAGTAGAATCCTTCACAAATAATCTCGGGTTGTCCATAACGATCGAATGCTCATGGGCGACGCCTAACCTACTAGGAGGAAGACCTCCAAGAGTAATAAGCTCGATGACAAAGCCTCGGTGCTGATCTCCAAGTGTTCACAAGAATCCTAACCTCACAAGCTTTCCAAATCTCAAATCTCCAACCCAAACTCACAAGGATGCTCTAGATCCAAGGTGTAGAGGTGTAGAAAGCCTAAGAAAGTAGGTTTGAAAGATGTGATAGCCACTTGATCAAAGTGGGGGTTGGGGAATTAAATAGTTGCACCCACCTGAAACTAATCATTACTCACATATTTGAACACTTCTAATTGCAATGATCGGAACCTTCGATGAGCCCTCTCTGTCGGCAGAAAACATTGGTCGGAGCTTTCGATCTCAACCATCGGAATTTCCGATCAGGCTTTTCAGCCAAACAGAGAGTGTTGATCGGAACTTCCAATCACAACCACTAGAATATCTAATCAACACTTAAGCACTAAAACCATTTTTTCCGTGTGAGTGTGGTACTTTGTGTCTCTCTCTAAGAATTAAAGATGACTCTTGAGCACTTGGACACAAACACCATGTCTTTACATGAACCTCTCTTAATAGTGCAGCTTTCTTATAACTCAAATTTGGAAACAAATTAAATTCAATTGCCTCAAATCGTCTAGCCGCTTTCCTTCTTTTGTAGGGGTTATCATGCATCATATAAATCACCATAGGGAATAAACATATACTTATTCTCAATAAGATCATTAGTCTCTTAATTATCTAATTATGTACCATCTAAAATCCACTAGGGGTCTAGATGCACTTTTCGCCACGAACACTAGACAATAATTTTAGGGCGCTTTTGGAATACATGAATTTTACAAGATTTAAAGAAACCAGTCTAGTTCATGCAAAAATCTTCTGAAATTCCTTTTTTCCAAACAGGCCTTAGCTCGGAATCCCCATTTTTCAACTTAAAATATGTTCATGAAATTGAAGATAATAAACTTTTAGTCAAATCTACCTCAAGTTGAAATCAAGGAGGATTTTCACATATATCCCTACACATCACTGAAGTTGGGATCAAAGCGGTGTGGAGGCAGGGGCAAATCTATCGAGCGGCTGCTCGAGCTTGTCGGACCAACGTGCAATAGAATCTGAATTTTTTTGAACTAAAATTTTCATAGCAAATACTTGATATAACAAGATTTGCTCTGGGCTTTAAAACTTTTCTGGGTCCACCATTGTGGAGAAGACAAGAGGCTATGAGTAGGGATTGAGAGAAGAAATAAGGACTGGAAAAGATCAAACCATTTTCCGAATTGGGCTGCTGCCTTTCTACGAGCCTAGGAAGGCTCGATGTGAACTTAAAAGGGTGCTTCGGCCCAGATCAACATATGACATGTCCACAATCCCAAAGGCAACCTATTGGGCTCAACAGGTAACTGCTACCCTCTGTTTTTTTAATAGTTAACGTCATTTACTTTACATGATATCTGACTATTTATTTTATTAAAAATATTTAAGTAAGTATAATTTATTTTGTTGTGACTTAATCATTAAAGAAACTTTAAATATGACTCATATTTTTATATATTTATATAAATAAAACGAATGGTGAAACGTTATTATAAAAGTCAATAATATTATTTATTAAAAAAACGAAGATAGTGTTTCGTGCGTATTAATGTGACGCGCGAAAGAACCCAATATGTTTGCTGTGATCTAATCTCTTTGGCTTACATGAATGTATAAGCAGTGAGAGGGAAACAGCCAAGCAATTCCTTCACTAAAACAAGCATGTATTACACTTTACACATCTTTGTCGGCTCGTCCTTGCTCTGACCAAAATCAGCATCTTCCGACCAGTCCAGCTGTGTTCACACGTAATCAACCCTGTATAATATGACGGCACACTCACTAAAGGCCGATGTCTCACCAAGCATCGTCTAAACAGCAAGCGAAATCACCCAAGTAAGCTGGAGAGTATCATCATTATAGAATGTTTTTAAAGGTAAAAATGCAGGACAGCAGAGCAGCCAAGTAAACTCACGTTTGTTAAAAGTTTCTTGGTAAACAAGCTAAAAAACGCAGGGACTCGACTCTGCGCATTGATCGGAAGCTCGAATCTGCCACCTCACTCACGAGTGTAAGCGCGTTCACACGTTATCACCTTTGTCGAGAAGAATCAAAACATTAGTACGAAAATGATTATAGTAGAGGATCAAAATAGATTTTCGCGTAGGATGAATCGTACCATTTATAACTAAAGGTCAGGATTATTTTATTGGATGTCTGAAAGCCTAGCCGCATGGATAGATTATAAGGTGTCTAATAAAACTCTCATATTCTAAGATAACTATAGTGATGAAAAAAAAGACTACATATACTTTCGATTCGTGAATCGGGTTTAGATAAAAAATAAAAATTAATTTATTTAGAAATAAAGTGTGAACTATGGAATGAATTTATTCTGGGAGTAGCCGAACACGAACGCTCCCGGTTCTCTCCGTACACTCCGTGCGGGTCTCCTCGAGCTGGAGGCATGCAAAAGCAGGGGAGCAGTAGATCGGTGAGTAGTAGAACATCACTTGCCTTCATCAGCTAGCCAACACATAAAAAAACATGATCTTTGCCGTGCATAGCAAGCACTATAGTTAAATTAACCCCTGGATTAAGATAGTGACAATGAACTTCTCTTTCCATGGTGACGGCGTATTGGCGTCCTGACAGAAACTGCACACGATACACATATCTGCTTGCACTGTGCCCAAACCTGATCGACTCGTGTACGTGCAGTGCACCACAGATTCCGTTCGGCACGCGCCCGTTCACACCCGCCACGTCAGTGCATCACGCCAATGGTGTCGAGCAGCGAACTGACACGTGACCCCCGCCTCCCATGGGCCCACATAGCAGTGGCTCACTGCAGGATCCTGGGCGCGAGTGGACTGGGGTGGAGACGTGGAGTGGAGTGACCCGGCAACCACTCCAAAAATCGAGTACCATCCGAGCAGATAGCGCTCGGGCCTGGGCCCCACCTGACAGCCACCGCTCCAACCGCTAACCTACAAATACCCGCCACGCTTGGGACAAATTCATCGCCTCGCACACAGCCAGCAACACACACTCAGCTCGAGAGAGAGAGGCGCTTCCCGATGGAGCCCACCGGCACGGCCGTCTTCGCCAGCGTCGGCGTCACCAACTTCGGCTTCGACGTCTTCTCCGCCCCCGTGCCGCTGCCGTCAGCGGAGGAGGAGGCGGACGCGAGGCTCGCCGAGCGCCGCCACACGGACGGGGTGTCCGTGAATTTTAATGCTCAATTCGTCGACGATGGTGGGGAGGAGGTGGCCTTCGTGTCCGAGCGAGCCGGCGCGGCCGGTCTGTTCCTGTGCCGGCCGGGGTTCGAGCGGGCGGAGCCGCTACCGACGGTGGAGGGGAGCCTGTTCCACGACCGCCCGACGGTGAGGGGCGGCCGGATGTACTTCGTCTCCGCCCACGAGAAGCCGCCGGTGCCGTTCAGGAGCTGGGCGGCGGTGTACGCGACGGACATGGGAAGCAAGGAGACGGTGAGGGTGAGTCCCCAGGGCGTGGTGGACATGAGCCCCGCCGTGTCGGTCTCCGGGGAGCTCGTCGCCGTTGCGTCGTACGGGGATCGGCCATGGGCGTTCGACTTCCGCGTGCTGGAGACGGAGGTCGCCGTGTTCCGCGCCGCCGATCCGGCAAGGCGCGTCGTCGTCGCCGCGCGGGGCGGGTGGCCGACGTGGCACGGGGAGGGCACGGTCTTCTTCCACAGCGTCGCGGAAGACGGGTGGTGGAGCGTGTTCCGTGTGGACATCTCGGCGGAGACCCTCGAGCCCACCGGCGCCGAGCGGCGAGTGACGCCTCCCGGGCTGCACTGCTTCACGCCCGCCGCGGTCGGCCGCGGCGGCGGGCGGTGGATCGCAGTGGCGACGCGGCGGAAGGGGCGCGCGCAGCGGCACGTCGAGCTGTTCGACCTCGAGACGGAGCAGTTCACCCCGCTCACCGAGCGCCTCAACCCGGAGCTCCACCACTACAACCCCTTCTTCTCCTCGTCCAGCGACCGCGTCGGCTACCACCGCTTCCGCGGCGCCGGCGCGGCGGGCGACAAGGTGGTACCCCACCTGCAGCCGGTGCGGAGCCCGGTGAGCTCTCTCCGGATGCTGCGCGTGAACGGCACGTTCCCGTCGTTCTCCCCGGACTCGGGGCACCTCGCCATCAACGGTGACTTCTTCAAGACCCCCGGCGTCACCATCCTCCGATCCGACGGCCGCAAGCGGTGGGTGCTCACGCGAGAGCCCAACCTGTTCTACACCGCGTGGAGCCCCACAGAGAGCGGGGTCCTGTTCACCTCCATGGGCCCCATCTTCGAGACCCCCAAGGCGACGGTCAGGATCGCGCGGCTGGAGTTCGACGCCGGTGAGCTCACTCCCGACCGCGACGAGGTCGCCACCACGCTCAAGGTGCTCACCCGGCCGGAGGCCGGCAACGACGCGTTCCCAGCGGTGTCGCCGTGCGGGAAGTGGATCGTATTCCGGTCAGGCCGCTCGGGGCACAAGAACCTCTACATCGTCGACGCGGCGCACGGCGAGTCCAGCAACGGCGGCGAGGGGACGATCCGGCGGCTGACCGACGGAGAGTGGATCGACACGATGCCGAGCTGGTCGCCGGACGGGAGCATGATCGCGTTCTCCTCCAACCGCCACGACCCAACGAACCCGACCGTCTTCAGCATCTACCTCGTCCGACCAGACGGCTCGGGGCTCCGCCGCGTCCACGTCGCCGGGCCGGCGGGCAGCGCGGAGGCGGACAAGGAGAGGATCAACCACGTGTGCTTCAGCCCGGACTCGAGGTGGCTGCTGTTCACGGCGAACTTCGGCGGCGTGGTGGCCGAGCCCATCTCGGCGCCGAACCAGTTCCAGCCGTACGGGGACCTGTACGTGTGCCGGCTCGACGGGTCGGGCCTGGTCAGGCTGACCTGCAACGCGTACGAGAACGGCACGCCGGCGTGGGGCCCGGCGGCGGCCGAGCTCGAGTCGCTGTCGCTGAGCCCGCCCGTTGGAGACGACTCGCTCGGCGAGTTTGATGAGCCGCTTTGGCTAACTTGCGACGTGTGAGGGCGACTGATTATGAATTCTGCACTTTAATTTCGGGTGACTTTGATCAGTTTGGTAATAATAATGGTACGAGCCTGATTGTGTGGGCTACGAACTTTTTTTAGATTTTATGCATGAAATGGAATAAATGAATAATGGCGTTGGGGACGTTTTTGTTCTGTTGGTTGATAAAGCTGATGTGCTTATGTGGACTCCATTTACGATTTATCCATTTTCAGCTATAGTTTTCAAATCACTTTTGCATATCAGAAAAGGCAAGTGAGTTGGTGACAACGGGACAAGACAACAGAGCCATCCCTGTCGATGGGCCAATAGTACCTGCCATCAAGTCCAGCTTTAAACCCTCTGTTCACTTACAACATCTCCAAAAGGTTCGACTCTTTAAATAGCCATATAACTAGGTAGCCAAAAAAATCTCTCTTCAAATTCCTTGTGTCCACATGTTAGTGTCTAGCCCTTTTTCTTCTCTCCCTCTGTCGGCGTAATGGGATAGGGGGTCCCACATACCCTGGGGACGCGTGGGTCATCGGCCAAGTCAGTTCCCCGAGGGGCCATCTCGCCTTCGGTCCCGGGGCGCTGACCCTAAAGGCCCCGGGCACGTCCTCGGGGCGCCGCGCCTATTGGCACCGGGCACGACCCCGGGGCGCCCTCGCCTCCGGCCCCGGGCACGTCCCCGGGGTGCTGACCCTATCGGCCCCGGGCACGTCCCCGGGGCGCCCGCCTATCGGCCCCGGGCACGACTCCGGGGCGCCCTCGCCTCTGGCCCTGGGCACGTGCCCGGGGCGCTGACCCTATCGGCCCCGGGCTCGTCCCCGGGGCGCCGTCCCCACCGGTTTCGGCCCCGAGGCATCGTTGGCCTCGGGCCCGTACCTTGCCTCCGAGCACCATCGTCTCACTCCCTGCCCGGGGCCCACATGTCGGTCTCCGGCAGGATCGATGGACCAGCTCTCCAAATATCAGCATTAATGATGAGGCGACGGGGCACGTTGCCCCTGTCGTCCGCTCCGCCACGCGTAAGTGTCTCAGGACGACCCCCCGTGGACACCTGGCTGCTGTCAGAGGCCTTTTGACTTCGGTGGCAAGGGCGTGCGCCGAAGTCAAGCAGTCAGAGATGCTTGACTTCGGCAGCGTGCCCCGTCACATCCCGTCGCGTCCTCACAACTCCACCGCCCGCCGCATACCAACTCCGGCGTAGGTTCGGCAGGCGGACTCGTCCAGCAGGCGGCAGCAGGCGGACGCGCTCGTCAAGACGGCGACAAGACAACGATAAGACAAGCCATACCTGCTCTCTCATGTAGCTCTCTCTCCCTATCAGCATGTGTCTTGGCACTGTGCAATCCCCTTGCTCTATAAAAGGAGGACCAAGCCACGGCCGAAGGGGAGAGAGCTTTCCCGGTCCTATAACTCTCTGCTCTGCACCCTCGAGCTCACTCTCTAACCACTATTCTTCTTCTCCGGCTCCGGCCGTGAGCTAGATACACCTTGTAATCATAATACCACATTCATCCACCTCATAGCATACACACAGGAGTAGGGCATTACGCTCCGGCGGTCCGAACCTGTATAAATCCTCCCGTCTCCTCTGTGCGCCTCTGTTGATCGTCTTCCCCAGCACCCTGCGCAATTACTACGCTTCGGACGGTCCGGCCCCGCATCGGACGGTCCGGACCCTTCTGCTTCTCCTCGGTTAGGACGGTCCGGACCCTGTTCGGACGGTCCGGACCCTTCTGCCTTCGCTCACGGTCCGGACGGTCTGGACCCGCTTCGGACGGTCCGGACTCCTTTGTTTCTTCTACATCTTCTTCGCGTATCTTTCTTCTACACCCTGACGCCGGCTTCGCCTGAGAACAACTCCCCTGGCCGAATCTCAAAAGGGGGGTCTCCCGACTTCCCGCCGTCGAGGTTTCATCCTCCGACACCCTCTTTCTCTCTTTGTTCTCTCTCTTGTCCAAGCTAGTGTCGTGGAGCTCGGGCGGAGGCTAGCGGGAGGCGCGGCGGAGCCCCATCGCACGGCATGCGGCATAAGGATAGGGAGGCGCGAGGAGGGCAAGCGACGGCAGGCTAGCAGTGTGAGGAAAGCAGGCGGCGGTAGGCTGGCGGTGTGAGGAGAGTAGGCGGCGGTAGGCTGGCAGCGCGAGGAGGGTAGGCGACGGTAGGTGGGGAGGCGTCGGCGAGCCAGCAGCAAGCGGCGTAGGCACAGCTGGCGCTCGGTGGGCTGGCGCGACGAGGGGAGGTGCAAGGAGGAGGCGTCGACAATGGGTCCCACAAATGGCCAGTGGTTTTGGCTAGCCAGATTTGACCAGCCAAATAACTTGGCAAGCTGAATGACAAGACTTTTGGAGATCCATTTTTCTACAAAATTGCAAATTTTAGTTTGGCAAGCTAGATAAATAGTCTTTTAAGTTGCTCTTAAAACGGACATACTTGTCAGTCCAAAGCTTTACTAGGACAGAATCGTTCGTCTATACTGTTACAAATAAAGATTGGTTGATGATCAATTAGCATATGTTAATTATGCTTGTTTGTGAATAGACACCTCTTCATGAGTAGAACCTGTTCACACTATGAGTGGAACATGTTCACACTATGTTCACACCCCTTCATCCTCTATAAATACTTGTAATCATCCTATACACAATTACTCAATAGAAGATATGAGTTCATCTCTCAATTCTTTCAATTTCTACTCCTAACACGTTATCAGCACGCTCTTCACTGAGCGAAGAGAAGAAGGCGGAGAGATCACAGAAGAGGAAGAACAGAGAAGAGAGTCCAAATTCTACCAAATCGGTAAGAACATGGATTAATTTCGTTCTTCATACCTTAGCCATTGCCATCGAGCGACGACGTCAGCTG
Source organism: Oryza meyeriana var. granulata (assembly GCA_003991445.1). Lineage (NCBI taxonomy): Eukaryota > Viridiplantae > Streptophyta > Magnoliopsida > Poales > Poaceae > Oryza > Oryza meyeriana. The sequence goes on along the minus strand of RYFJ01000622.1, from coordinate 454,777 downwards.
CAAAATGCGGTGACGTCGACGGCCAAATGGCGACGCCGATTTTCTCCTCCTTCGAGGAGTCCTCTCCACGGCCAAATGGTAGCGCACCTGCCTGCGGCAGCATGCCGGCCTGGCGGTGTGGCGGCATGAGGGAAACATAGATGACAGTGGCTTCATCTTCCCCACGGACTCCTCCTCCGAGGAATCCTCCCTGCGTTGGCAACCGACGCGGCCTGTGGAGCGGTGGCGACGACCGAATGGCGGCCGGATCACTGCAGCGGAGCAGAGCACGGCGGCCTAGCGGCGCGCCGACATAGATGCGACCGCACGGTAGCGGCCCCACAGCACCGCGCAGCTAGAAGCGCGCCAGCGCGACAAAAGACTGCCGCGGCACCCTGGCCGAAGGCGGCTGTTGGCACCCGAACGACGGCTGCTGGCGGCCCACGGGGCAGCGGCGTCCGACGCAGGCGCGGCGACGGCTGCTGGTGGGTGGCGGCACGGCGCAGCATCGGCGGCCAAACGGCGACTGCGGCCTGGCGTGCTAGCGCACCGGTGTGGCAACCCCTCGCGACTCCCAGCACAACGACGCGACGGTGGCCTGCGGCCCGGCACCGCGGCGACGTGGCGGCGGCCTACAGTGTAGCGGCATGGCGACGGAGGCGGTAGCCTGTGTGGTGTGGCGCACCGGCCCAGCCGCGATGTGGCAACGTCGGCGACGGCAGGCGGCAGCGCACAGACACCGCGGCGGTGGCGGTTTGGGATGGAACCCTAACTGCTGCCCCACCCGTCTATTTAGTTGTCGGCCTGATGGGTCGGTCCATCTATGGCCCACAACGCTCGCCTCCCTCCCTCCCCCGCGCAAAACTGGCTGGGCTGGCCCATGGTCGTTCCTTCCACGTGCAGGCCTAACCTGACAAAATGGGTCGGCCGATGGCCCACTAGGCCACTTCCTGCACGTGCGCCTAAACAGGCCGAGAGGCTACTTGGGCTTTGGCCTAGAATTGGATGAATTTGTGCAAAAGTTCCTAAATTTTTAGAAAATTGCACAATAGTCCATCTGAATAGTACTATTCAGTACTATTTCATTTTAGCCCTTGAATTTTTCCAATTCCATAAAAGGCTAAATAAATTGACATATTTTCTGTCAATTATGATATAGTCCTCAGACTATACAAAAATTACACTATATTTTATTTGCCTCATGCAAATATACATTCCAGACCTATCGGTCTTCGGAAAATGCATATGCAAATTGCACATATGCGAAATTTTGTTTTGGGCCCTTAGGTTCAATGCAAATTATAGTGTTATTTAATTTACATACTGTAAATTATCATTCCAGACCCTATGAGTACTGGAAATTATGTAAATGTTCAAAGTGAATGTCCATAGGCATTCTCAATAACATATACATATTTGGGGATTTATTTTCTTAATTGCAGTTGATTTATTTCCTGCAATATTATTAACATATTATTTCCTTAATTAAGTTCCAACAACTTAATTCAAATTGGATAATATACAAAATATTAGTGATTACCTCCTCACACATATTGAAAAATTTTCAATATCTTATGAGTATAACCCAAAATAATGTGGAGTCTAAAACATCTCTTAGCAATGAGTTATCTCGTCCACAACACATGATTTACACCATAATTGGTGTTTACATCATAGTTATACTCCATATATGAGGTTTCACCAATATTTCTATCGACCATATTTGAATATTTGCAATTCTTTGATTTTGCAAAATTCAAAATTCAAATTCCCCTTAATTAAGCCCTATGTGCTTAATTATATTAGAATTTGACATGCAAAATCTTAGTAGTACATACCTCCATGTTTACTGAAAAATAACAAATATTATGTGGAGACTAAGGCATTTACTATAACTTTGTAGATTATGCTATTAGCAACGAGTTACCTCGTCCACTAATTTGGTGTTTACCAAAACAATATGATTATTCGGTATTTATGAATATAACTCAAAATTATGGAGTCTAAGGCATCTACTATAAATTACCGTAGACTATGCCATTAGCAACGAGCTTTCTTGTCCATATTGTTATATTCCAAAATTTTGAGGTATACACTACAATGAGATACATGATACATCTTGTATCCACATATTTTGCATCATATTACAACATTATCATACTATATGGTAAACCATGTAGGAAATCATGGGCAAAGAATTTGAAATTCTTGCACCAGACGGTCACAACTATCTAACATGATCGAAGGACATTATGGTCAATCTTTCGTCCTATAGATTTCAAGCGGAAATTGAACCTCCTAAAGAGAAAAATCCACCGCTGTTAGATCAAGAGAAATATGGTGCCTTATACTTTATAAGAAGCCATATACACCCAGATGTCAAAACTGAGCATTTCTCAGAACTAGACCCTCAAACTCTGTGGCTTGCACTCAAAGCAAGATTTGAACCTATCAATGCGAAAAAAGTAGGAAAAAGATTATCTACTATGTTTCCTGCTAATAGAATCTCAACATCCACTGGAGAGTTCAGAAAGGGTAAAGGCATTCCCAAGAACAAAAACGATAAAACTAAAGTTTATCGTAAATGTGGTTACTACAACCACATTACAAAGAAATGCTATACCCCAAAACATCTGGTTGATCTATATCTCAAATCCATGGGCAAAGATAAACCTGCTCAAGAGAAGAGATCTGAAATAAATTTCAGTCTCCAACTCGACAACATCGAGGAAGCCAGTTGTTCACAACAGTTCATGAATGAACTCAACAACAACATATCACTTCCGCAGAAGGATGATCTCATGAGCACTAAAGACATGCTTGTGGAATTCACTTTCCAAGACATGACTGGAGACCTCAGTTAGTCTCTCAACTACATGATACTATATTGACCAAGTCCTACTATGTGTTGTAATATAAAAAGTTGTCATCTATATTGTATGCTACGAAGCTACAATATTGTATCAAACATATTCAGTATTGAATAAAGTTCGTATCCTATATATCTGAAAAGAATTTCTTATGAAATTCTTCTTTCTATATATAGATTTACGGGAGTCAATTCAATGAAGGAGCAATTATGCTTTGTGGACAATACTTCCACAAACTCTATACTTTGGGACATAAATATTTCTTGACTTTTAAAAAGAGATAAGAAACTGTGTTCAACATCGCCAAACACGATGCAACGATAGTTGGCTCTGGTCATGCCAGTATCCTGATGGGTACTCAGTTGATAATCGAGGATGCACTATTGTATCTCGATTCTACTCGCACTCCAATAAGTTATAGAGATATCCGTCAGAATATTTTTTTAACTGAAAACCAATATGACAATAGAGAGGAATATCCCCTCTTAACAACAACGGATATGGCAAACAAGTATTAGAAAAGATTATATCTTTATTCTCTGGATTGTACTACATGAAACCCGTACAACATATTGCGTACACGATAAATGTTTACACATTCTAAACTTGGCATAATCGCCTTGACCATCCCACCCTAGGGATCATATGGAAAAATATCAGCAATGCTAATGGTCAGATTTTTCCACAATCTTCGGATTTTATGTGCACTGTTTGTGCCTAGGGAAATTAATTTTGAGGACCCTCTTATCTCAAAATTAGAGCTGAGCTACTCAAAATTTCTTGAACACATTCAAGATATTGATGTGGCTCCATACATCCATTGTATAAACTGTTTAGGTACTTCATGTTTATAATTGACATATCTACATGATGGTCCGACGTGTGGATTTTATTCACACAAAATCATGTATTTGCCAAATTAGTTGCTCAAATTATTAAATTTTGAGCATAGTATCCTGAACATCGAATTCAAATCAATTCGAATGAACAACACTACTGGATTTTGCCTTCAATGACGATTGTATGACTAATATGTTCAGCACTCTGATCCATTTGTTTATACACAAAATGGATTAGCAGGATCTCTCATCAAGAGAATGAAACTCATGGCAAGACCATTACGAAATTGCAATTAACCAACATCTAGTTGGTGATATGTGGTCTTACACACCACATCATTTCAAATTCACTACACTGTAATCATACAACCTCCTCCATTGCAGTTTGTACGTAAAAATTTGGTCTCAGCCAAAGATTTTCCATCTGTGAATCGGCAACATTTTGCACGTACCGATATCACCACCATAGCATACATCATTGGGCAGTGGAAACCAACGTAAGATATCATTATCCGTCTATCATAAATACCTCAGGTCTTTCCACAGGGGATTAATAAACAGCCTGTATGCTATTCACATTGAGGACAATTCCAGGCATTAGGGGGAGATATATACCACATAAAGAATGCCAGGAATTAAAAAGAGAATGTCAAATATTAACATTCCATCCTCATATCCATGTACCAAAGAATTGAACCAAATAGTTCACAACATCTTATATTTGCAACATATTACAAATATTCTGCCAAAAGCATTTACTTGTTATAAAGGTGTCACAAAATCCCGCTCTAGAAAGAGTGGAGGTACCAAAACAAAGCCACTCAACTTTCGGAATGAAAAATAAGAGGAGGAGAAGTATGGTCATAAGGGATACAGCTTTTTGAAAGCTTCCGCGGATATAGAGGAATATCTTTCCTCTAATTAGTAAATGCAAATCAACATCAAGTTGATTGACATCATATGGATATTTACTATCCAATGCCTTTGGATGTTTATCATCCAAAAGCGCAGCAAAAACTGCGCACAAATTTCAGGTGCTGGGTCATAGAAACGCCATAACTATGTTGTTTTGGGAAATAGCATAGAGTTCAAAGGGTTGATATTTTCACAAGCTATATTGGTTCCATTAAATTAATCATATAAAGACTACAAATTATCGACATATACTCCTTAAAGTTGCCTTACACCTTCAACAGGATCCAGACCAAAAGTTCTAGGCAGAGTGTCAAAACACTCAAATTGGGTCAAATTAAATGTGGCAATTAAGGAGAATTGCTCTCACTCAACAATGAAAAGTATTATCATAGTAATACATTCTTCTCATATCTTTCTTACGGAAGCGAGATGGTGAGATTGTAAGAGCTTGTAGCACATGGTTTTGCGCAGAGACCAACTATAGCATACCATTGGTATGTGTGGAAATCACGTTCCCATATCTAATTATTAGCAGACAAATGAGTTTGACAGATTCAGACAACCAAGCTCCCAATGAACTTCACATTCTGAATCAGAATACAAAATCGTAATATATATTGTGTACAACTCAAGTTACCCTATGACTTGAACAATCAAGTTAATTGTGATACAATTGACCATGTGAGTTCCTTATATAAAAGTTAACTCTAATCATAATGATTGCCTATATGTTCATAAAGAAATCTACATTTGGATTTCCTATCATCTTAGCACATATCGATGATTTTAACATTATCAGAACACACAAAACAAGTAAGCAATCATCTTAGGAACAATTTTCTCACTAGAGAAATTGACCTTTAAGACGGATTTTGAGATGAAATATTTGGTTAATACCAAATTACGCTTGAGTCTATAACTTAAGCATATAAATCAGTTCATCAATATCTTATTAATATTGTCAACTAGTATCTAGATGATATTGGACAATCATATCCATAAACACTTATGTTCATTCAATCCCTAAAAATAGATCAATATCTATTTAAACCCAGGGATGATATACTCTAGTACCATTAAAGCGCTAATGTATCCTACATATCGTAACAGGCCTGAAATTGTATTTGCAGATACCTTATTCGAGTTTATTATTCGAGTTCACGTTGGACCCAACTGCTGTCACGGGTCGAGATGACTAGGCATGGGCTACCTCTCTCTCAACCGACAAAGTTGCTGCGCGCATGTTGACAGCACTGCTCCACAGTTCACACCCGTACATACACATACACGGTAAAAAAAAAAGTAAAATATTAAAAAAATCGAGTAAACTTTATACCATTAATTTAAAACTTTTACCTCTAATTTTAAAACTTTCAACTCAAATTTAAAAACTATTAACTAAGAATTTTAAAAAATCTACTCAAATTTTAAAACTTTTAATTAGATTTTTAAAACTTTTAACTCTACTTATTTATTATTTTTATAATTAAAAATTATTAAACACTAATGATGATAATTAAGGAGTGATTAGGCTTAAAAATGGAGACGTGACCCCAGAATCCAGATGTTGTCAAGGAGACGGTCGCCTGAAGATGCAGATGCCACGAGAGGAACTACGTGGCACCCATGCAGCACGCCCTATTGACACCTCGACATGCTTAGCTCCAGTGACCCTCACCTGCTATATAATAGCTTCATCGCTTCGATCTCCTTCCACCGGACACGTTTGCATCAGCTTAGTTCATCGTTTCTGCTTGCTTAGTAGTCACCATGCCTGGGCTCACCATCGGCGACACCGTCCCCAACCTGGAGCTGGACTCCACCCATGGCAAGATCCGCATCCACGACTTCATCGGCGACGGCTACGCCATCGTCTTCTCCCACCCCGGTATATATACACGTGTCAAGATTAAGCTCTCTGGTATCGAACTGTGGGAGTTTAACCTTGGTTGGTTTGTCGATGTGCATTCGATCGATTGATCTGTCAGGCGACTTCACCCCGGTCTGCACGACGGAGCTGGCGGCGATGGCCGGCTACGCCAAGGAGTTCGAGAAGAGGGGCGTGAAGCTGCTCGGCATCTCCTGCGACGACGTGCAGTCGCACAAGGACTGGATCAAGGATATCGAGGCCTACAAGGTTACTATTTAATTACTGTACTGGTTAATTTGCTTCTGAATGTAGTAACTAATGCACTAACTACTATTGATCGATCCTAATTTTTTGTGGTTAATTAGCCTGGGAACCGGGTGACGTACCCGATCATGGCCGACCCGAACCGCGAAGCCATCAAGCAGCTCAACATGGTCGACCCGGACGAGAAGGATTCCAACGGCGGCCAGCTCCCGTCTCGCGCCCTGCACATCGTTGGTCCTGACAAGAAGGTAATTAATTTGAAAAACCCTTGCGGCTAAAAACTACGAACGCCGACCGAAAATGATCATTATTAAGAAAGTTGATTATAAACGTAGAAAATAGAATAATAGTAGACATGTACAGTAATCTGAATATGTTACGTGCTAAAATTTAGATCACATATTTAACCATTAACGTCTCGATCTCGATCCACCGTAATTAAATATACTACTGTGCTGCTAGTTTGAGCTGTTGATGAATCGACAATAATAGTAGACAGAATCCGAATATGTTACGTGCTAAAATTCGGATCACATGTTTAGCCATTTAACGTCTCGATCTACCGGAATTAAATACACTAGTGTGCTGCTAGTTTGAGCTGTTAATGAATCGACATATGTATGCTTGATCGATTTTGGTCAGGTGAAGCTGAGCTTCCTGTACCCGGCGTGCGCGGGGCGGAACATGGAGGAGGTGGTGCGGGCGGTGGACGCGCTGCAGACGGCGGCGAAGCACACGGTGGCGACGCCGGCGAACTGGAAGCCGGGGGAGTGCGTGGTGATCCCACCTGGAGTCTCCGACGAGGAGGCGAAGGAGAAGTTCCCGCAGGGGTTCGAGACCGCCGACCTGCCGTCACACAAGGGCTACCTCCGCTTCACCAAGGTCGGCTAGCTAGACCTCCGGTGACAGCGTTGTGCTGATGCATCCGTAGTTGGCGTCTTTTGTGTGTATGGATAATGAACCACTGACGTTTGGGCCAGTAGTACACTTACTGTGCTGCTGTCTCAACATCGGCACAGACTGTATGTGCGAGGGGGTATGTTTATGTACCTGTATGTTCGCCCCCGTATTAATGCAGTGTGCGTTGGTTGGCAAGCACAAGTATCAAGTATGTATACGCTAGTAATACTAGTACATGCACATAAATTACAGTTACTGTGTACTAAACAAAAATGAAAAAGAACAAACAATCATCCAAGCGGTTGGCTAATTAGGGTGGCAGGAGGCTGCTCTCCGCGGATCCGCATAGCAACGTCATCGATGATGAAATCATACACCAATGACAGTTTGATCTTGACGTTTGATTATTTATTTTATTTAAAAATTAATGTATTTTCTGATGTTTGATTTTTTTTCTTTAATAATAAATTAGACCATAATAAAATAAATCACTTATTTAAATAAATTTAAATTTTTTGAATAAGATGAATCGGCGTCATTTATATAAATCACTTATTTAAATTTTTTATATTATTTATTTAAATAAATTTAAAATTTTCAAATAAGATGATCGGCGTCATATATATAAATCACTTATTTATATTTTTTAATTTTTTAAATAATATGAATGATTAAAAATCGTCAGTTTTATTTATTAAAAAGTCGTCAGTTTTATTTATTAAAAACAGGACAGGAGGGAGGATATAGTTGGGAGCCTTGGAGGTCAGCCTCTGCTTTGGAGATAAACTGTGATACTACGAGGCAAACGAGCAAACGTCGGCATCGCTCCGCCGTGCATGTGGCGATCGAGTTCACGAACATATGACCACTGAATTCACAGAGTTGATTACAGCTTAACGTTTGCAAAATAGCACTGTGGTTCAGGATCTGGAGAAGCTGCATACCGTGTAATTCAGAAAGTTCAGAATGAGACCCTGACGAACTGCACTGGACTGTGCCATCAGGGCCTGAGTCGATGCAGTGTTTGAGTAGGTGTGAACGCAGCTGGACAACGAGCAGAGTAGGCAGATTCGAATTCTTGTCCCGTAAAATTTCCTTCCCTTATCCTACACTCGCGCCTAGATGCTTGCTTTTTATAATGCTCCAGTGGACTCGCGTCCTCGCCTATAAATGCTGCTACACGTACTAAAATATTTTTACAACACTTATAAACAATACTATCAAACGTACTAAACTATTTTTACAAAACTTTATAAATAATACTCTCGTTTCATTTAACTAAATAGTTAAATGGAAGTTATTGATTTAACTAAACAGAAATTATAAAAATCTAGATTTACTCACAGCATGCCAGTGTTTGTAAAAGTTTTGCAAGAAAAAATTAGTGCCTTTTCCATTCGTTATCAAGCGGTCATGCCTGGCCTCACCCTCGGCGACGTCGTCCCCAACCTGCAGCTGGACACCACCCATGGCAAGAATCCACGACTTCGTCGGCGACGGCTACGCCATCATCTTCTCCCACCCCGGTACGTATATATGTTTACATAATATAATACCACCGTGTGCGTCTGCGCGAAAAGCTCAATATGATCGACGCGGACGAGGACTCCGGCGGCGGCGAGCTGCCTAACCGTGCCCTCCACATCGTCGGGCCCGACAAGAACGTGAAGCTGAGCTTCCTGTTCCCGGCGTGCACGGGGCGGAACATGGCGGAGGTGCTGCGCGCGATGGACGCGCTGCTGACGGCAGCGAGGCGCAGGGTGGCTAGGCCGGCGAACTGGAGGCCCGGCGAGCGCGTCGTCATCCCGCCGCCGTCTCCGACGAGGACGCCAAGAAGAGGTTCCCACAGGGGTTCGAGACCGCCGAGCTGGCGTCCAAGAAGTGCTACTTCCGCTTCACCAAGGTCAACTGATGGAGCGATCGATCTGGACCGTCGATTTCGCGTGATAACGCTGTTAGATCCATCCACGTGTGCTCGTTCTGCATGCTGCCGTGTATCAACTGATCGACGGATGGGCAAGTTTAGTTACGTGTAATCTGGTGTTTTTCCGTAATGTCGCCGTCAGTGTTTGGGTAGTGGGGCATTTGCTGTTCTGATGCCTGAACCTGACACACGGATTATGTTTGTATCCTGTATCTGCATGTATCTCTAAAGTTTGGTTATGAATATCAGATTTGGATATAGAGACAGGGTTTTAATCTATTTTTTAGAAGAAATATATTTACCAAAAATAACCGTGGATTAGCAAATCTATACAGTGACAACTCTCATTTTGGGAATAAGGTGAGATGGGTCAGACTCATCCTTCTTTTTGGATGAGATGATCTCAATTATCTGTTTAGCATGAGGGATGAGATAATTCTGTTTTTAGAGAGGTAGACGGTGTAACCTATATATCAATAAGAGAAGTGGGTTCCATTGGTCAATTTTTAAGGTACGAGGGATCTTAGGAGAATATTCAGTTTTACAAATAGGCTGACCCGTTCCATCCCACCACCATCTCTCAAATGTTAACAAACAACTCTCTCCGTGATGGGTTGCGCGGCTGAAAGTAAGCCCAGCAAGAGCTGAGCTGAGCCCACACAACACAAATTCCCAGCCCAACAAAAAAAAAAGGCCGCATGAAGGTCAAATATGGGCCGCACGCAAACTCCCAGCGCGGAGGTCGAATACGGAGGTTGTTTCAAACCTCTCCTATCAGCCTATCTTAATAAATTGGCCACGGGTCTTTACCGCTGGCCTGGCGAAGAAAGACAATTTTTTATCCTTTTTCCTCACCTTTGTTTGTTAGGTTTTTGTGATGCCATCCAGGCATCGCTGCTAGCCGGCTGTTAGCTACATGCTGGATCGATCACAAGGAAAGACAAGAATAAAAAGTAGACTTGCTGCTGCGGAGCTGCCAGAGTCCACATGGCAGCCACTGGTGACGACCTCAAGCTGGTCGCCACCGCCGGCGTTATCCTCGCTAGTGATGATTGTTTTACATTTGTTACCTCGCCGGTAGCTCATACTTCTACCGCTGCTGATGTCGACTCCACGGATGTGACATTGTGTTCGTGCTCGCCACCTCGCCGGCACTGTGTCCCTCGATTGCTGTCGATGACGACCACAATGGAGCTCATCACCGCAGCCGGCGTCGTCTTTAGGCTCGCTACAGTGATGTCACACTCGCCAGCCAACCTTGACGGAGACATCCCTACAGCTGTACTGCTGCTCGCCGTTGGCGTCCGGGCGACTGCCCTCATTGACGACCTCAAGCCCGTCACCGCCGCTGGTGGCGTCCTCGTATTTGCCATCTCGTCCAGCACCATCGAGGCATATCCAACGATGCTATCCTCATATCCCGACTCAAGCTGCTATGATCGGAGGTGTCCTAATAAAATTTGGGTTCGACCGCCGATCGCACAACGCACATATAAGAGGGCCACCCAGTTCATGGAACGCAACTATCGTTCCCATGTAGCTAAGCCCCTAAATTCCATAATCTATCAATTGTAAGTGTGCATTGAAGTGATCGAAAGGCCGACTCCCGTGTGATGATGACGATCGGTTAGTGCTGGTGGAGACCGGAAGGGCGGCGCTACCTCGAGCACCATTGTTCTACTCGATACACGACTTCACCAATTCATATGACTACATCGAGCTATAGGCCTACTTCGACAAACCACTTAATTTGATGATCTCATGACACCATCCTCTAATGCTGATTAGCATCACGCTCTCCTTCAAAGCGGGTGTCAAACCAATCAAACGGAAACCAATCAAACGGCGCACACATCCCTGCATGACTACAACCTACATCCACTGCACGTTGTTCAAGACCAACGAGGCCGAACGATAGGACGGATGGAGTTGACACGAAGACGACGTCACCAACACTAGTGCACGGGACCGACGAGGCTGTGAATGCTACTGGCGTCCATCTACACCTGCTTCACCGCATCTACACCATGCATGGGAGAACGCGAAGCAAAGATTGATGATGACGACCATTCCAGCTTAATCGGAGGTATCCCTGAGTTTAACTCGCGGGAGTAATTAACCTGATGTATTCCGAGACCACAGAAACTAGGAAACACATTCGTCGAAGTTGGATTGTCCCGTTTGGAAGGCCATGGAGTGCAAATCCAAAGGGAATTTGTATTCTTTTGTAATTCCTTAAGGATTATAATAAATATACATTTTCTCTATATTTATTTATTTTATTTTGTGTACTTAGTACACTAGCAAGTCCGCTTTTTTATTATATCTTTCATGGGCGGGGAGATTAAAATTCTCTCCAAAGACAAACTAAAATAGAATGTTTGCTCGGCAGAGAGGCAAATCAATCTTGCTGCTAGACATTGGATTGTGATTCTCATAGATAAAGCTGCTGGAAATGGGGATAATGGAGGAAGAAGCTCCCGCCGGCTGCAGGCAACCCGTGCTCGGGAAGAAGCGTCAAGCTCATTACAGCAAATTGCTTTAGGATTGTAAAACTACATGTAGAGTGCATGTAGAGTGCTAGAAGAGGTGGTTTTTCAGATATACATAAGTGCGGGCCTTGTAAAATTTGCTTCCCTTCCCAACACCTGCGCGTGACAATTCCCTCCCACGTCTCCTTTCTCGCGCTCGCACCAGTCAGTGCTTGAAGTGAGGCCAAGGCTAAGTTCTCGCCATAACGAGCCCTCCTCCTCCGCCTCTGATCTCGTGAGATTGCTCAAAACCATCAGACTTCCCGGCGCTGCAAGTCCTCAGGATGGAGTTATAAATCGATCGGCCGTGTACCTCATCGAGGGTCAAATACAGTGCTCCGCAAGCAGCTACCTGCCGGCATAGCATGCACCATGGCACGTAGACTGCCACATCGATCATTCGGCCAGGAAGATCTCATGCCGCGCCTCTGCTTCATGGACTGCTTATGATCCATGGTAACAGCACACTAGCATATGCACTCTGCGCGTCGAGCAAATGAAGATGAGCACTATGAGGAGGTAAGCGCGAGACAACGGGATTCCCAGTGCCGCCGATTCCTATAGTCGAATTGGTTAGTTTTTGTTGCTGCAGAGTTTGTAGCTGGCGGCTTTGGAATCTCTTCTTTTTCCGTTCTTAGACTAGTTCTACAGTAATTATATATATATTAAATAGAGTGACATACTAATATATATATGATAACATGATAAAAGGTTAAAAAGTAAAGAGATAGCAGCAGTTTCATCATGATAAAACTAGCACTCACCGTTTTCAATACATTGAAAAGCGTGTAAAACTTCTACCGAGAGAATTTGTGTTTTATCTCCACATGTTTTATTAACTTCTCTTAGTTACTTAGATAAAACATTTAAATGATATGCTAGTATATGAAACCGTCAAATAAAACTTTATATTAAAAGAAGTAGTTTTATCCATTAATTTAAATATCTTTAATAATATAATATTTTTAAAAATCGTGCAATAAAACCTTGTACCAAGAATGATATTGCAGCTAGCTATTACACTTTCCCGTGCAATAACGCAAAAACAGTACGTTCTCTCTTCTGTCTTCATGCCCAACTATCCCCTCTGTGCTCTTTAGACACTGTGCTTCTCTCATTCCCTAAATATGGCACCATAAACATGCTGTAAAAGTATAGCTTGCTCTATCTTACACCGTATTATCTATAGTCAATATAATAGTCTACTTGTATAATAGTTATTTATAAATATATATTACACAATTAATATCTGACCTACCTTATTTCCTTACAAAGTTTTTTTTAAGTCATACTGCAGCTGGCTATAAATCTTCAGCTTGCTTTTATTATCTTTCCTCCATCTCATCACAAATCTAAAATAGAAGTCCTCTAGCCTACTTACATTATTTTATTATATTTGCTCTACATGTCTCGCTAGATTAGCTTGTCAACTGATAGAACAAAAATGGGGTAGTATAAGTTCAGAACTCATCTACTTTTGACTAATTTACACTCACATGCTTCAAAGGAGAAAAAAATTATTCGACTTTATCTGCACCATTTTCACTAAGTTGACGTTATCCGTCAGGGAGTACCAACACCGGACACAGCTAAATTATTTCGTGCCGAATGAAAGAGGCAGATGACAAACGCACGTTTTATTGTAGTTGGGACATGGGAATGACTCAGAACTGGTGGGCTGCCTGGAGCTACAAAGCAATTCTTCACCGCTTAGATTTTAAAAGCAGAATTGGCTTTAATTTTACAACTCATATTTCTGTTTTCATAAATAGCATGCATATTTTACGAACGACTGTATCGACCGATTTTTGTTCCCATAATACAACCTTACTTATACGAATACAAATTAGAGGCTCTCTTAGAAGTCCCACATTAATTAGAAAAATAAAATAATATGCGTTCATATGTCAAAGCCATGGCTAAAACCTTTCACCACAAATATATGGATCTATCAAATTCAGAGTTATTAAATACCAAGTTGCTCGATCGGTTTAGGTTCTAAATTACAGTATTTTCCTAATATAATAAATCCATTATTTGAATTAATATAAATTGATAATCAGTTACTCTCTCCGTTTTATATTATAAGACGTTTTGACTTTTTTCTAAATTAAAACTTCTTTAAGTTTAATCAAATTTATAGAAAAAGTTAGCAATATTTTTAACACAAAATAAAAATATTATCAAGATATATTCAACGATGGATTAAATTAAACCAATTTTATGTTGTTTGCTACGTTTTCTATAAACTTGATGAAATTTTAAGAAGTTTGACATAGAAAAAAGTCAAAACGTCCGTTACATACTTAGTTAACAACTCATACATTGCACAAACTATGATTATTGTTATTGTAGGTAATTTTTTAAGAATGTATTGGCTATTTTTTAAATTACAACGGCTTAGACTAAAGGAAGATTCTAGCGTAGTTACAACACGCTAATTATTAATTTTATATTTGTGGGCACCCGATTATTCTATACTATAAGAGGTAATTGGTACGACAACGCGAAATATCTAGTTGGATGGGATCTCGAATAAAAACCAAATAAAACTGTAACCATCCAACCTCATCGCAGCCTTGTCACACAAATCACCAATTATAATGCAAAACAATAGAACGCCAGACTAAGAACACAAGAGATATTTAGAAGAATAGTTACACCAGTCTACACGGCGAGATATGCCCGTCAAACCACACGAAGGCGGCGACCAAACACGATACATATCTCTAAGGACATGGTCTACGGTTGAACTATTCTCCATGCATCTCAACTGTTCTAAGTCTATACTCATGCAGACTAGCACCAGAAAAATTGCTAGTCCACACTTTCATCTCTAGCAATGGTATACAATAAGTGGTTATACAAGTAAGTAAACTAAATTTTCTACATCAGAGTTATATAGGTCAAATGACCAAATAATATGATTCAGCGAAAGCTTGTCTACCCATACCACAGGCAATCCGACTAGGGGTACACCCCCTAAAGAATCAATCCTGAAGAAGCAACGGAATCCCGTAGCACTCAACCTACAGCCAGGTAATCAACAGAAGTACAAGCAAGAGTCAATACATTACCGAAATAATGTACTGGCAATGTCAATCCTACCATACATGCAAGTTCTAAATCAAGTAAAAGCTATTTGTGGGTTCAGTTTTGCATAAAGCTAATTTTAGTTCACAATCATTTTGCAACGGTAATTTAGAAAGCATTTAAACAAGTATAATAAGTAGTGAAGTGATCAACATAATATCAACATAACAATTTTCCTGCTTGTGCCCTCCTCGGCAACAAGACACCATAAGCATTGTAATAAGCATAATAGTTCTCATAAATCACCAATCCTTATCCCAATTTCATAAATACATTTAAAAGCATAAATCTATACTCAATGGACACAACCATGCCGCTCATGACCGTGAGTACGGTTAACCGATTAGTTTTGACTCTGCAGAGTTTATACATCGTTACTCACATGATGTGATAGAAGCCCAACGGCTACACTCTAGTTTGTCCGGTACCCGTCAGTACCACCACACTCTTCACGTTGAATGCGGTCTAGAGGTCACAACACAGCTTTTACATTACCTAACATTTAGCCTTGCACCAGCACGAGGTGTGTTACTCCACATCAGGGTGCAAACCCGATGCCGTGGGTGGCGGGCCCACGCCTTAAACCCAACGCCGTGGAAATCTGCCTACCCGGCTCCCTACGAGGCACATAACGTTGTATTGGACACGCTTAGACGCCTATGCCATGAGGTGATCACAGTCCCTCATGGTTCACATAGGTAGCTCCTTTGGACAGTCCTACAGTACATTCGTAGGCACTGCCTCTACTACTCTGCCTACCAAAATACAAGGGTAAACATTAAGTAACTTAATTCGCTATGGCTATCCCATAACTAGCACATATGGTTGTACGGTCTAACATGAGAATATGACACTGAGTTCGGTCCTTAAGCAACCCGGACAAACACTCCCCTTATCGGTGTGCAACTACTCCATATGCACACCACTTGCCACCCAAGTCTAAATCAGGTTTTTCATCGTTTTAGTTCACAAATAATCAGAGGCTTCACCTCTGTCCAGAAGTCATAAAATTCCCATTTTCAAATGTATATAGTGATCACTGTAATATTTAGCACGTTACTAAGCATGGCTAAGCATAAGCAAGTGTATTGACTTGATACAGACCCCATGAGTACAAACCAAGTACTTTAATCAAGCCTAAGGTTACAAACAGCAAGGAACACAATGTTCTAAGGTGGATCATGCAACTAATAGGTTATAACTACCATTTACCACAATTCAAATACCGTTATTCACAAATACGCATGCAATTTTGCAAACAACACATTTCATTCCTCAAAACATAGGATTCAATTTGTTCAAGGAGGAGGGGAGAAAACTTGCCTTACTCTTGAGTACCCGGATACCAACTATTTCACTTCTTCACCGATATCGAATTCGTTCTCTAGAAAAAAAATAACGTACGATCGAATAAATAGCAAATAATGCAGAAAATATGAAATGCTCTAATATGCATGATATTTATGCCTTAGGTTGCTACTGGTCTAAAGTCAATTTAGGTGAAGAAATTTCTATTTTATCATGTTCTGTTTGAGAGTTATGAATTTTACGAGTTCTATACGAAAATACGTTAGAATACGGTATAAGGTTAAATTGAAGTTATCTTAATATGTGTGAAATTTACACAGTGGCTAGGTACTGGTTTTAGATGAATTGTGGTGAAGAATTTTCCATTTTATCGACTTCTTTTTAAGAGATATTAATTTTCCCAAGTTCTAGGCGAGTATACGTATTTATACATGTATTTTAGTATGCACGGGTTTTAGGGCAAAGTATTTATGAAATTTAACCTTTTGATATTTGAGAGGAATGTGGTGTAGACTTATTGTCATTTGGGTGTATTTTACTTAGAGTAAAAATGAAGTTTATATGATTTTTATGAATTATTTTACCTCCTAGACCTTATATAAAACATTTATCCCCTGTATAAAATATAAAGGGGGTTCTCATACTAGTTTTAGCAAATCCTCAGTTTTCAGAAGTGGAGAGAAAAATATTTTGGATGTTAACAAAGTTGATTTCACATTATTTAGAGCTTATATGAAATTCTTACACATTTTAGAAGTTAATACATGTTCTGTATACTAATTTATATATTTACCTATTATAAGTTTCGTATGAGTGTCTTTTATGTAAATGAATTTTAGTTTTAGTTCACTTCAGAAAAGACTAACATTTTATGAATTTACTAAACCTTGATTTAAGGTAAAGATGAAATAACTAAATTTGCATATGAGTTATGTATTATATTCTTTATATTATTTTTGAGACATTTTAGGTACTGGTTCTTCCAGATTTCAAGCAACAAAAATAAAGTTCATAATTTTGTGATTCCAACAAATTTTGTTTCATAATTTTTGGAGTTAAAATGAATTTCTTATATATGTTTGAAGTTATAGCTACTTTTCAGTTAAAGAATATTCCGAGAAATTGTTTTCCCTTTTCTTTTCTTTTTCTTTATCTCTCTCCCTAGCTGGGTCCACCTGCCAGCGGCCCAGGAGCAGGGGAGGTCGAGGTGGCCATGGCCGGCGGCGCTGTCTGGCCTCGCCGGCGACGAACGACGGCGCGGATGGGAAGGCGGCCAAAAGGTAAAAGGCCGAGGAGATCTCGGTGAACATTCCGGTGGTCGTCTTGCCGCCTTGGGTGACCGGAGTCGACGGCGACGACGGCGAAGGCGGCGGAGTGGTTCGGGTGGTCGATGCATGTCACGGTATGGCTTGGATCTAGCCTATCCGAGGTATGCATGCGAGTCTAAGGACTACCAGGAGGCTTACCATGTGTTCAGCAAGGAATGGCAAGTGCGGAAAAGCAGCGGCTATGGCGTCCATGGCTTGGCGGCGGCGCGGACTCCTTCGGGTGGATGGCGACAGCGTGTTCCGGCCAATGAGCTGGCAAGAAGACACCTGAGGGTGGTCAGTGAGATCCTAGGGGAGCTATTGGTGTGAGGAATCGAAGATCAGCTCACCGGAGAAGACGAATTTCACGGCGGCGGCTCGGATCGGGGTTGGGGAAGATGGGTGCTGATCTCGAGCTTCACAGCACTCTGGCTTGATTCTTTTGATTAGCGAACTCCTGGAGGCGAGGCGACCTCGTTGGCACGGTGGTTCGGGCTGGGATCACCGGAGTTTTTCGGGATGGCGGCGACGTCACGGCGGCGCTCTCTGGACAGAGGCAGAGCACGGCAGTGACTTCGGCCAGCGAGTCCTAGAGTGAGGCAATACAAAAATGGATCGGTCAGGGGATGGTGATGACGTTCCTGCGGTCAAGAACGAGCAAGGCTCACCGGGGTTGAGTTGGTTTGGATCGAACGGCTGCCGGCGTCGGGGAAGACGATGCCGTTCCCGGGGAACCCGAGGTGGTTTCTCTCGGTTTTACCGTGGAACAGATAGCGGGAGAGAGGAAGAGGATGATGACGAAGTGGCTGGGTAGATGGTGAAGTTTTCCACGGTGTGAGGACTCCTGTGGTGGCACTGGATGCTGTTGACGCGTGGGGGAGAACGTGGCGTGTTCCTGGCATGAAGAGCGAGCTTGAGCGGTGTCTGAGACTGTCAGGTGGGTCCAGGATGTCTGTGGGGCCCACATGGCAGTGAAGAATGAGAGAGGAGTCATCTAGAAGCTAAGTCTTGCTAGCTGTCAAGCATGCAGTCTTTACTCAGGTGTTTTACTAAGTTACCAAGGGGTATAAATCTGGGTAAAATTACTGTGGGCAGTAGGTGGTATTGGCTAGCTCTGTGCCAAAATTTAGAGTTGTGGGACTTGTGGATTTCTCTGGAGAAAATGGCAAAGTTCGGCCAAAAGCAGTTTCTGCTGTGTATTAGTCTGAGTCAGTGAGCTTTGACCTATTATTTTATGTTCAATTTTTGTGAATATTGTACTGAAATTTTTACTGAAATTAGTTAACAATCTAATCCAGGTTCTGGTAAATTTTGGTGAGAATTTGATTGATGGATTAATTCTGGCAGAAGTGTCAAGTATGCTGTCTGCAGGTGAAAGGTTTTCTGTATTGCTGAATTAAGAGTACTTATTTGAGACACTTATTGAATTGATGAAATTTGGTAAAAATTCATGGAGATAGATAAGAATGTGATTAACTTTCTGACCAAATTTTGTTGCTAGAAGTGATCTGGTTTATTTTTGGTGAATTTGCAAAGTAGGGTTGTTGATCCAGTTTTTCTGCAGTTTCATTTATTTCTCCAGTGCCTTGATCTTATCATTTTATGTGTTTTATTTGGGAGATAAACCAAAATTCCTGGTGGTAGGATTCTTGTTGACACACCTTTTGGTATAATTTCACTGCCTACTTAATCTTTATTTTTATTTGGTGAATTTTAGAAGTATACCTATTCATCTTTAGCTAGCTTCCTAGTTTTGCTGATTTGAGAGATTTGATTGGAGTATTTATTGAAGTGATAAAATCATGTAAAATTTACAGTGGATTAATTATGTGGGATAGTGTTTATAGGAATTTTTCTATGATTTTAAGTTAGACCTATTCTCCTTAGAAATTATTTAGGCTATACAAATGTATATGCATCCTATTATGGAAATGCACTTTAAGATCCAAAAACAATCCAAATAAAGAGTATGCACATGAAATGATAATAATTTATTTATCTCCATATTATATGTCAAACTTTTATCTATACATAGTTAGTCATATTATATTTTCTGTTTCTTGGGAGTTAACTCCTAAAATCTTTATGCACTCCGAAGGTATTTTAACTTGGTCAAAACCTCTTATCGTTGCTCCCTAGTTTGGAAATTATAGAGTTTTACTTTTGAGGTCTTTTTGTTAATTTGTTTTTTGTTAGAATTTCGAAAGTCGAAATTCTGGTATGTTACAATATTTAAATCAATAAAATATTAATTTGAGAGTCTAAAATCGGTACAACTTCATCTTTATTAATTCCAAACTTATTTCTAGATTATAACATATTAGGTTGAAAAGAGAGAGTCCACATCGCGGTTACAATTTGCAAACGTGAGGTTTACAGGCGGTGATGCTAGCCGTTATCGAGGATATCATTGGTATACATTTCGGCAAGCACACCATTTCTCGAGAATACTGTTCAAAATCACCAGGGTTCCCGATGCCTGCTAGTCCTCAGCATGAGGGAAATGCCCCTGTATCTCATCCAGGGGTGTCAATGTGTCATGAACTCATGGTGAATTGAAACAACTAGGAGGAGTTGATCATATCAACTGGAGTAGTAGCCTAAACTTTTCTTGCCCCCCTTATATCTATCCTTGCACAGCATATATCTATCCTCCCTCAATTGGCCCTCTCACACCGAGCAAGCACAACAATCTCACATTATTTGAAGGCTGCAGTTGCATCCTAGGCTCCTAGCTAATCGTAACTCAGCCTTT
Source organism: Oryza meyeriana var. granulata (assembly GCA_003991445.1). Lineage (NCBI taxonomy): Eukaryota > Viridiplantae > Streptophyta > Magnoliopsida > Poales > Poaceae > Oryza > Oryza meyeriana. The sequence continues at coordinate 434,222 of RYFJ01000622.1, read as the reverse complement.
AACTTGGATGGGCAGATGAAGTAATTAATACTTGCCTACCGGGCCTTCACTGCTTTAACAAGACAACACTAAGCCTTATGAAGACGAGGGAAAAGAAACAACAAAAAAAAAATCACATAAAACGAGATAAGTTATTAACGTATGATTAATTAAGTATTAGCTATTGTAAATTTAATAATAGATTAATATAATTTTTTAAACAATTTTAGATTGATTTTTTTAAAAAATACATTATTCAGTAGTTTAGAAAACATGCTAAAAAACGAGGAGGTTTTCACCCTCAACAGGTAGATTTGAACGGGCAATAAGAGAGAAACCACTCCATTGAATTTCGAATATTTAATTTTGAATGCAGGTTATTTGAGTTATAAATAAATAAATAAATATATATATATATATATATATAATATGATAGAAAAATGCTAAAATGGGAGTAGAGGTAATGCGCAGTTGTTGCACACTGAAAAAAATGATTCCTCGTTTAGGCGTGATACTTGCATCATTCAGTTTACATTAACTTAAGAGATTTGCGGATCCATCGTCTGTTGACCCTGGACGGCTGCCCGGGCTCATCAAATGATGATCTATTTAAATTTTATGTAATTTAGGAAAAAAATAAAATAAAAATTTTATAGTAAATACTAGCTATAATTAAGTTTGTCCAAGCTCTAAAATTTTTGTAGATTTGTCACTGGGTAAGAGGGAAAAATAGATAACAAATGTTTTAATGTGTTGCACGATTCACATCAAAAGAGGACTAGAGGGAAAAAATAGATAACAAATGTTTTAATGTGCTGCATGATTCACATCAAAAGAGGACTAGAGAACTTGAAAAATAACTTACATTGAAAACAAAAAGAGAACTTTTGCGAAGAAAAAAAGGCACCTCTGCTAGGCATAAGTTGACCAAAATTGGGAGTTGTCACCTGTCGTACCAAAATCCAATGGCCAGAACATGGTAAACAACCTCTAGACCATGGGTGGCATGAAGAAACAAGATGACGGAGATGGCAAAGGCTCATTGACGACAATGAGCCCCGGCACTGGTGATACCTGAACTCAGATAGGCTTTGCTTGATTAGGTTTTTAGGGTTGGAGGCGGTGGGAGGGGGTGGGACGGTGATGGTAGCTTTAAAGAGATGGCTGGATGGTGGAGGATTGAGGGTGGGCGACAAAGATGGGTGGGTGATGATGGCCTTGCTGGAGAAGCAGGGTGGATGAGGATGGTGGGTAGGGTCATCAGTAGGGGTAAGTGATATCATGTGGTTAGGAGAAGGAAAAGAGAGGTGGCATGAGATATCCATAGAATTGATGTAGAGAGGCGACAAGCACAGTGTGGAGGAGGCGGAGAAGGGGAGAGGCACGGCATGGAGAAGGGATGCATTGCTGGTGTTGTGTGAAGCAAGGCAAGATACGGTTCGGGGCCAATAGGTTAGCGACGAATTAGATTGAGAGAAGAGATAAGGGGATAGGATTATTTGCTTATAGAGTGAGCCATTCAAAAGTTACATATAAATTAGAAAATGTTAGGCAACTGGTAAATGCAATCTCTAAAAAGAGTAAGTTGTTATAAATTGCACTTTTTAAAGAAAATAGTGTGTTTTATAGGAAGAAAAACCATGCAAATGTGCCATGTGTCGTGCCTTTTCTTTTCTGCCGTGTGTACTATTTTTCCTTTCAGAAATAGTCAGTATTCTTGATCACCCAATAAACTTATTTTCATGCATGTGCAATACTGCAAGACTAGTTATGCTGAGCTATCTAATATGTAATTTATCGAAAAGGCATTACAATGCAGTATGCAGTAACATTATGAGTGGTTTCGCACTTCCACATTGTAGCCGCGTCGTCACCTTAGTCGAGAGTGTAACCTCACGGAAGTGCGTGTATCCTGTCGAAGGCATGGGAGTCTCAGCTTGGAAAATAGCCTAGCGCAAAAAGCCACCTGAGTCTCGGCTCGGAAAATAGCCTAGCGCACAAAGCCGCCTTTCGGGAGTCACATTGTGTGAGCAGTCTCATCGTGGTTGCTTTTTGGGGCATTTAAATTACCATGCATTGACAAGTGTCATTGACGGTAGCTTTAGCCTATGTACACTCAAATCCTGAGATCACACCATAGGCCACCTTGAGCTATAAATGCCTTAACGTATACTCTAAGGCCACTTCTAATATCAATATTTTTAATGATGTAGTAAGAAGTTAATGAAGAGAATGATAAAATACATTTTATCCAGATGAAACTATATGTATACTATTTTTAATATAAATTATGTCTTGTATGTATTGTCTATAAAACAAATACATTGTATAGGTTTTTTTATATATCAACTAAATATGTTATTGTTTATATGGTACTCTTTGAAATATAAAAATAAAACATATAACTGAGAATAACGTAAGAGCTCTCAATAATATAGTAAACAATATGCTATAATTTCTATCTACATGGACTATACGTAGCTTTGCAGACCATAAAATATACTTCCTCCGTCCTAAAATATAAAAACTTAGTACCGGATGGGACACATCCTTGTACTATGAATCTGAACAATCTGAACAGAGAGATATATCCTATCTAATACTAAGTTTTTATATTTTGAGACAGAAAGAGTAATAGCTAGCTGCAATGCTATGCGTCATGTTTCACTAAAAAATTTATTTTACTCCTATTAATTTCTCTCCTGCACTGTCTCCCTTGTTCCTATTGGTGAGCTAGGAAGGCTGGCCCACACTGCTGCATTCACTGCCTTGGGGAAAGTGTAGAGCTTGGCTATTAATTAGTCACCAGTTCTTATCTTTTTCGATGTTATTTCTCTTTCCCCTAATTAGGCTCCGCTAATTTATTAAAGCTAGAGCTCTAATGAACAGTATAGCTTTATAAAAAAAATAAACTAGAGTAGACTAAAGCTGCTTCGAAAAATTAAACTGTAAGGTGAAGCGATCTTAGGTAGCTTCACAACTCTAATAGTTAAGCTCTACCAAACGAGGCCTTATAAGCTAGATCCCCTTTGTCATAATTTCTATTCTATGATTTTTATCTTATAGAGCTGAAGCTATGATAAACACTTATAAAATCCTAAATAATATAGGATAAAGCTATTGCTTTACTGTTGAAAATTACACATTTTCTGCGTTTTTCTCTTCATGTCTTTCTCTTTCACCTAATTAGTCGCATGGGCTTCTCTGTCTTCACGCTCTCTGTTGTTCACTGGAAAAAATTCAACGTGGCAACGCTATAGCCTGCTGATATATAGTCTGACTGTACTCTCTAACAAACGAAACAAAGACACTATTTTATGAACTGTTTGAGAACAACTTCACGAATTTGTGTGTAGCACTCATCTTTACTCTCTAGCCAATCGAAATAATAAAACACACAAATGAGTTAGCACGGTATGTAGTTAATTAGCTTGTAAACCGATAAAACACACAAATGAATTAGCATATATAAGTACTAGCACTCATCTCCTTTGACTATTTTGATTGACTACAGTCTACAGACTTCAAAGATACAAAACTAGTTGGACATTAATATTCTTGCGCATCATTTTTACTTACCAAGTTGATGTTCTCCGGCTTCGTGCGACCCCCACGTCGTCCTCACGCAGGCGGCTTGGGGGGCGACTGTAACCCTAGGCGCCGCCACCTCCTTCCTCCTTCCTCCTCCTCCGCCTCGTCGCCGTTGGAGCTGGCCACCGGAAACCGCACAACTAGCTAGGATGGCGGTGGCGGGGCTCGGCTCGTCACCCATCTGCGCGGAGAGAAGGGTAGCGCAGGAAAAGGCGGCGGCAGCACGACGGAGGGGACGCGCGACGGTCTCTTGCCCTAAGCTCGGCAGCTAGGCTTGTGAGGCGTTCGGTGGTGGCGGCGCTGGGAGGAAGTAGGTGCTGGATTTAGGGCCTCCACTCCTAGATCCGGTCGTGTAGCGGTGCATGCGGCGATGGTGCCGGGGCTCCTCCCTAGCTTGAGGAGGGCGACACCACCGGCACGGAGACGGCGGTGGCATGGGAGCTCCTCCCAGATCGTGAATGGCGGCGGCATCGGGGCTTCCCTCAGCCCTGGCGTTGCTTGGTGGGCGGGTGTGGGCAGTGGTGATGGCAGCCTCCAGTTGTGGTGCTGTGTGAGGGGGCTGGGGGCGGTGGTGGCTTTGGTGCGGTGAGAGAAGACCACCTTAGCATGTTGTGATGACAATGGCTGTAGGCACGGTGTCGACAGTGGCGGTGCATGGCCATGTCGGGCTGCCCCTACAACGGTGGGTTAGTGGAGACCGGGTGAAAGCCTAGACGGCGATGTCTGCTGGTGTCGTTCCCTCCTTGAAGGCGTGTTGATGTGCCTTCCCATCCCGCCGTGTTTGGATTCTCTAGGTGTAAACCTAGCTTATTCATGGGCCGGCGATGACGATGCAGTTTGGTGTCACGTCCTTTCTGAAGGCGTCGTCGAGGAAATCCATCGGTTTTGGTAGTTCTGGGTCGTGTCTCATAATGGCACCCAAGGTGGCCTTGGGAAGTCAGAGCTGCTCCATCGAGACGTTCGACGAGCTAGGCAACAATGACTCGAAGCTTTGCTTGGTTGCCTTTTGTCCTCTTGGAAAGTTGGAGTTGCTTCGCTGTTGCGAGCTCGGCAACGATGATCCAATTCGAACCCTGTTTGTCGTGTTTCGCTCTGTTGGGTAGCAAGTTGTTTGATCTACAAGACTCTTCAGTCTGGCTCGGCTATGCCTCAACGAGTTTGGTAGTTGTGAAGTCGGAGCTGCAGCATCGACGAGACGCGTCGTGTGGCAACGATAACACGATTCCTATTGAGTTGTGTTTTGCCACGAGTTAGGTTGATCCCTTTACCCTGGTGCTTCTTGACGAAGTTGAAGTCGCCCGTTCGCTAGGGCAATGGTGTGATGACAATAACGTCGTGTTGTTGCTAGCATTAAGGGAAGTCTTGTTGGTTCTTTCAGCTTGCTTCTCAGAGCTACAATGTTTGTAGAAGCAGTTTGTTGAGGCCATTTGTTGAGTATTAGAGATTGGCTATCTTGTTTTTGTGGCCGTGGTAGTTTTAGGTTAGTTGGTAGAGAGTTTATTGTAGTGGTTTTTGTCTAGTTTTCTCTGATTAACTGTATACTGTAAGGTTTAGTTATGTTTTCTTCTCAAAATAAGATACCTTCTTCTTTTATATAATAAATACGTGAGCACGGTCTGACTGTTTCGAAAAAAGTTGATGTTCTCCGACACGGAGAGTGCCATCACCGGACAAAATTATTCTTTTGAAGAACAGAGACGCGGAAACGCTGGGGGCTCAACTGTGGCCATGGCAGAAACTCACGACGAAGTGTTGCAGGCATCCGTCCCAAGAACAATGTTTGCCAGTCTGAAGATGATTTTATATCCAAGTTCCCGATGCCGCCCATTCCTATGCAACAACTGGACTGCATTTTGCAGTAGGGGAGAGCGCGATTGGCATCGCCCTCAACAGCCATCGAGATTTGGCTTTCGCTAGCTAGGTATACCCTCGTCTTCTCACAGTTAAGTGAGGAGAGGTAACCATTGAAAACTACTCTTGTGTGCCGTGCCAGAGACGCCAAATGTCATTTGATATACTAGCCTCTCACAGATTTGGGATGCTCTTACAGACACAGGAGCTTCAATTCGTACTACAACAGGTAGAGATCTGGATCCTGGATGCCTCCTATGCTCATGTGCAAACTCGTCTGCACATATAAACTAGGGATATGCCCACTGTACCTCGCTAAAGTATCACATTTGTCTTAAAAAACGTCCCTCGACCTTGGTATCGGGTATTGAACTCCCTCAATCGTTAAAACCATTTAATTTTCTTCCTTGGCCCAAATCAAGATGGTTTTTGACTATCAGGGCGGATCATGTTGTAGGTAGCTAGCCTCCAGCAAACTAGGGACTTTGGCTTACACATAGAGGACTCTGAGATGGACACCCCTCTTATGACTCCTGATTGCTTTGTACGAGGTCGTGGATGCACCATGTTGATATTTTGCTTGGGCAAGTTTAGTCATGTGTAATCTGTTGGTGTTTTGCTTCGGTGATGTGCAAGTTTAGTCACCGTTTGGGTAGTGGTGCATTTGCTGCTCTGCTGCCTTAACCAGATGAACGGGTTATGTTTCTCTCCAATGTGTTTGGTTGGATCTAGTTTATAGGAGGGATTGGGAGTTTTAACGGATATGGCTATTAACTTCTTCGTTTGATCGGGAGATACGGGAGTTTAGGTGGGATTGGGATGGAGCTTCTAGCATTTTATACCTGGGTAGGAGGTGGGATTTGGAAAGAAATTCTCTCTATGTTGTTTAAACAGATCTCAACTGTCTATCTTCACCTAAGATATAGTCTTAGGTGGCCTTTGACATACTTTCCTCATCCAACTTATAAGTTAGGCGTAAAACGAGAAATATTATTAGCACGTAATTAATTAAGTATTAACTATTAAAAACTTAAAAAATGGATCTATTTGATTTTTTAGAGATACTTTTATATAGAATTTTTTTTACAAAAAACACACCGTTTTGTGTTTTGAGAAGCGTGCTTTTTAAGATGACACTGTTGATTTTTGATATGATGTTTGACTATTCGTCTTATTCAAAAATTTAGTACAAATATAAAAATATAAGTTATACTTAAAGTTATTTTAATGATAAAATAAGTCAAAACAGAACAATCGATATTTACATATATTTTTGAAATAAGACGAATGGTCAAACGTCATGTCAAAAAGTCAATGACATTATTTATTAAAAAACGGAGGGAGTAAATTCTAAACTTCCTACTAATTCCAACTAATTCTACCAAACAAGGAATTCACACTAAAATTAAATTTCCATACTAATATCACCGCTAATTCCCTGGTGTAAACTTCTAATCCTCTTTTCTAAAGTTGCTAAACAGGTTCTGGTATGTTTTCCCCATCCAAATTACATTGTGATTAGCCGCTCCTAAGAAACATTCTATTAATTCTGCGCTGTCCGTGATGGGTTATGCTGTTCAAAGGAAGCCCGGCAAGAGCAGGGTCAATACATATGAGGAAAAAGTTCACTTTAAGTCACTCAACTATAGATCGAGTTTTATTTATATCCCTCAACCATAAAAACAGATATATGTTATCTTTTAAGTATTAAAACCAGTGCAAATCGAGTCCAGGGTTCACCAAACCGCCGATAACCACGCGGTTACCGTCCAAACCGCCGGGATACGGTTTCGGTTACTGGTAGTTTGGTTTGAACAAATTTCATTCAGATTCAATTTTTTTAAAAAAATAAAAAAAATCCAAAAAAATTCTAGTAGGTAGTACTTGAATTGGATCACTATGGTGAAGAAATTTTGTAAAAATAACGAAGTTTACTTCATATTTTGGAGCTCCATCAAAATTAAAAAAAGAGATGGGTTGGAATATAATTTTTACCTTATTTAAGTGTAAAAACGATAGCAAGGGTTATGCAAAAAATTATGCAATACTACATTGTTTTTCTAGAGATATCCACAATTTTTTCATAAATTTTCTACAATTTTTTAGAATTTTACTACGTTTTACAATTTTTTCTGTAATTTTTTCTTTTTAGCTTCAACATATGGCGGTTACCGTGGCTTACCATGCGATATTATGTGGTAATCGCGACCTTACCATGAAATTTAAAAATTTTGATTTCAAATTTTTGGAGATGAATTTTGAGGAGGTTACTGCCCCCCATAGTATGGTGAACACTGCCTCTACCTCATCGCCAATGACCCCCATGCTTCTGCTCCCCCTTGCCACCTTAACCCCGTCGTTCTGCTTCTTCGGTCAACGCCCGCCATCCGTCGCCTAGGTGGCCCGCAGTCCGCCACCCATCCACATGACCTTGCTCTCCCATCGCCTGGGTGGTCTGTCATCCGCCGCTTGGGTGGCCTCGCATGGCCTGGGAAGAGAGGATAGAGGAGAGTGGTCACTGACATGTGGGTCCCCTGTGGGTCTCACTCTATTTTTTATTCTTTTCTGATTACAATGCCACATAATTGCCACGTTGCCGTCACGTAGGACGAAGACCGGGTCAACGTGTGCCACGTCAGCCAAAACACTCTCAAAACAGCTAAGGGAGGTCAATTGATCCGGTTTTAACAATTAAGGGAGTCTTTATGCCCAGTTTTACGGTCGAGGGACTTAAATTAAACTCGGTCTATAGTTGACGAATGCAAAATGAACTTTTTCTTCCATATAACTAGGTCACCATTCTCGGCCTTCCAAAAATTTGGCCGCACGTAAGTTGATTTTTTTTATTTTAATATTTTTTAAAAATATTTACAAAAGTATATTTTAGTTTTGAAAATTTGCAAATCTATATTCCCAACGCCCTCTGGGAGAGTGTTTTTCCAGAGGGCGTTTTTTAAAAAACGTCCTCCTAGAGGACGTTTTAGATGACGTGGCAGATGGCCGTTGGCCTTCATTGTTGGGCGGCCGTTGGGCCGTCTGCTATTTTGCAGGTGGCACCCTTGCCGCCCTTTAGGAGGGTGGCAAGGGTGGCGTCTGCAAAAGAGCCGGTGTTCGACGGCCGCTATTTTGCGGGCGGCCCCCTTGTTGCCCTCCTAGAGGGCGGTTTTTTCCTAGCCAGGGGGCCGCCTGCAAAAGTGGCGGCCCCGCGGGTCGGCCATTTTGCAGGCGGCCTCCTTGTCGTCCTCTGGGAGGGCAATTTTTGCCTGGCCAGGGGGCTGCCTGCATAAATGGTGGTCACTCGACCGCTGGGGCAGGGTGCCACCTGCAAAAGTGTTAAAAATCGCCCTGCTGGAGGGCGATTTTTTGGTGGCTTAGTATAAAATCCCCTCCCAGCCTCCGAGAAAGTCACAAAATTCCCAAAAATAACAGAAATAAAGAAGAGAGAGAGAGCTAAGAGGAAAGGGGAAGGAAAGCAGCGAAGCCCTGCTGGTTTGCGGATTTGTCTGTAGGTAAAATCTTTTGTCCCTTTGCAATTTTCATTTGTATTCATGAAGTGTTGTAATATTGTACTAGTTATGTGTATTGTACGATATGAAAATAAGTTGTTACACTCGTCGATCTATAGTTTTTTAGGTCAACCTATTAGGCGACGTAATTTTTTTGTAGAGATGGTGTTATAAAATGTCGATTACACGGTATTAGATCTGATGAGCATGTTGGTACTTAGTATAACTTTATTTTTTCGTCAACAGAGATGTCAAATAAGATGGTATTTCAGTTATTTCACGGGCAAGAGAATGTTAGGTATGGTTCACAGGGTGTAGATCTATCGGAGTTCAGTTCAACGGCTAAGGGCATTGATAGGCCATTTAAGAGAAGTTTCGGGTCAGTGTACAACTGGTTGATGTGAGGCTTCCGAGTCGACCCCCAGATTAACGCAGTAACCGTGTATGTTGTAGTGAATCGTGCAGTTGAAGGTTTTTTTGGGAACTTATGCTAGCGATTGCACTGCCACTTGGAGATGGTACGTAGAGAATGTATTCCAACGTGGTTAGCCACTTAACATACTTGTGTCGGTGTACGAGAAGAATAATACCGTTGTAATGGCCGTGCAAGATGATGAGGGTCTAAGTATGACGGGAGATGATGCCGAAACAATGGAGGAAAATAAAGGAGAGAACGAAGAAGATAGGCAGCCAACAGGTGCAGCAGACGAGGAAGAGCTAATCGACACCATCGTTGAGGAAATGGATAGGGAAGATGCTGATAACGAGTATGCAGAGGATGATGAATCATCCGATGAGGACAATGTAATACCTGCAGAATAGACTAAGGAGGACTTCTCCAGGCTTGTTATCTTCGAGTGGCATCATGTGCCATGGAAGTACAAGGAGAACGAGATCATCCAGGGGCTAAGTATGCATACATAGAGGATTTGAAGAAGGCAGTGAAACAATGGACGGTGTCACTTCAGAGGGAGTTCTAGGTTGTGAAGTCAAACAAGTCGGTGTATAAAGTGAAGTGCGTGAAGGATGGGTGTCTATGGTGGGTGCACGCGTTCAAGGGTAAATAGAAGGATTATTGGCAAGTGTCGATTGTGACCGAACATTCTTTTTACTTACAAGAGGTTGAGAAATACAATAGAAACATGACATCTGCATTTGTTGCAACAGAGATGAACTCCCACGTTGTGAACAATCTAGGGTACGAACCAAGGTCAATTGTTAGGCATATTGAGGAGAAATTTAAGTACACAATTAGCTATGCAAAGACATAGAGGGTGAAACAGAAGGTTGTGAAGATAAGATTTGGCACATTTGAAGCATCGTATGATAATTGGCCTCGTCTTTTAGCCTGCATTCTTCAGAGAAATCTGGAGACCTATTACGACCTAAAAACTTTCCCATCAATTGACCATCGTAACCAAAGTGTGTTGCAACAGGCATTCTTTGCATTAGGTGCTTGCATTAAGGCATTTGTGCATTGTTGTTCCATCCTTTGCATTAATGGGACATTCCTGACTGAAAAGTATAGAGGATAGATATTGACAGCAATTGGAGTTGACGGGAACAACTAAGTTCTACCCGTGGCTTTTGCTTTTGTTAAGAGCGAGAACACTAATAGCTGGTACTGGTTCCTAGAACGGGTTAAATCTGTAGTTGTACAGATGAGGCCAGATGTATGCCTAATACATGGCCGTCACGCCGGCTTGTTATGGGCAATTGAGGAATTGAGGGATGGCTACGTAGATAAAGGGTACCCACCAAGGTGGTCTGATGTTCGAAGTAGATGGTGCATGCGTCATATGGGTGCTAATTTTTACAGTCAGTTTAAGAACAAGCACCTTATGAATCTTTTCAAGAGGCCATGCACCCAAAATTAAGAGAAGAAATTTAATAAGCTTTGGAGGAGATTGGATGAGTTGACGTCTAAACAAACAGCGGAGCAGTACAGGAGGGCTACCCTTGTAGGGGATGAGGCTCCACAAGTTTTTAAACCTCTCCCAAGTGATGGACCTCGTACGAGAAGAAGGTCGGTATCGTCGATTAGAAAATTTTCGGAGTGGATTGAGAATGAGCTAAAGAAGAAATGTGCCTTGTTGTTTGACAAAGATGGTTCTCGATTTAGCATAATGATCACAAATTTGGCAAAGGTTTACAACTGGGTGATGCGTGGTGTTTGAGAGCTCCCACTTGTTGGTATTGTTGAATTTATCTTACGTGGCACATGCATGTACTTCAGAGATCGGTTCAAAGCAGCGGGCCCCTCCATGGCAGACAATAATCTTTTTTTGGCACATTGCAAACTAAGTACATGCTAGATAAAAGTAAAAAGGCCTGAAGACATCGAGTTATACCTCAAGGTACAGAAGAGCAAAGGTTCGAAATATTGTGTGTTGATAAGGGTATGCATGGAATCTACCGTAAAAGAGTTGTGTAGGAGTGCGTGCTAAAGAAAGATGGGACCTGCAAGTGCTCGTGCCGAGAGCCTACTCTGCTCCACAAGCCATGTTTTCACGTTATTGCCACGAGCGCGGAGTGCGGGATAGAAGCACGCCATTTTGTCTCACTTTATTTTAGGAAAGAAGCAATCTTTAGTACCTGGAGTGACGAGATATATGGCTTTGGTATTATGGGGACATTTACTACCGAGCATCCCAAATTATCTACATTCCTAACCCAACAAAATTAAGGGACAAAATAGGTTGCCGCAAGACAAGATGTATTTGTAATGACATGGATGAGTCAGAAGCAGGTGAAAGGTGTAAACGCTGTTCAAAGTGCGACCAGAAAGGCCATACTTACAAGAAATGTCCAAAAGATGCAACGGGCTCGAGTGCGGCGGAAGCTGGACCATCAGGTTCAGGCACTGATGGAAGTCATCCCCCGGGTGAAGGCACCACTTCAAGGCGACCCCGTCCTAGACGTTCTCGTGCATTTGGTGGTGCTGTGTTGTAGTGTTAGTTCATGTATCAATGTAATAGAGATTCTATAACTTAAGTTCTTGTGCTATGTTGTGTACTTGATCTTTGTTATAGAATGATATGTACCATATTGTCGTCCTTTATTATCATATAATAATGCTAGGAACCTTTACATTAATTTTTAATGCGGTTTCTCAAATAACTTTGTGAATTGACTATTACTTGTTGCTTTCACAATAAAAAATACGCTAACTTTCTATTTGCATACAAGTATGGCGTATCAGACACCGGAGCTGCTAGACCGAGGGCCCGACTGGTCCCACCGGTCTTACCTGTTAGCCGTTGAGGGTGCCGAGCTGAGCACCTTTCGTCCACGGCCTTCACGTCACCTATTGTGTATAGACATCCGGTTTCGTGAGAGGTCAGAGCTGTACTAATATTTTTTTCCCATACTTGTACATATCTTTGTTTCACAATATTGACTACGGTGTTATATTCTGCAGGTTGCGTGAGACTGGACTTCTTCTGCTGTGCAGGCTTGTCGAGGCCATACTGAATGAGAGGGACCCTGCGAGGTAGTGGGACGCTGACCGGTTACTTTTGGCAGCACTGGTGGATCGCTAGACACCGGAGACACACATGTTCCACCTTCCGTGCGGCGAGATGGCTCCCACACTTTAGGACGTCCCGTACTTGCTGGGCCTTCCCCTCGCAGGGGACGCTGTGGAACCGGTTGACGGGGCGCATGGATGGACGGAGGACATCACTGTTCGGTTCGCTCACGTGCAGCGTCTGCCTGGACTTGGTGCGCCGGGTTCGCTACCTTCTTACACTACGAGCGGCCCCTCAAAGGCTTGGCTGCTACAGTTCACTGTAAGTCGCGTATTTGTTAGATTTATAATCGCCCGATCTATAAAGCATCAGTGGAACTAAAAATAATCTTGCTTTGCAGCCTGATCAGCTCCACCCTGATGGCACTACCTGCTCTGGCTGTTCGGCTACTCGGTGCGATGGAGCTTGGAGGCGTACCTGCTCTGGCTGTTCGGCTAGGTGATGTTCACCAACACGATGGGGCACGCGATGGACAAGGGACTGATCCACTACGCCCGTGTGATCGCCGATGGCACAGATGGCAGTGTACCGCAGTGGAGCTGGGGATCTGCTGGGCTAGCGGCAACGTACCGTGGTCTTTGTAACGCGTGCAGAAAGAACGATTCAGGAGCGATTATCGCCGGTTTCCCTCTCCTTCTGCAGCTATGGGCGGCCGAGCGGTTCGCGATAGGTCGCCCTCTGATTGAGCACTCCCTACGAGGACGGCCTAGGAGGTTTGTACGGGCAGTTAGCCGAGGACCGTCCGACTATGGGGACAGTCTGGTGTCGCCGTGAGGTACGTAACGCGGAATTCTTGGTTTATCGCCTACGCACAAACACTGACGTGTTCTCCCTGTCCTATTTTGCAGTGTCGTTACGCCCACGCGCAGGTTAGATGGGCCTACTTCGACTTCATGATGGAGTTCAATCGCCTGCAGCCCAGCGACGTCGTCTAGGAGCCGTAGAGTGCGCAGGCCATCGTGGCCCGCGCTCCGCTCTGATTCTCGGCTCTGTGTACGCGTGACCAGGCCTACTGGATGACGACGGCGCCGATGATGTTCGACATCTTCGTCGAGCCTCACTGTCCGTAGTGCATGATGCGACAGTTCGACCTACGTCAGCACTTCCCTGTGCCCGTGGAGTAGGTTGTCCTGCGTGACGTTCACCGCTTAGTACAACCGCTAACTTCGTTTAGTATTACAACTCTTTTATGAAGACTAATACACTCTCTACAACTAGCTAAACTCGTAGGGGACAGGGAGTCGACACTCTGTGGGTTCCCCGATTGCAGAGGTACATGGACGACTGGTTGTTGGCGACGGAGGAGGTCATCGACAAAGTCCGGCCACACACTGAGGCCGCCTACCTAGGATACCTCAGGTGGTACCAGCCTCGCACCGCACACGCATCATGTTCACTCCAGCCGATCCACAGCCACACGTCGCCGTCGTGACAAACGCGTACCCTACAAACCGTGACCAGGACTACTTCCGCGCGGTGAGTCATATTCTTTTTGTACTTTGCTATTTCCTTTGTACGTGTTCATGGTTCACATATTTAACGCTGCGCGCCAGGTTCAGGCTGATGTGGACGTGGCGTTCGGATGGTTGGACGTTGGGATCACGCTGAGTGCGGAGTAGCAAAGGATGACTTTCGGGAGGATCTATAGGTCGATGCACACAGTGATTCGTGCGCTCACTTGTCGTGCGGTCGACGCAGTACCTCTTGTAGCTGTACCTCAGCACCCTCCACAGCCTGCTGGAGCAGGAGTTTGCCCGCTTGCAGCAGGAGTGCATTAGCAGGGTTCCAGTCAGCCAACTGGCCCCTCCAGAGGTAAATTCGGCTATCCGTTGGTTCATATGATATGTCCTTCTACCGACATACACCGTTTTACATCAATATGCTTCTGTGTCGCTTTCGCTACACCATACCTCGATCCCTTGGCAGCTGGCACGTCCACGCAGAGAGCGTACTACAGACGTCCACACGCACAGCAGGGCATGAGCACTGCCCCCGGGGCTACTACAGGAGGTCCTTCAGGCTAGATGCACGGTGCAAAGTTTTCTTTTGTCTTGCAAAATTGCGGTTTACAATTATTAATAATTTTTTTCACAGGGTTCCACTCTATACCGCCAGGGATGTTTGCTGGCGCTGGCTCCTCTGCGCAGGGCGCACACGGTAGTGGTTGGGCACGAGATCCTTTTGAGGGTGACGACTTGGAGGACACGGAGATCTAAGAGGTATTAGGTTCCTCATAGCTGGGAGGAGCTCCACTACTGCAGACACAGGAGCCGCCAGCTGCCACACCTGTGCACGCGAGCCACGCTGGCCGTGCCATACCACCAAACCGGTTTCCTTTTTTTTTGTCGAGCCGTAGGCCATGCCCCTACAGGCCAATCGGTTCCCTAGACCACTGCGGCCACTCCCCTCCTCCTCCCTTCCTTCTCCTTCGCTGCCATCAGGAACACCGAAGGCCGCCATGGACACCTGGTTCGCCCCCCTTTTCTTCCTTGTTCCTCTCTCCTCCTGCCTCGGCATTGTGTCACCAACCAATCATCCATCACGGACAACCAAATCTGAGCTGTCCTGCTGGTTCCTCCTGACCTCCTCGCTCTGCCGGTGCCCGCCTCCCGCCATGGCGTGTCATCTCTCACCAGATTTCCTTTCGCTGCTACGGCCGTCGCCGTCGTCTACCTTCCTTTTTTCTCTTCCTGCTGCCATGGCATCATGCCGTCAGCCGCCGTCGAGTGGAGTCTCGCAAATCCGAGCCGCTCAAAATCTTCGTCGCGGTCTCCTCCTCCCGCCAGTGCAAGTCGCTCGATCAGAGCCACTGCCATCGCCGGAATCAAAATCGCCACCGTGGGCCGTCTGATCTCCCGGGCGAAGCGATAGTCTCTCGCTGACCTGTGGCCCCCGCATGCGCTGAGTTATCGTTTGATTCCCGTGACCACTGTTACCGACAAGTGGGCCCCTCTTCCCCGGTCCACCTCGGTCTGCCATGTGGGCCGCCCCCGAACACTCGGGCCCACTCTCTAGTGACTGCAGGCTTTCACTCCTCTTTCCCTCTCTGGCTTGCAGGCCCTCTGCAGCCATCGGCCCCACTTGTCAGTGCCTACCAGAGAAGATCCCCGAGAATAATCCAATCAGAAAATACATAAATCATTTCCAGTGACCCAAAATTCATATTAATCTTCGGAAATTCATATCTTTTAATCCGTGACTCTGATTGACTCCGTTCTAACTCCAATAATTTTCTAAAATTGAGATCTATCTAATGGCACTATTATTAGCACTAAATAGGATCTTTTCACTAGTCTTTGTGTAAACTTTTGAGTGTTTACGCATTGTAACGATCGTCGGAAAATACCATTTCGGAGCGGTTTTCGCCGAGATTTCTCAAAGACTCGTAAAGACCTAGAGCAAGGCAAGTCACTTTTGATCAATCGAGCCTATATGTGAACTTTAATTATTTTTATTTTTGAAATCCTGCATCGATATACGTGCACTAAGTTGTTCGGTCCCGTTTGCGAGTTAGACTGGGTGACCTACCCAACCTTGCTGCATTTAAATCCTTCCTTGATGATTGTAACACCCTGTTCCCTTGTAACCACTGTAGCTATGCCCTGGTATTCGTGCACGATTGTACAAGTACTGACGGTCGCCTCTTTAACTTAAAATTTGAGCAACTTCTTGGGTAAAACGTGGTTTTACGAAACGTTTGGAAAACCCGACACCTGGGTCGGTGCCTTGTGAAAGCAAAATGAATTTTTAAAATGGAGATTCGTGACACAAGGCTGATCTGGTGTGTGAGATGCCTATGTGGTCGCTTTTAAGGACCGATTTCTTCGGAATTGCACCCGAGCATATGATAGTATAATCACATGGGTGAATTGGGAAGCCCCTAGCTGAGTAACTAGACTCTCAGGGGCGCCTTGCATGCCATTAGACTGTGGATCGTGTGGGAAGGCGTCGGGGTTGCCTCCTGGGTTCCTGGTACAGCATGGTCGTGGACCTACCCTGTGATTTGTCTCGAGGACCCCTCCAGTTGGCATGGGGTAACCTGGGAGGGCTAGGGAAATGCCTTGTCGCGAAAACCTCTAGGCCACCGATCGTGCCTGCTCAGTATGAGCTGGTGGCTAGAGTGAGTCGTGTCGTGTGGGTAAAGTGTACCCCCTCTGGAGAGGTCTAAACTGTTTGAACAGTCATACCCACGGTTATGGGCGAATGTGAGGTGATTCCTTAGCGTAGTTTTATTTCACCTTGTTTGCAAATGCGTGTGTGGTTTTGGGAACTGTGAGAAGGAAGTGCCATCAAGGACGCGGGAGGTTCGATGAAATGGCTTGGCTGTTGTGGACAGCAGGACTCGGAAAGTCTGGGAAAATGCTTTGGCTCAGGAAGCCGTTTGATGTGAATTCTTGATTGCAAAAACTGGAGAAATAAAGATTGATGCATCTTCCACTCCGATCAGGCAAGACTCACCTCGCCCTAATTGTTGAGAAGCACACACTAGCAAATTTAGAAGATTTCAACAAAACGGATTTATAAAACAACCAGCCTCTCTTTGAAACCTGCAACAACCACCTAAGTTCCCCTAGCTTGCTGAGTACGTAAGTACTCACCCTTGATATATAAATATATAAATATATATATATATATATATATATATATATATATATATATATATATATATATATATATATATATATAGTTCTCTGCCGGGAGCTGAAGCGGGAGTTGCTGTGAAGTGAAGATTAGGGTTCCGTCCTGGTTCCCAGCCGTTACCTGTGTGTTGGGACTTAGTCCGCTGTTCCACTGTTGCTGCTGCCTCTGTGTTGTTCATTGCTGTCTTTGGCTTGCTCCGAAGCTGCAACGTAAGTTAAGGTATAAGTCTATTTAATTATTATTTATTTAAGGTACTGCAATGATGTATGTTTGATTCCGTGGATACCAACGCTGTGTCCTGGGACTGGTATTGGTATCGCGGATCCACGGGGAAGCAGTTCGCGCTGTTTTCCTGCGGCACATCCTATTTGGTGCTGTTGTACGGGGGTGCCAGATCGGGGTGTGCGTAACGCCCTGAAAATTGTCTTAATTAAAAATTATTGTGGGTAAATGGAAATACAAGAATACACTAGAAAATTTTTGTTTGAGAAAAGAGTTTGAATAAAATTTTGAAATTTTCAATAGTAAAAATCCCGAGTTTAAATCTTTAAATAAATACTTGGATGCTTTTATATTCCTGGGGTTTTGTCAGAGTATTTTAAACGTTTGAGTATTTATAATAATAAATCCTTCGTGTTTCGTGGTGGCATTTACTTCTAGTAAATTCCCTGTGATTTAATAAACCCTTTGAAATTTTCTCGGATTTTTTGGAGATACAGAATTAATTTTGATGCTATAAAGATCACTAAAGTAATTAAATATAAATAAATTCCTTTTCCTTTCCCTGTTCAGGTCGTTCCTGATTCTGTCCTTTGAAGTCTCCCCGTTCATCGTGAACTCTGACTCCCTTTTCTTCTAGGGTTTTGTGTCGTTCCCAGAACCCTAAAGTCACCTCGCAAACCTAAATTCGGAGTTACCGGATTTATTCATTTTTGAAACCTTAGAACTCTTTTGGACTCCTAATCCAAGATCCTTTGTATTCGAAATATCTATATTTCCCTTTGAGATATATCCCAGATATTCCCTTAAACCCCTTTTCTATCAAAATAAATCCAAATCTCTAATCGTCTAAGATTTCTCCAAATTCCAGTCCCAATAAAACACTCTCGTCAATTCCGTAATCCCAAAATATTTTTTTCGGAATGTTCCATTTCCCAGTTCCTGCAAAATCTCCTCCAGTTCCCAACCCGAAGAATAATTTGATATTCTATTCCCCAAATATTCCTCGAGAAAATATTCTTCATTCTCTAAATCCCACAAAATATTCCATTTCCTAATCTCCTCCAAGTGGTCTCTGATTCTCCAATATATATATGTATGTAGGTATGTATATATATTCCGAGTACCAGAATATTTCCACAATTTTGATTCGGAAATATTCCTCGAATTCGTAAATTCCAATTTTCTAAATTTTAGAAAATATCCCTGAAAACCCCTCTCTTTTCTTTTCCTTTTCCCCCTCTTTTCTTTCTTTTCCTTTCTTTTTCCTCCCTTTTTATCTTCTCCTTTCTCTGGTTTTCTCTCTCTCTCCCTCCCTCAGATGGCCTGCCGCCGCCGGCCCTCTCGGCCCAAGCCGCCCTGGCCCCGGCCTGCTGCGCGCGCTGCCGCCGCTCCCCTTGGCCCATCGCCGCCACCGCCGCTCGGCCCAGGCCAGCACCGCCGCATGGCCTCCGCGCCTGCCGCCGCCGAATCCGCGAGCTGCCGCCACCCGTGCTGCCCCGGACTCCCTCCCCTATAAAGCCAGTTGCTGCGCCCCATGCCCTAGCCGGCTCAGCTCCTCTCCACGCCACCAGGCCGCCGCTGCCCCGAGGCAAAGTGCCGCCGCCACCCTGTCGTGCCGCCCTGCTGTCGCCATCTACCGCCGCCCAGCGCCGCTCTCCCCCGTGTGCCGCTGGTTCGGAAGCCACTGCTGCCCTCTGCATCTACCGCCGCCAGCTCACCCTTGTGCCACGCCGCCGTCTACTCTTGCCGCCGCGCCGGCACCCTACGCTGCTCCCAGCCATCGCCGCCCTGCCTCTACTGCCTCCGCCGGAGCCACTGCCTCTTCTGCTCCTAGCGTCGTCACCTGCGGAGCCACCCCTGCTTCCTATCTGCCGCCGTCGCTGTCCCCTCCGATGCTGGCCGTCGCTGGGAGGCCCCAAGCCATCATCACCGTCGTCTCTTCACGGTGAGCACCCTAACCGCGTTGTCGCCGCTCTGCTCGATCCCGTCTACCGCCGTTGTCGAGCCGCCGGTCGTCGTCGTCTACCACCTATGCGCCGTTCTCTCCAGAAGCAGCGCCACCGCCCTCCTCTGTTCTCCCCCTGCTCGTCACCTCTGTGGCTGAAGCCTGCCGCCGGTGAGCATCCTCGTAGCCGCCTCCCTCCTCCTCTGCCTGTTGTTGTCGTCGCCGGCATCTACCTCTCCCTGCCGCTTGGACAACGTCGCTGCCGTCATCGTCTTCGATCCCCGCCGCCAGTGAGCTCCAGACCTGCCGCCATCTACTTCAAACCAGAGCCCGGTTCCCCTCTTCGCTCCTCTGGCTCCTATCGTCTGTTGCCGCCACCGGACGCTGTCGTGGTCGCCCCGCTGCAGTGCCGTCGCTAGCGTCGTCGTCCTCGCCTTGGCACTGACAGACCCTCCGGTCCCATCCCTGGTGCCATGGTCCTTTTCCGTCTCTGCCCAGTGCGCTCGCTCGCCAGCCATCGCCGGTCGCTGCGTCACTGTCCCGTCGCCATCGTCTACTACCGTCGATTGTCATCATCGTCTCCCGACCTCCCCTGTCTCGCCACATGCCGGCAATGCACCATGGCAAGGACTGGTCTTCCTCCTGTGATTGACATGCAGGGCCCTCGTGCAGCCTTCTCTTCTCCGTCAAGGACGTGTGTACCCCAATGATCACACGCCTAACCAATCTCGGCCTTTCGACACATTTTGATAAAATCCTCGCCAATCTGTGCTGCCGTTTTCATCCTCTCCCTTCCCAGCGTTTGCTGACTCCGCGTCGCCGAGCCGAGCACTGTAGCTTGACAGTCCTAGCAGTTCATTTCATTCTAACCCGTTCAAGCCTTCTGATTCAGTTCCGATTTAGACCGTTGGATTACCCGAGACCAATTCCATCCGTTGAATCCCAATCTTAGCCGTTCAATACATATAAAATCCCCATCATCTCATCCGTCCGATCTTCGAGACCTAATCTGAGCCATCGGATATTTATGTCGCAATCCGGTACCACGTCAGCCCTAGCCACCTCAGCTGCCATTTCGGTTGCCACCTCATCCCCTCGACCACGTGGTATCCACCTCCATAGTCCATCGGCCCCTCCTATTTCTAAATCCATGAACCAAGTCCACCATACGCCTGGTCACTGACCATGGACCCCACATGTCAGCATTTATCTAAAATAATTATTCTAATATGAAAATCCAGAGAATATTCCTGAGAATATTCTTTTCTATTTCTTTTCAGAATTATTCTGAATTCAATCCTCCAAAAGCCGTATCTTTTCCGTCTGAAGTCCGAATCGACCCGTTCTTCTTCCTAAATTCATCTAAAATCATAATTTACTTGTTTATGTATTTTTATGTACTGTTTATTTGGAATTTCTTAGAATTTTTATCGTTTTGCGTGTAGTTACGTATATATCGCCGTTTCGGAAGATTGCGGAGTCTGCGGAAGAGTTCGGAAGAGTATTTGAAGACTTTTGTGATTGCAAGGCAAGTCACACGATAATCTGCTTGAGCATATTTATCCCGTTTGCGAAAGCTATTTTATATTAAAGTTATTGCATGAAATGCTTTAGAATGACATTATTACGGGTAATTATTTAATAGCCAATATTCCTTGATATTTATGGCCATTTTGTTATTGTTATCTATGCCTTGATACCCTGGGTAAATAATATTGACTAGCTGGATGTTTAATTATTTATCTGGCTAGATTATTTAGGAGTTGCTTAGCCATGCCTAGAAACTATTCATTCATTCAGATTAATTAATGGATACTGGCTATATTTTCACGATGGTGAGTCATGGCTGGTTAATTAATGTGCCAACTAAAACTTGACTGAATGGTGGGTTGTGAGCACCAGGATTGTGTTGTTGCTAGCGGTGCTCATGACAATTAAGGACCGGTTCGCGGACTACTTGTTGCGAAGCAACACTCGTGCTAACCACAAGCTAGTATGGGATAGCAGGAGTTTGAAGTGTGCCGAGTTCAATAGGAGGCACCAGGGCGTGTTTGTGGCTGGTATAAGTCCACACATGGCAGTGACAATAAGTCCATGCATTCGGGCGTCGAGCTGTCTCGCGGGAAGGCATTGATCACCCCTACCGGAGACCGGAGGTTCGGCGGGAGGCTCTCCTATTGTGCAAGTTACATGGATAATCCTTTCACAATCTCTATTCGGGTACTTTCGAGTATCGCGACGCATGGCTGACATGATGTTGAGATTGTGTCTTGTGGTTAAATTTGTACACCTCTGGCCAGAGTAAAACTATTCGAATAGCCGTGCTCGCGGTTAATGAGCGAGCCTAGCAATGTTTTCTGTGATTAGTCCCACACTATTTAATAATAGAAATAAATGATGGAATTTGATAGCTCCAGGTTGGAGGGAATATGGTTTAGGCCTGAACTGCGTTAGAGCGTTGTTCAGTGGTTGATTCAATACTGATTAATGATGAAACTACACAGTTTTCAATGATTTTACATGCAAATGTTTCAAATGTTGTTTTACGCAAAATAAGCCATACTATGCCTTTCCTTTGGTATCCTGTTGCATTACATTGCATTCCCTAGTGTGGCTTGTTGAGTACGGTGGGTGGTACTCAGTCTTGCATTATTGCAATCTTTAGAGTGAAGCCTTAGCGAGGAAGAGAAGTTGGTGTTTGGCTTATACCCCAGTTGAGCTGCCTGTGGCTTAGTGCTGAAGCTATGCTAGTTGCCGTTCCGCTGCTATTTCTTCTGTGTGAGGACTAAGTGCCTCTATTGTAAGTATTTATCGCTTATCGTTTTGGTTATGTTTATCAAATTGTCGATTTGTGTACCTCGGCTGATTCCTGGACGAGGATTTATTGCACAAATTAGCTTTGGAAATTCTGGTGAATTTCTGGGCGTGACAGTGTGACATTGGAAGACGAGCTCCCAGAAGATCGCAGTGAGGCCGAGCGGATCAAATGTCAAAGCAAGTGTTTCCTTGTAGTCAGAGAAGATCTCTATCGTCGAAGTGCATCCAGAGTTCTCAAGCGCTGCATCACACCTGAGGAGGGCAAGCAGATTCTGCACTCCGTCCACTCGGGCATCTGTGGTAACCATGCTGTTTCAAGGATGTTAGTCAGAAAGGCTTACAGACAAGGGTTCTTCTGGCCGACTGCAGTTACAGATGCAAAAGACATAGTTCGGACATGCGAGCGATGTCAGTTCTTTGCGTGGCAAACACATCTTCTAGCTCAGGAACTACAAACAATTCCAATCTCTTGGTCCTTTGCGGCTTGGGGGCTTGACATGGTCAGGCTGTTCAAAAAAGCACCAGGAAAGTGGATCGAGGCAAAACTCGTTGCTACCATAACAGCAACAAGGGCAAAAGACTTCATTATGAGTATCGAATATCGATTTGGAGTTCCCAAGCGCATTATAACGGACAACGATACTCAGTTCACTAGCGGTGTTTTTCAACATTTATATGACGACTTCGGCATGAAGATTTGTTATGCTTCTGTGGCACACCCATGAAGCAATGGGCAGGTTGAGCGTGCCAATGGCATGGTCTTACAAGGTATCACGAGTGGGGTGTTCGATTGATTACAACCATATGCAGGGCGGTGGGTGCAAGAGTTTCCATTCGTTCTCTGGTCTCTAAGAACCACGGTTAGTCGGATGACAGGGCAATCCCCTTTCTTCCTAGATCTATGGTGCTGAGGCTGTGTTACCAACCAAGTTGGAGTTCAGCTCACCACGAGTTCGGGCCCACTCAGATGCAAAATCAACTGAAAACCGACCGGTCGAACTAGATCAGTTGGAGGAAGCAAGACATATCGCAACTATCTAGTCGGCAAGGTATCTTCAAGACCTGCGTCGTTATCACAGTCGGAATGTTCGTGGCCGTGCCTTTTCGGTGGGAGATCTCGTTTTGAGAAAAATTCAAACCACCAAAGACAGGCATAAATTATCTCCCTTTTAGGAGGGGCCATTGATTATCGCTGAGGTGACACGTCCGGGTGCCTACCGACTAAAGATAGAAGACGGCGTCCTAATCGACAACTCACGAAGCATAGAACAGCTACATTCTTTCTATACCTAAGTTTTGTACTTCTTTTATACATATAAATAAAGTTAGTTACTTTGACTCACTACGTCGCTTGTTCCAACCGAGTAATGAGTCGGGGCTACATGATAATATATGTCTGTTGTCATTAATAAGGTCTGAGCTTGTTTTATCTAAGTCATGAAGTTTTACGACGATTGTGATAAGTTTTCCCAAGTATAGTCCTGAGAGGTGAACACTTTCTATTAAAGTTGATCTCAAACCACTCGGCGTAAACTGTCTAGTCGGGTAAAACTAATAACAACTCGGAGGAAACAAGCACTCGGCAAGATTTAACAACAAGCAACAAAAAAATTTACAAAATTTACATTTTTTTCCTGATGAACACCGACTACATAAAAAGTTTCTATTTACATTGTCAGATCTGCAGCGATCGATTTGGCAGTTGCCCTCACTTGGCTGATTAGCTCCAAGCCTTCCTCTGTGGTAGTGCCTTCAGCAAAGCCTTCACCAATTGCCTCAATATCTATCCGAGAGTAGAGAAACTTGGTCATGGATAGAGCCTGGGTAATCCCAACGGCAACGCGCTCGTCTGAGTACTTTTTCAGGACCCCTGGAGATTCCTTGAGACATTGCGCCACCTGGGCGATTGAGCTGGAGCTAGACCCGGCTAGGTTCGGCTGCATGATATCCAATAAAGTCCTCGTAGAGTCAACAATGATTTGCCGTGATTCTTTTATCACCTTGATCTCCTCTGCAAAGGCGCCAAATTGGATCTGCAAGTTGGCTTTGAAGGCTGCTCACATAGAGACAAATACATCAACAAATCAAAGCATCCAGTCGGACCGAGTTCACAGGCAGACATGTGACTTACATGCATAGTCGGTGTCGACCTTGGATTTTGCCTTTTCAAGCTTCTTTAGCTCCTTGTTTAGGCATTCGATTTTCAGGGACTGATTGTTGAGATTTGTCTTGAGAGCTACAGAAAAACAGAGTCAAGGATTAACAACACAGCAAGTCTTGTCCAAGGTCACTCGGGCGAGAGGGAAGCTTACTTCTAATAGTCCCTATGTGAGCCTAGTTCTCGTCCCTGAGCTTGTCCACCGATCCCTTCAGCCACTCCTCCCTCTCCTTGCTAGATTTCTCCAAGTTGTGCTTGGCAGTCTGGAGCTGAGTAAGCTGAGTGGTGAGCTTGGACAGAACTCGGCCCATCTTCTCTAACCGATCGACCACTTTCTACTCAGGGAGTATTCAAGTCAAGCAAAACAAACAACAAGAGTGCAAAGTCCTGAAGAACCACCAATCAGCAAACACGGCAAGATTGGTTGCGTACCTGAATCCCATTTGACGCAGCGATAGCGGCATACACCAAGTTAACCCTTTCTCTTTGGGCCACCTGCTCGTCATGCTCAAAGCTCTCTGCTTCCCCCTCTGGAGTAACCCAATGGAACGTCCGGGGGAAATTTGTAGGGGGAGCTTCGAGCATGGGGAGATCGTCTTCGTCAGAAGATGATGATAGCGGAGGCGATGGAGTCCCAGGCCTTGGATCGATTGGCGGCACGGGCTCCTGGGTAAGTTTGGGGACGAAGGCTTCAACTATGCTGTCCCATCTAGGTGATGCTTGAGGCCTGGCAGGGTGGGTCAGCTCAGCTTCGGGGGCTGGGACAACTTCCGGATCAGCTTGCGGCACGACTAGCTCGGGCTCAGTCGGGACAGGAACTGCTACAGGGGTTAGTGGTGCTGCCTCTTTGGGGTCAGCTTTACTTGGCTTCCTGCAGAAATATTCAACAGTCAATATATTACAAGTTTATTCAAGAAGTTTTGAAGACTGAAGATTTTTCATACCTCTTGGAATTTTAAACCTTCACCCCTATGTGCTGGGGTGGGGGTAGTCGGCGACGGGCTTGATAGCCTGCTCTACGGCGGAGAGCTGCCGACTGTCGGGCTATTGGGCGCGGCAGTTGGCGGTGGAGAACTTGGCCCAGTAGGCGTTGTACTTAACACAGCCGATTGGGTGGTGGTGGCACTCGGTGGTGCGGTCCTGGGGCTAGGTGGCCTGGGGGCGATGCTGCTGGAATCCTTGATCATCAGACCGCCAGATGCCTTACTTGGCATACCGTTCTTCTTGACCTAGTCTGTTGCTGGTCTTTTCCCAGCCCTCTTGGGGCTGGGTTGACGATGGGCTGGTCGGAAGTTTCCTTGCCCTACTGGCTGACTGGCCTTGGGGATCGGAATCAAATTCTTCACATTCCTGCAAACACCCAGATATCATACGTTGCAAGATGGGACGACATTCATATCACTTGTCACAGATGGATATCAAGATGACTACAACATCATATATTACCTTTGGCTGGGGCCTGCCCTCGCAGTATGGCTTGGGGGCTCTTTCCTTCTCCTCGGTCTCCCTAACCCCGTTGACGAAAAAACTGAGCAAAGTATCAGTTACTTTATTCTTGTCAATGAAGTTGAGGTACTCTCGGGTTGGATCGTTCTTCCCTTTGTAGTCGAACCCGAGGTGGCTTCTGGCCTTCAGGGGCTAAGTTCGTCGATTCGAGAATGCCCTGGCCACCCAGGGACCAGTCAGCCCCTTGCCCTTCAACGTGCTGATCTTCTCCAGTAGCTTGTATACCTGGCTCATTTCATCTTGTGACGGCACTAAAATCCAGCTCTCCAAGACAGATGATGGGTTTCCAGTAAAAGGGGGCAGGGAGGGCTCCAGATTGGAGCAGTAGAACCACTCCCGATGCCACTCCTTGAGAGAAATCTTTAGGGGGACATGGAGATAAGCCTTCTTCATCTTATTGTGGAGTTGAAGGCCAACTCCTCCTATTGTCTGAATCTTGGATTTTGAGGGTTGAGCTTTGATGTGGAAAAGATACTGGAAAGATTGAAATGGGGGCTAATTCCCAGGAAAATCTCATAGAGGGTTACAAAAATAGAGATCTAGAGAACGGAGTTGGGATTGAGGTTGACGAGCTTGATACGGTAGAAGTCAAGAAAGCGGCAGAGCAAATCAGAAGATGGAAAAGAAAGACCGCGATCAAAAAAAAAAGTTAAGACCACAGTCTCGCCCAGGCCTGGAGCGGGGACTGACTCACTGACGGTGGGGTGCCAGTTAATGATCTCCTTGGGCTGCAGAATCATCCTCTTCTCCAAAATCGTCAGCTTCGTGAAGCTGCAGTTTGACACCGGCCAGGATCCGAACGACATGTCTGGGATATCGAAGGGGGCTCTCGGCATCACAGGAGATGAGGAGCGGGGCGAAGAAGCTTTTGGCTGCTGGGAATCAGTGCTGGGAGGCATGTAATGCCCCTGCCCTGGCACCACCTACAGTGATACTAGAGGGGAAGCGCCATGGGAGGTTGGCGTGAACCAACTCCCACGGAACCACGATGTTGGTACCAGTCCCAGGAAACCTTGCTGGTACCCGCGGTCAACGGAGATGGACCACATCAATTAGCTAAATAAATAAATAAATAAATAAATAAATAAATAAATAAATAAATATATATATATATATATATATATATATATATATATATATATATATATATATATATATATATACACCTTTATAAGTTATGACTTCGGGCAAGCCCTGAGCTGCAACCTGCAAGCAGAACAACAGCAACAGAATGACAGTGCAGCGAGAACCCATTCCACAAGCAACGGCTTGGAATTAGGAAAGAAACCCTAATCTTCACTTCAACTTCACTCTTCCTGAATGAGGGGAGAAAAGAAATGGATTGAGTACTTACGTACTCAGCAAGTCACAGAAAAACGTGAGTATGCTGGCTATCAAAGATAGGCTAGGGTTTATTTCGCAAATCTTTTCTTTGAAAACATTTTCAAAAACCTAAGTGTGAGTTATCTCCTTGTGACTGGAAGGAGGCTCTCGCCTCGATCCTGTCCACGAACTGTTTTTCAACAACTCAAGCGGATGAAACATATTTTAATTGATTCTAGGTATTCTTATACCGCCTGTCAGATTGCGACAGTGGTTCAGTGGGTCTGCCCTCAAGCAGCCTTCCATTGTATTCTCATCTATTACTTTATTTTCAGTTTCGTCCACTCCAGGACGCAATCTCATCTTTCCTCTATTATTTTTCTTTTACTCTTGTCCTATCCAGGATATCATCTCATCTCACAATTCATCTCAGCGGCTCCTCGAGCCATCCTTAAACTCATCTCAAAACATACACCGCTTCCACTCGGGAAGCCTAAACTATGATGCCATTTGACATCCCAGGTCACACAGTCCCGTTTCAGACCACTCAGGTCATCTATTAGCCACTAAGGCCGATTCTGGTAACGGTTTCCATACCACAAATCACTTTCACAAAGCACCGGAAAATAAAACTACGCTAAAGGCATCACCTCACATTCGCCCGTAACCATGGGCACGGCTGTTCGAACAGTTCATAGACCTTTGCAAAGGGTGCATGCTTTGCCCACACGACACAAGCTTACTCCCACACTGGCCAAGTAGGGAGGTTCGCGACAAGACCTTTCCAGAGCCTTACCAGGATAGCACGTTGCCCTATAAATGGGTTCTCTCTCAACCAAGTACCAGGAACTCATTTCCTGTACTCATGGACGGGGGTATATCACCCTCTTGGCACCCAACCGCTCCTACATTTATTAGCAACCGAAAACCATCTTGGGAACACTAGTTATTCGGCCAGGGGCGTCCCATTCCACCCGTGTGGTCACACTGTTATATGCTCAGATGAAATTCCCTGAGGAAACAGTCCTCATATGCGAATACGAAGTGCCACCACACAGGCGATCACTTTGCACCGCGGATTTTTGCAATTAATTTTGTTTCGCAATTCCACCGACATCGCATGTCGGGTTTTGAAATCTTTGGAAACCCTAGTTTTTCCCAATCGACAAACAACAGTAATGTGGGTAGAACCATTCGGAATCCATGCTCAGAGAGCATGGTTACCGTGGTACTATGAGGTGGAGTGACAAGGACTAGGATATCAAATACCTACAGGGTTTATGCAACTACCGGGTAGGTCCTTCGGTTCGTCATGCAAACCGAGGCCGATCAATTTATCGTGCACACTAGCAATGCAATTTTGCAAACAAAACATTTTAGATTTAGGAGCAATATGGTCAAGGAGTGACTTGCCTTAGTCTTCGTCTTCAAATCCTCGCGAAAATTTGACGTCCGACGAATTTTGAAACGTCGACTACGTGCGAAACGAGAGAAAAACACACAAAATATCTAGAAATAATATACTATTATTAATAACTAATAGTACCATAAGGTAGATCTCATTTTTAGAAAAATTTAGAGACTTGAACGGGGTCAATCGGAGTTACGGTTTGGAAGGTATGATTTTTCGAAGTATTAGGGATTTTTCTAGAATTAAAAAGGAATTGTTTGAATTGAAAAAGAATATGCCAAGGGATATTCCCTTGGCTGACAGGTAGGGCCCTTGGTCAGTGGTAGGAGAGAGAAACTAAGGGGTGAGGCCCACGTGGAGGTGACAGATCGGTAAGGGGCCACATGTCAGTGATTTGGTTTTTAAAATAAAAAGGGCCCACATGTCAGTGACTCTAAATTTGTAATTGGGATTAATTAGAGTTTTTATTTAGGTTGGGCCCATGTGTCAGGCAGTGAGAGAGAGAGGAGGTGGGGGCCATTGGTAGTGAGAGAAAGAGAGGGCGAGAGAGAGAGCGGTCTGGGGAGAGGATCGACGATGCACAGCATTAGAGTGGCGCCGACGATTGGCGGCGAACCGGTGACGGCGGAGCATGGAAATGGGCGGCGGAGGAGGTGAGGAAGACATTGAGCGGCTCGGATTAGGTGAGAAGGTATCGACAGCGGTGGAACACGACGTCGATTCCTTGCCGAAGAGGGAGAAAGGGCGGAGCTCGACGGCGGCGGCCAAAACCGCGACGGTGAGGGTTCGGGATGGCGACAATCGAGGCGGCGGGGTGCGAATTAGGGAAAAAGGGAAGAAAAGGGGCATATACCTTAGGTGGCGGTGGTGAATTGTGAGGGTGTCAATGGTGGACGGCGATGACCCGATTTGGGGAAATCGGCACTAGTGGCGATCGAGCGTCGGGGTGGGGTGGAATGTGATCACGAGGAGATGGGGAGTGTGATGGTGGCAATGTCATGGGGCTTTGGAGGCCGAAGACGGTGGAACACGGCGGATCCGCGGCGGATCCGAGGCGGCGGCTATGGCGGTGTGGTGGCAGAGAGCAAGGAGCACATCGTAGGGATGGGGCTCTAGCTCGGGCTTGAGTGTGGGCGGCGGAGGGCTCCGAGGCTATTTGTAGCCTCGGCTTGCCGCTAGCCAATGGCAGTTAAAGGCCGTGGTGTGACGCCCGGCGCGGCGGGGCTTGGCTGACCGAGGCAGAGCGAGGGTGGCGGCGGTCATTTATAGGCAAGGGAGGAAGCTAGACGACGAACGAGAAAGGCGGTGGCGAGATTTTTTTTGCGAGAGAGATTTGACTCCGGGGCCGCGAGCTCGCTCGGACGCGATGGGACGACGGGGAGCACAACAACCGTGTCGGACGGGCAGGAGGAAGGGCGGAATGGGCGCAGGAAGGTGATGTGACAGGACCAAGGAAGCTTGTTGACTTCGGGGCGGAGCCGGAGATATTTTCTTCCGTTAGGGATTTTTATCGAGCACGTGCCACGCATGGAGGAGGAGAGGAACGGGGAAGAGACAGCGCCGGGGCTATCGCACGGGCACGCGTTGCGTGTCTGACGCGTGGGCCCCGGTGGTCGGCAGGAGCGCGCGGCTCTCGCGAGCGGGCCCGGGCGGTCAGATGAAACAGCGGCCGTCCGTTCGCTGGCTCGCTAGTGGTCGTGTGCGAGCGGGCGGTGCGTTGGCCGGTGGGGTCCGCTCGTCAGCGGGCGCGGAGGGGGCCGGGCGAGGGCGCTAGCATGCGGAGGTGGGCCGAACAGTAAGAGGCCAAGGGGAGAGAGGTCGGCCCATGGTGAACAATAGAGTTTATTATTTCCTAGGGATTTTATTTTAGGGAATTTTTGAGGATTAAAAAGGGGTATTTTAATTTGGAAAATTGGTGTTTGACTATAATATTCTTGGGGATTTAAATCAAGGGAATTTCAAGAGGGACTCATATATATATATATATATATATATATATATATGAAAGAGAGGTTTAGAGTGAGTTTTTTTTTGAAAGGATGATTGAGAATTCAAACTAGGATTTGATTTTAAATTTGGGATTTGAACTTCTAGGACTTTTGAGAATTTTTGAGAGGGGTTTCTGTGGTTTGGATTTGAGCATATACACACACACACATATATATATATTGATTTTTTTTATGACACTTGGGAAAAGAAAAGGAGGAGATTCATTAGGCGACTTTGAATTGGAACTTTGATTTAAATCTAGGATTTGATTCTCAAGGATATTTTTGGGAATCTTCGCAAAGGATTAGAATTGGAGGACCTCGAGGGAATTTTAGAATTTGAATTTAATTCTAGGGATTTGAGGGCTTTAGAACTATATAAATTGGTAAATTTTGGGAAGAGAGTTTTCGATGGAATTCGGAGTTTTCGAGAAGAACAAAATAAGGAGATTTAAATGGAGAGCTTCAAAGGCGATTTTTGACGGGTTTTATTGGAGGGCTTCGAAGTGCAAAATTCGAACCCGAGTATAGAGAATTTTTGGGAGGTATTTTGATTTTAAATTTTCTGAGAAAATTAGAGAGAGAGACAGTCGAATTGCAAAATCCAAGTCTCAAGATCTGGAGAGAGTTTGGGAACGAGGTTTTAGGGTTTCAAGGAGGTTTTGATATGAGATCTACGGCACTAATCCTTAATCACACACAAAGAGCCAAAAAATTTTGAAATTAGGGTTTTTACTAAAATAGTTTTTAACGGCTCGGAAACCAGGGCGTTACAAGGCAATTCCTAGCGAATCCCAGGCTAGGAGCACGAGCTACAACAAACCCTAGAGGAGCGGAGAGCGTGAAGTTTGGGCGCGGTTTCGGAAGCTGAAGCGATTTGGCGGATTGTGGGAGAAAGAGGAATCTTTTCTCTCTCTCATTGTTTTATAAGGCCTACGCTGAGTTAGCGGGTTTGGGTTGGCTTGCTTAGCAATGGGCCATAAGATATGAGTTTCTAAACAGCATGTCTTATTGAACTGATCGTTGACTGTGTTAAAATCACAGTATAGGTATTATTTTACAGAAACTGATCAAAATAATCAGATATGCCTCATGTTGAGCCTAATTGCTGGACACATATGTTCAGATATCTGAATTATTTGGCAGGTATTAAGGATACATCCTTATAAGGATCACTAGCTGGTCTCCATTAAAATTGGGGATGCAGGTATCTCTCAAGAACACCTCACAACATATTGGGCTAAAATCCATGAAGTGGTATTTGGCTTACATGCTTAGCCAGATTGTCTTGAGTAAAAAATGTTTTCAGCTGATATGATGATGAAGAATCAAATTTTTGAGAAATATAGCACTTGGAAAAGACTTAAAGGTTAAAGATATTTGATTTTATGTTTAATTATTTCACAATTAAGTATAACTTCGGGGGCTACACCTAATAAGTGCGTCTATTCGGCGCACGCTATTCATATTTTTCTATTCGGCGCACGTTATACATATTTTTCTATGAAGCTAATATAAAGTGGGACTTAGAGAAGAGGTACTTGGACAATGAGTACTCGGGAGCAAGGCACTCGAAGGATGAGCACTTGACACCAGCTGTGACTCAACTATAAAGGTCTCAGGGACTACTGTGGAGGCCATAGGCCCCGAGTATCTCATAGAAAGTTGTTTGGCTACTCAGACGGAGAATATGTTCAATCCTGTAATTAGAGATGCAACAGGACTCGGTACATATTACCTTGTATAATAAGGAAATGAATATAGTTCTAGTCAGATTTGTTGTATTCCTAGAAGGAAATGACTCGACTGAGATTTTTACCTTATAACCTTGCCTCCTATATAAGGAGAGGCAAGGAGCCCCCTGGGGCAGAACGCTCTCACCAGAGAGGAGAACAGAATCTCACCAGAGAAATCTCAAAGGTAATATATCATAGCTGGAAGTAGAGTATTATCTTATATTGATGACTTAAAACAGTATAAATTGTTTCATGTTCCTTTACAATCCATCAAGTTTAGGGTTACTCGTACGAGTAGCCTCATATTATTATTGTGGATATAAAACATGGACAATATTAGAGTGGAAAAAACAATAAACGACAACAAAAATAATAAAAAAGAGCATACAAAAACTAACAAGTTATTCTGATCAGTCCTATGAGTCAAAGACGAGGCATGCATCAATTCTGCACCTCCTGATCATTGATATCTAGTTGACGAACCTGCACTGCTTTCTGATCTCGCCGTCGGCGCCGGTCTTCACACCGATGCCGCCCATCTTCACCATCGCCGCCGCGAACTTCTCCTCCCACTGTTTCTGTGACTTCGCGTAGGATCTCACCAGCGGGCTCGTCTCCGGCGACGCCAGCAGCGCGGCGTCGGACTTGAAGAGCACACGGTGGCTCATCACGTTCTTGTAGTACCTGTTGTCCAGCTTGTCGGGGGTCTCGACGTCCTGCGCCACCGTGTTGTCGCCGCCGTTGCTGAACCTGCACTGCTGCTGCAGGGAGGTGGCGAGCTCGGGGTCCATGTCGGAGGCGCTGGGCGGAAGGCGGTCGGAGAAGGAGGAGCAGTGGGCGACACCGACGGAGTGCGCGCCGGAGAGGGTGACCATGTCGTCGGCGTCGAGCCCCTTGGCGGCGAACATCTGCTTGAGCCGGTCGACGTCGGCGAAGGGCGGCGGCAGGTTGGAGAGCGTCTCGCCCGCGAGGGAGACCCGGCCGTCGTAGCGGCCGGCCGGCATGTCGAAGTAGACCTTGCTGGAGGAGAGGAAGTAGGCGGCGTCGCGCCCCGCGAAGGCGACGACGTCGGCGCAGGAGACGACGCCGGGGCACTCCCTCTCAAGCGCCGCCTTGGCCGCGTCGATCACCTCGAAGCCGCGGAGGCTGGGGAAGTTTGGCATGCCGAGCTTCTCCGGCCGCGTGTTGTTCGCCGTCGCGTCGAGCAGGACGGAGGCGTCGCAGCCCTGGACGAAGCAGTCGTGGAAGAAGAGGCGGATGAGCCCGGCGCCGACGCCGCGGTCGCCGCCGCGGATGGCGTTCTTGACGGTCTCCCTCACGATCTCCTCGGCACGGTGGCACGTGTCCTTGTAGTGCTCGACCCTGAGCCCTCCGGCGACCGGGCTCGGGCTGGGATAGCCATAGCCGCCGCCGCCATAATGATCTCCTTGGCACGTACGCGCTACGCTGCCGAGCAACGTGAGCAAGACGAAGACGGCGAGCTTACCAGCCATGAATGATATAGCTAGCTAGCTTAATACTCCTTCACCGTGTTAATTGATGTGTGTGATGGAAACTGATGTTCTTTGGATCTATTTATAGCGTGGAGATCGATCATATCAGCGTATCTTCGTGCATGCATGGGATGGAATGTTTACGTGGATAATTAATTAAGAATTCTAATCATTTTTAAACAGCTTGATTGATAGCGCGTGGTTACGAGTCAACCAACCGGCAGAACATGGGTGCACGATTTGCAGTTCTAGCTCGGTCGATCGAACAGGAGTTGACATTGCGGGGGGTGTGTGTGTATATATATATATATATATATATATATATATATATATATATATATATATATATATATCCGGGTGTCGGCGTTGACACCGGCAATGGATGTTCGAACTGGCGTCTAGATTATGAGTATTTAGCTGCTTCTGACGGCATTTTGCAAGGGATTGATAACTGTTTCTGAAGATCTCGGGCCGATTTTGTCTGCTTCTTGAACATTTGATATAAGGAAATTAGTTGTGGCTTCAGTTGTTGGGAAGCTAGAGACAGAAATGAAACTGCATTCCTTGTATTTTTGCGGCTGCTATCTAATCATGTAGTCCCTCTCTAAAAGTGTTTTCCTGACCAAGTTTTTTCCTTGCTAATTTTTTTTTCTTGGTGCTATGTATCATCATGTTGTTTTCAGCCTTTGGGTTATTGTTGAGTGATGATACGTGCATGTGGCTGCTTGATTCAGTTTTTTTTTTCCTGAAAGAAGATTGATTCGGATAGTTAAACTCTGCCGCCACAAGCACATAACAGCATCAGCATTCAGCAGTACAAGATGTCAGGCCTTCATGTTTAACCAGCTACTATTCTCTCCGTCCTAAAATATATAGAATTATATTATTTTTTGTAAAAATTAAAGAAGTAACGAAAGTATAAATTATAGTACAAAAGGTGATAGTTATGATAAATAAACTAGTACAAAAGGTGATATTTGAGAAATAAATCAGTAAAAAATAGGTAGAAAAAAAACAAACTAGTAAAAAGATTGATAGATGGAAAATAAAGTAAAATTCCTTATTTTTCAGGATAAGCTAGAAGAGCAAAATTATTTATATTATAGAACGGAGGAGTAGCAATCCTACATCCATGACCCTCAGTTAGTTGTCAGTTTGTCAAATTTCAGTGCACCATAAATTTCACCGCACCTTAAAAAACATACGTATTGATTTGTACTTCAACTTTAAAGGAATATGTTTTCTTTTGCGTTAGTGTTGTCTCTGTTCAGAAAAACATATCTTTGCATCAAGTCAACATATCAAAATAAACTGTAAAGAGATATTTTTTTTAATATTTAGGCTATTGATTTACGAGAGTCATATGTATAGATTTTTCTCGAGAAGTACTTAATTCCGTATGATTATAATCTTACCGGTTTTTCCAGTTGTATCAATGCCGAAGTCAGGTAATGAAGATTGTGCTGACATCCAAAGGTTCTAGTCTGATTGAATTTCGTACTGTTCTGTTTCACTTCCCACGCAAATATGAAATTCCTGGGAACATCCGAACATGAAAATTCCTATATTTCAAGTAATGGCAACCAGTCTTATTGCTTACATTCTACTCCCTCCATCCTAAAATACTAAAATTTAATATTAGATGTGACACATTTTAATAGTATGAATCTAGATAGAAGGCTGTTTAGATTCGTAGTACTAGAATATGTCACATCCAGTATTAGTTTTTTTATTTTAGGGTAGAGGGAGTAGTACATTTTTGCTCCCAATAATACCTGTATATATTATTAAAAATGTGTATGGCTTATCTAGCGTTTTGTTTTGTGTTCCAAACGAGATTCATTTGAAACAAAAAAAGAGAGTAGTGCTTATCAATAATCT
The DNA here is from genome assembly GCA_003991445.1 of Oryza meyeriana var. granulata. Classification (NCBI taxonomy): domain Eukaryota; kingdom Viridiplantae; phylum Streptophyta; class Magnoliopsida; order Poales; family Poaceae; genus Oryza; species Oryza meyeriana. The sequence goes on along the minus strand of RYFJ01000622.1, from coordinate 398,644 downwards.
AAATCGTAAAGCTCACTGGAATTCCAATACTTGTATAGCCAGAATTACAACAAGAGAGCAACAAAAGAATGGACAAGATATTTAAACATTAATCTATGGAAAATATATGACAAAATCCAAAAAAAAACAGACAAAAATGCACGAGCTTATTCTGAATTTCTGATCAGTCGCCGTCGTCAGAGGCATGCACGAGAAATGTGATAAACGGATTAACCGATCATGAATGGCTCTAGTTGACGACGCGGCAGTCCTTCCTGATCTCGCCATTGGCGCTGGTCTTGATACCAATGCCGCCCATCTTCACCATCGCCGCCGCGAACTTCTTCTCCCACCGGCCCGGGACGACAACGTTGAGGAACACGTTTAGCCCCGTCTCCGACGAGCGGAGCGCGGCGTCCGACGAGAAGATCACGTCGCGGCTGAGCACGTTCCTGTAGTACTGGTTGTCCAGCTTGTCGGGGGTCTTGAAGTCCTGCACCACCGTGGGGTCGCCGGTCCGGTTGCACGCCTGGGTCAGGTTAGCCTTGAGGGCGGCGTCCATGTCGGAGGCGTTGGAGGTGAGGCGGTTGGAGAAGGAGGAGCAGTGGGAGACGCCGATGGAGTGCGCGCCGGAGAGGGTGACCATGTCGTCGGTGTCGAGACCCTTGTCGGCGAAGTTCTTCTTGAGCTGGTCGAGGCCGGCGAACGGGGGCGGCAGGTTGGCGAGAGTCTCGTCGGCGAGGGAGACGCGCCCGTCGTAGCGGCCGGCCGGCATGGCGAAGTCGATGTTGGCGTCGCTGAGGTAGTAGGTGGCGTCGCGGCCGGCGAAGGCGACGACATCGGCGCAGGAGACGACGCCGGGGCACTCGCTCTCGAGCGCCGTCTTCGCCGCGTCGATCACCTCGAAGCCGCGGAGGCTGGGGAAGTTTGGCACGCCGAGCTTCTCCGGCTGCGGGTTCGCCGGCGTCGGGTCGAGCAGAACGGAGGCGTCGCAGCCCTGTTCGATAGGAGACACCCACACATTCACGCACATTAATCACATGGATTATTAACTAATTAGGCACGTGTTTAGTTTGGTGAGAGCACATGAAAAAAAAAACTACTTTATTTTTGTTACCTCGACGAAGCAGTCGTGGAAGAAGAGGCGGACAAGCCCTGCACCAATGCCGGCGTTGGCATACACGGCGTTCTTGACGGTATCCTTCACAATCTGCTCAGCCTTTGGGCACGAGTAGCTGTAATAACCAACTTTGAGCCCCAGGGCAGGTGGGCTTGGGCCCGATGGTGCCGGGCTTGGCGGAGTTGGGCTTGGTGGAGAATAGGTGGTCGGTGGGCTTGGGCTAGGAGGAATTGGGCTTGGTGGAGGATAGGTGGTTGGGCTCGATGGCGCCGGGCTTGGTGGAGTTGAGCTAGGTGGCGGATAAGTAGCCGGCAGGCTTGGGCTGGGGCTCGGCGGGCTTGGGTATGTACTGGGTGGGGGTGGGCTAGCATCACCAGTATAGCCCTGGCATGTCACAGAACCCACCAGAGCTAGCAATGTGAGCAACACAGCAAGCTTAGCCATCACTGCTCTTCCTGCTCCTGCTGCTAAGTAGCTACAGTATTCTGAAACTCTGAAGACTCTGAACTTTGTGATGAAATGCTGCTGCTTCTGCATCTCCATTTATAGTCCCCAGCCGAGACGGCAAGCAAACATTCTGGTGCGCACGTCGCGGTGACAAATGCATTCGAAGTCAAGCAGTGGAACATGGGGCACAAGCACGAACAGCTAGCTCAACCAGTTGACATCAGGTTGCTTTGATTAATTTTTGCCGGTAAAGCTGGAGCTGCACTGAACAACTAGCCGGTCTGATTGGTTTCAGAGGTTTCCGTATTGCAGCGTGTGTTCCATGGGTTGTTGTTTCTCACCCGGATTATTGTTTTTGAGACAAATTTATCATCCGGATTATGTTCTTCCAGCCGTTGGATTGGCAATCTGGCATTGTTTAGGTTTTAGGGCCATGATGGGTTGCAACCTCAGTAAGATGCAACTACCGGATTACACTGATTACGCTTCGCCGCCTGTGTTTCTAATTCGTTTTTGGGTGTCGGTTGGGTTGTTAATCTGATGGTTTACAAGTCAATAGGGGGCACCGACAATTATTGATTAGTTTCCAGAGTCATGTACTTGTGATTAGTGAATACTATCGGTCTGCTAGTGCTCGCCACGCAATCACACTGATATAGGTGCAAGTGTGCAACGTGTTAGATTTATACTACCTTCAGTTTTTAATAAATAATTCTGTTAATTTTTCTAGTCATATTTAATTATTTATGTTATTTAAAAAATTTAAGTAAGTATAATTTATTCTATTATAATTAATTTATCATTAATGAAATTGTAGATATGACTTATATTTTTGCATATTTATACTATTTTTTAATAAGACGAATTATCAAACATTAAGATAAAAATCAACTATATCATTTATTAAAAACCGGAAGTAGTATATTATTTGATATATCAATTGCCTATATGTTAGAAGAAATAAAATATTAAAATATAAACTTGTGGGACTGACGAGTAGGGTATGTTTGCTGGATAAGATTGTATAATATAAAAGTGTGGTTTTATTGTGCAAAGGGAATTTTGATTAAAATACCGCTTTGGATTGCTGTCTTCTCTTTTGCCAATTCAAAGATATATAACACGGTTTCTAAATTTACCCAAGTAAAAACTGAGATGGATTGCACATAAATTGGGGTTCTCAAATCATAAAAACTGGTATTTTCAGTCATAGATGCCCTAAAAAAGAAACCATTACTACTAACTAGGAAACAAAAAAAAACTTGTGCCACCAGGAACTAAAAGGAAGAACCTATTGTCATATCGATGTTTTATATCGATAATAATAAATACAGGGTTATGCGTCGGATCTAAAATTGAATGTATTCGAAAGACAAACAGATATAGATATGTTAGGCCCTCAGCGAGAGGTAATATCTTATTCTTGTTATGGTAGATTGCTTTTATTTGTGCTATAGATGCTCCCCGAGGGGGTTCTCCGCCCCCTCTTATATATAGCGAGAGGTAAGGGTTATAGGGTATGAAACCCTGCAGATAAGACCCAGAGTTTCTTTATCTGTACATAAAGTGCTCAGTTAGGATTCTATCTCTTTCCATGTCGTGTAAAGTAACAGGAAGCTGAGTTTTACTCTATCTCTAATTACATAAGTCGTCCTACCTTCTATTTGGATGTTTATATTTATCTCCTATTAAGGTACTGTGACGACCCGGGCCGCCATTACCAAAATGGCGCCCGTAGTCTATGGATTATTATTCGCTAGAGATGCACTTTAGTGAATAATAATCCACATCAGAGATAGCAGCAGAAATATAGTTAGAAGATACCACTGACATTACAATGCCATGCCACGCAGGGCTAGGATCTCACACAGGGTCCTCCATATCTTCCCATTGGTAGCACTTGATTATCATACAAACTTCGACACCCTAGGTTTAAAGATATAGCTACAGGGTTGCTACCCAGCATATATTTACTCATCCCATCCTCCATAGTACACGTTGTAGTCATAGGCTTCATCCCCGGGATGTTCAGCACACCAAGCAGCATAGTACTGGTCCTCCGAACCCTCATTGATTCCATAGATTTGCCCCGATGAATCGACCTCTATATATATTTAGTTAATAACAAGGGTGAGTACTAGGTACTCAGCAAGCATCGGTAACAGAATGCAAGGCATGTTTATCAAATCCTCCTCTCTAAAATATAATCCTTTCGAAAATATGATTCTTGTGAGAAAAATCCAGGTTTAATTATGTTTATGAAATCTACTAATCACTTGCATGAAGAGAGAAACCCCTTAGGCGCCCCTCGCCCGTGCCCACGCCCGGTGCCCGTGTGCCCGTGCCCGGGTGCCCGAGTACCTGTGTGCCTGGGTGCCTGAGTACCCATGCCCGGGTTCCTGCGTGCCCGAGTGCCGGTGTGCCCGGGTGCCCGAGTACCTGTGTTCCCGGGTGCCCGAGTGACCATGCCCGGGTACCTGCGTGCCCGGGTGCCGGTGTGCCCGGGTGCCCGAGTACCTGAGTGCCCGGGTGCCGGTGCCCGAGTACCTGAGTGCCCGGGTACCTGTGTGCTCGAGTGCCGGTGCCCGACTACACGCCAGACTGCCCTTTTACCTCCTACAACACTGGACAATACTTAGACCACAGAGTACTTTCTCTTATTTTCGTGCATTACACTCCTTCATCCGGCGCTAATATATGCGCGTCAATGCACTTCATCGGCATTGTCTTGGGTTTTTCATCGCCCAAGCTATTACTACATCCCCTATACAGAGTGCAACCACTTGATAAGATACTAAACTCTGTTCGCCATTCAACGAGTATACGGTCAACGCGGTTCTTACAAGGCACACTAGTACAAGTGAGAATGATTTAGTCCTTATGTTATAACCATATGTAGAGGGTCCCGCCTCCATTCAAATCCCGTCCATGGGCACCCTCTACCCTCCTAATAAATATTGGAAAATCAGTTGCTCCCTCAACTGATCCCTCCAGTATATATATTATCATCCATCTCTATGAATTACTTATTTGAAAAATTCATTTGATGCAAGGTGACAGTAATACAAAACAAAATATTGTTTATGCAAAATAATTCAAATCACTATGTTCAAAGGTTAGCTTGCCTGGAAACTCGTAGTTGAGATCGAAACTAGCCGGCGCTCCCGACTGACCCGTCCCCGCCTCTAATTCTTTCCCTGCATTCCCACCATATGCCACGAGGTTTAATTAAATTTTTAATAACTGAGAACAAACAAATCCACAAATAAAATATGCCCACCTCTCTGTAGATTTACCTAAACTATATTTGGGTTACAGGGCATTGGGTTAGCTGTGTAAGTTGCTAGTGTGCATCAAATAATTAACCTCTCTACTGTTCTCCTTCCTTGTCCCTTTGTACAGGCACAAGGCAGCTAGCACTCCTATTCTTCCTCCTCCATCTGTTACAGCTGTGGCTCTCCTTCTCTTTCTCCTCTCCCACACTCTACTCCAAAAACTGGTGCCCCACTGCAGCTGGCGACCTTGGTGCTTGGCACTACCCAAGGCCAGCTCTAAGATAAGTGCTACAAAATTTTCCTTTCTAGTCTCCTCCTTCCAATGCCTCTATTAATACTTCCCCTTCTTTTCTAGCAAGATTTGCATTGAGGCACTAAGAGGCTGCTTCCAAGTGCTTACTTGCTTTATGTGTGATTTACTAAGAGATAGCTATGGTAGCATGAGAAAATCACCTGATCTCTGCTTCTAGTGCATTCTTGCCGGATCCCCACGAGCTCACAAGCTAGCGGACTCCCACCTGCAGATTCAGCTCTTTACGAGTCGGCCCTTCTTCTTGCTGGCTCACCCCCTTCCACCTCTTAGCCAAGCTGATGATGGTGCTCTACATCACCATTTGGAGGTTGATTGGCTACAAATCTTGGGATGGTTGGGTAGGGGAGATGAAGATGAAGAGGGATTGGTTTCCTTACCGTGCTAACTGGCTGGATGTGAAAGTGAGTATTGTTCTCCCGTCTACCACACTTACTCCTGTCATTCCATCTTATATCTATACCAAGAATTGTTGGAATGGTAGCCCATGCCTCTCCCTGTTGATTCACTATTTGTGTGGGTGTGTGTCACGAATTCACTAGATGAGAAATTTTTACCCACTCCTTGCACTGTGTTTCTATTGACCACACTTGATCCGAGTAAAGGTGTGGCTCTCTTGCCTGTGTATAATCTGTTGTTGTTGTTTTTTTTTCCTAAGAACAATTAAATGTATAACTACATCTTTTTGATTTAATAAAATTTTGGATTGTTTCAGGTACCGAGATGTATGTCATTCACATATCACATGCCACTGACATGGCAAATCTAACGCTACCTATATATATAACCTAAGAGCATGTCTAGTAAAATATTTATCTCATCATATTAGAGAAACTAGTGGATGTTCATGCGCAATATTTTGCAGAGCTAGATTATGAAAGCAAAATTGAATTTGACACACAACTTCTAAATACTTATATTTTTATAAAATACAATTATATTGTGTATGTAACTATATCAACCAACTTGTACGCCACTATATCTGAACCCACCGTGATTAACCGGATGCTTAATTTCTCTTCTTCTATCATTAGTGTGAAAATTTCAAAGCCTCTAGAGAGAATATGATATCTCATTTTCAAACCCCCGTTAATAATAATATAATAGATAGATCCTAGTTACGAAGAAACACACTATCATGTGTGTAGTTAACAAGGTATTGAGAAATTTTTATTTCCAAATATGACTTAGCTAACCCTAAAATTGCTTAGATTGTATGCAATTATTTAACTTGCGAAGTTTCTAATGAATTTATGCCCATCCAAAATAAACCTTCATTGGCAATTTTTTTACTATTCAGACTCCATTTGACAAAATGATTTATATGTTAACAATAAATTTCATCAAGAATTTTCTGGAAATACAAATGCAAGCAAGTCAAAATTACAAAATTGTATGTGTACAGCAAAAAAGTAAGCAACATTAGGCAAAGTAAAAAAAATCAATCATATAATGAACATCCAAACAAAAAGAGTAGCACACAGATCACTTCTTCACTGGCTCAACTGGAGGCATTCATTTAGCAACCCCATCAGATCATCTGATCAACCAGACACTTGTGCTGCTGTCCTTTTGATTAGTAGTTGACAAAGCGGCACTGCTTCCTGATCTCGCCGTTGGCGCCGGTCTTGACGCCGACGCCGCCCATCTTCACCATCGCCTCCGCGAACTTGGCGTTCCACCACTGCGGGAAGTAGGCGTTGGCGCGGACGAGGCCCATCGTGTCCGGCGCCGTCATGAGCGCGGCGTCCGACTTGAACAGCACCTGCCGGCTCATCACGTTCTTGTAGTACTGGTTGTCCAGCGCGTAGGGGGTCACGGCGTCCTGCGCCACCGTGTCGCTCGGCGTCGTGCACTGCTGCTGCAGTGAGGCGGCGAGCTTGGGGTCCATGTCGGAGGTGCTGGGCGGAAGGCGGTCGTTGAAGGAGGAGCACTGGGAGCGGCCGATGGAATGCGCGCCGGAGAGGGCGACCATGTCGACGGTGTCGAGCCCCTTGGCGGCGAACATCTGCTTGAGCTGCTGCACATCGGCGAACGGCGGCGGCAGGTTGGGGATGGTCTCGTTCTTGAGCGAGACACGGCCGTCGTAGCGTCCCGCCAGCATGTCGAAGTCGATGGCACGGTTGCTGAGGAAGTAGCTGGCGTCGCGGCCGGCGAAGGCAACGATGTCGGCGCAGGAGACGACGCCGGGGCAATTCGCCTCCAGAACCGCCTTGGCCTCGTCGATCGCCTCGAAGCCACGCAGGCTCAGGTTCGGGATCCCGGCCTTCTCCGGCTCGGGGTTTGCCTCCGTCGGGTCGAGGAGGACGGAGGCGTCGCAGCCCTGGACGAAGCAGTCGTGGAAGAAAAGGCGGACGAGGCCGGCCATGACGCTGGCGTCCTTGTAGCTCACGATCTTCCTCACCACGTCCTCCGCTCCAGGGCACTTGTAGTCGTAGTAGCCGATCCTGAGCCCGGCGGCGGGCGGGCCATAGCTGGGCTGAGGGAAGGTGCTCGGTGGAGTAGGGCTGGGAGTAGTGCTGCCGCGCCATAGCCGCCGGTTTGGCACGCCACGGAGCCGAGCAGCGCAACCAAGGTGAGGACGGCGAGCTTAGCCATGACAATGCTAAGCTCTTCTCGTGCTTATCCTGCACTCTACTGAGCAGTGAGCACTAGCTCAAGAGTGGCAAGAGGGAGAAGAGAAGAGATGTGTGAGAGATTGAGAGGAGATGCTGCCTTGCTTTCCTATTTATAGTCACCGGCTAGGCTGGGACGCCGACAAAACGCACGCTCGTAGTACTTTTGGGAATGTTTTGGAGCGCACGTCGTGGTGGTGGCGTGCAAGGTCAACAGGACAGGAACGTGACAAGCAGATCACCTAAACTCGCTTAGATAGCTAGCGTGCGTTATGCACAAGTCAAAAGAGTTGACATGAGCTGCTTGATGATCTTGGAGATGAACTGGGAAAATACTCCTCTTCCAGCGTCCGACGCAATGCTCCTGTCAGACGCCCCCCGTGCGAATCCCAGCCGTCCATCCGAGATTTGATCCGACGGTCCAATTGCGAGAAAGTGGAAATGCTTCAACGCACAGTGTCTGGAAACTCCTCCCCGAAGGATCCGTCCTCCCCCCTCCTCTGAAATCTTCTTCATCCCCCTCGATGGACTTTAAGGGCGCGGCAACGGGGAGATCCTGCTTGCCTTCTGCAGTTGCGGCGTGTTGGCGTGCCGGTGGTGAGGAGGAGTAGGAGAGGGAGCAGGAGGGTTGCTGCCGGGAGGTGTTGGTACCGAGGCGGTGGAAGAAGAGGCGTGTTTAGGAAGAAATGTCAGTGTTCTTTGGTGGATCCGATTCCCGAAGTAGAGGAAGAACCTAAATCTGATCGCTGGAGTAGATGAAGAAGACGACGATAGGCTTTGTTGAAGTCTATTTTTTTTATCTTTGTTGCACCTTGTTGTATTCGAGCATTTCATTCTTTTTTTCCGGATGTTGTACATGAAGTGCACTGCATTTTCTTCAATGTTGCACACAACAGGGTCTTTGTGTTGCAACCAAATTTTTCAATGTTGCATTTGGTTGAAACAATTTTTACCAAGCGATGAAACATTTTTCACTGAACGATGAAACATCAGAGATAATTTTTGTATAAACATTTTTCACTAGAGCTTTGTACTCCCTCCGTTTTTAAATATATGACGATGTTGACTTTTGGACACAACGTTTGACCATTTGTCTTATTAATAAATTAGTATAAATATGCAAAAGTATAAGCCATTCTTAAATTATCTTTAATGGTAAAAAAGTCACAAAAAATAAATGATACATACATAAATTTTTTAAGAAGACGATTGTTTAAACGCATTGTCCAAAAGTTAGCACCATCATATATTTAAAACGGAGGTAGTATTACGGATGGCCTAGAAACTGTGATTTTCTAAAATTTATGCAAAAACCATCACCACTAACTAGCACACAAAATAAAGAGCAGCCAACAACAAAAAAGAGAAAAAATAAAATCTAAAAGTGCATCTTGGCCCCTATTGTGGGTTTTGGTAGTTGATGACGACAAGGTTAAGAGACCAATGAATTAAATGAGCAAATGAACATGTTTTAGTCCCAAATGGTGTAAACTTGGTGCGCGGAGACCCCTACAAAAGAAGAAGATGGAAATTACGGACTTGAAGGGTTTAATTTTATTTTCAATTTTGAATGAGTCATAGGCAAGCCGCACTATTAAGGACGGCATGTGAGCAAGGTTTGGATTGTCTCCAATTGCTCAATTTCACCTTTGATCTAGTGACAAACACCTTGCTCAACACTTGCACCTAGTTTGAAGTGAGCTAAGTCAAATAAGGGCCAGAAGCTCTGGTCCAGGGGACCAGAATCTCTGGCTAGAGCTCTCCGTCTAGGCAAGAGGCATGATCGAAAGCTCCGGTCAAGGCTTTTGGTCTGGCATAGAGAGCTAGTCGGAGTCTATGGTCACTAGGACTAGAAACTCTAGTCGTTGTGGGGATGCTTGGAGGAGGGGAGGATGAGGGTGCAATAGACTTTAGATGAGATGATGGACGGGACAGAAAAAATTTTCCAAGATAGATGAGGTAATGAAATAGTTTTGAAGGCTTCAAAAATGCCTTTTAGTTTGAAGCTAGGTTTGTAAAACTCCATGTCCTTATTCTAATGTCCAATCTAACGAAGGTCTCGACCTACAATCAACCTATGCTCCGATACCAGCTTTATCAGCCCTCGGTTTTGGAAACCGGGAACCTCATGTGTCTTCCTGTACCAATCTCTAGATTAGTAGTTGGTACACACATAGCCAGATCATAGCATATTTCGATATGAAATAGACTAAAGAGTTATAGACCTTTAAGAAGACCAATAGGGTCTTTTCCTGTCGGATAAATAGTAGCAGAAACCAAATTAGTACTAGGCCCAAGTAACATACCCACAAGCAGTTGACTAGGGCCGCGACCTAGTTTTCGATCATCTCTCCGATCATTCTACTAATCATGCAAGCATACTAGCAATGTCTTCCTCTCATCCTGTTTCTGATAAAACAATAAATTGAGTAAGAATGAGTACTTACGAACTCAACAAGCCACCACTACAACATGAACAATGTACACAGGGTTCAAGGATGTCCAAAGTTCTTTTGCACAAAGCCAGTTTTCACAAACATTTTCACAAGCCTATGACCTAGCTGTTTGTAACGCCCCTCTCCCGTTAACCCGAACAGGTTAACAGAGGAGGAATGTCGTTACCTGTAATACCTGCACCAGTCCTAGGAGACCAACTGGTACATACATGATATCGGTGGATCACAGCCAAACCTGCTTTATTTATTATACATAGTTCTTACATTAGTTGCAGCCTCGGACAGAACACGAGACATGCAATGATACATTGCAAAATTAGGAAGCGGAAATACACGGGTAGACCTATACCCACAAGCATGGCTTGGAGACCTAGATCAAAACCCTAAAACTCCTCGTACTCGACTTGATCCTGGTAGAACTAGCTGAGGGTGGGGTCTTCATCTTCATAAGCTTTTGAGAGAAGGTAAGCAAGGGTGAGTACACAAGGTACTCAACAAGTCATAGAAATTATGTGACATGCAAGGTTTAGCAAGAAAGGTTAGGGTTATTTTTGCAAAAGTGGTTTTCAAAGGCTTTGTGGTTTTAAAACTCTAAGTGTGCTCTTTAAGTTGTCGGAAAGAAGCTCACGCTTCAATCCATTCCATGAGTTGCTTTGCAACAACTCACCACAATTAAGTTAATCGAGAAGAGACTCGCGTCTCAACCCATTCCATAAGTCGGAGACTTGTCACAAATTTCGATTCGGAGCGTACCCTCCTCTGGTACCTCCATTTAGGTGAATTTTCTTTATTTCAAAACTTGTCACTTAACTCAGACAAACTCAACTATGGTGTCATTCAACACCCCGGGTCACACAAGCCTATTTTAGGCCACACAGGCCATCCATCAGTCACACAGACCGATTCTGGTAACGGTTCCCAACCTGCAAAACAATTGCACAGATATTTATAAAAATAAAATCTACGCTAGAGGAATCACTTCACATCCGCCCATGACTGTAATGATCACATTTTTCTCTTTGTGCAAAACTAATTTAATAAAAAGCTAAATTCAAAATTTTGGCTCTTTAATCGATTTGGAATTTTTGTGCCATATGTGATCTCAAGAAAATTCTTAAAAATATTTAAAGACAGCCCTATAAGCCTCCGTAGAACTCCCCAAAATTTTGGCAAAATTTTAAACCCCATTTCAACCAGTTTCAAGAATCAAACCCTTCAAAGCCTATACAAATTAATCTCTGGAAAAGATTAAACCCTACTGTGCTGGTCAGGCCGACCTCCTTCCATTTGGCCCATCCCTATTTCCTCCTTGAGCGGCTTGCTCGGCCCGCGCGGGCACGCGCGCGTGGGATTTAATCCCCGCTGGCCCCGTGTGTCAGCCACCACTGTCTCAGCTCCGCTCTCGCCCGACCGATGCAACCACGTGGACGGCCGAGATCAACGTTGCCGCCCGATCCCGCCTGTCAGTCCTGTCATCGCCATCGTCTTCTTTCTCCTTCCGCCGCTCGTCTTCTCTCTCTCCTATCTGGAATCCTCCTGAGCCCTCTCTTTTCTCCCTCTCTGTCCCGCACCTTATCTCCCGGTCGGTCTCTTAAAAATCGCGTGGACATCATCATCAACCCCGCTGCCCGCCGCCCGGTGCAAGACACGCCCCGCCATCGCCGTTGCGAGCTCGGGGTCAAAAAGGCTAGCCGCCACCACTATTTCTCCTCAGCGCCGAACCTCGGGCGATGATGCGCACGCACAGGTGCCGCGTCCCAACGCTTCACCATCATTTCCCCGTCTCGTTTTTGCCTCCGCCGCTCATGACGCGAGCCATAGTTGTTGACGCCGAAAACCGCCGGGGGCCGATGACCTGGTTCGGCGTCTGGAGACACGCGAAGGCCTAGGAGATTTACTTCACTCCAGTGCAGGTCCTAAAATCTTGAGGTTCGTAGGCGTGCCAGTCAATTTGACCCTGCAATTGACAAGGAAATAGAAAATGTTAAATCAATGAGCCAATCGGCTGGAAGCTGATCTGGACTTGTCTCATCGGCCGATAGCCGATATGAACTGTAGCACTTATACACCAACTGGAAGCCGATGATGGCATGAACAGTGACTAATAATGATAAACAAATACCAAACTAGCCGATTGCCGAAGGAATACTTGAAAATCGGCTGTAAACTGATAAAATAAATAGGCAAAATGCGTAAATAAATGGATTGAATAAACTTCAGCCAATTGCAATAGTAATTGCTAGCATTGCTCGAGGTGTTGCCTGCGCTCGTGCCCGGGCCCTTGCGTGCCCGCGCCCGGATCCTCGCATGCTGTCCGTGCCCGTGCCCGGGCCCTTGTGTGCCCGTGCCCGGGTCCTCACCTGCTGTTCGTGGCTGGGTCCTTGCTTATGCCCGTGCCCGGGTCCTTGTATGCTGTTCGTGCCCGAGTCCTTGCTCGTGCTCGCGCCCGGGTCCTCGCCACAGGGAAAAACCGAGATATGCAATTTCGTGCCGCCCCGACTTGGCAGTGATTTTCTAAACATATTTCTGACAAATCGGCTGGATATAAAGATAACTTATCGACTAAACACTCCGATAAAACATCGCATAAAACCCATTGGCTTATTAAGAGTAAAGTTATTATCACCAGTCTAGTAGATCGGACCCAACCGTTGCAGCACAGACTGGTGATGATAACAAGACCTCGATAGGCCGATAGATCTAATGCGATCATGATGTAAAATGATAACTTATCGGCTATACATCCCGATAAGACGCTTGCGCAAAAAACATCAACCTAGCAGGAATGATTTATCGCTGGCAGTTTAGTAGGTCGGACATAACCGATGCAGTACAAACTGATGATAAATCGCTCCCAGTAAGCCGATACGATCTGCGCACACGTGATGTGATATACCAAATCGATCTATGAGGTCAAACTAAACTAATGCAGCCATAGACAGAATAAATATATCGTGGTAAGCCGTCCACCATGAACCGACTAGAATATCGGACTTAACCGAGGAAGTCCTAGCCGATGCGGTGGCCGGGGTGACGAGACTTACCCTCTCACAGGAGGTCGAACTTAACCGATGCAGCCCGACTCGAGAAGCAAGAACCCATCGAAGGAGTGGCGATGCGCCGAAATTGTATTGATCTGATTGATGTAGATATCTTACAAAGCTCCCGGGCATACGTATTTATACCCCGAGTTGATATGAGTCCTTATTGGACACGATACAAGATTTCCAAAATACAAAAGGAAACACTAACAGGGCCCGATCAGACACGAGATCAGGTTTCCTAAAGATAGACACCAACACTTGCCTAATTAATAGATACAGTAATTAACTGCCATACTGTGGTTTTCACGGCTTCTTCATGGATTCGGTTCCTCCTGAATCAACTTCTGTTAGTTAACTGTAATTTTCTCCTCAACCGAATCTGATACAGAGCCATACCAAATTTTGGCATTAACAACAGTGGCCGGCGCCATTGAAGCACCTTGTCGGCCGAGCTCGAGCTTATCCCTTCCTCCACCTCTGTCCTCTGTCCGCTAGCGACGGAGCTCCCCTATAAATAGAGCAGCCCTCCCCTTCCTTCGGTCAGCAAGTAGCAAACACAAGCTAGCCGATCACCGAGATCCACTCTCCGCCACCGCCATTAGAGCACTGACCAAGCTTCCATCGTCGCTACAGACCACCGCCAGCCAAACCACCGCCACTGCCGAGTTCCAAGCACCACCAGGAACCTCCTCCGCCCTTCCTCGCCGCCGATTAGCCCCTAAACCCGAAACGCCCAATTTCCACCGCCACCGTCCGCCGTCGCCGCCGCACTATAATCCACTGTAAACGGAGGTAAAACGCAAATTAATTCCCTCCCCTAGCTTCCTCACGTGATACCGCACCTAAACCACTCCATCCCGAGCCAATCCACCGCCCGAACGGTCGCCGGTGATGAGCTTTTCTCTCCGTCGCCACCGCCGGTTCGGGATGACCGTCATCGACCATCTTCCGGTGACTGCCGTGCCAATCCGAGCCGTTCAAAGGACTCACCGTAGTCTCCGCATCCCATAGCCGTAGGCCGCTTGCCGATCCTGGCCACCGCCGGCGAGATCACTCCGGCGATCGTCGGCCGTCGATTCTCCTCCGTGGCTGCTCCGGCAGACCAGGCCGACGTGGCAACCACGTGGACACCACGAGGCCCGGCCCCACTTGTCGGCACCCCATCCCGTACCAGCCCCTGGTCCCACTTGCTAGCCCCTGTCTCTCTCTCTCATTTACTGTTTTCCGGCCCACCTGTCAGTCACAGTCCTTTTCTCTCTCTCTCTGAACCAGTGGCCCCACCTGTCAGCCTCTGATCCCCTTTTCTTTTAATTTCTTTTATTCCTTTTCTTTCCTAAAAATGATTTTAATCCTTTTTATTTTCAGAAAACAGCCCAAACTTTGAAAATTCATAACTTTTAAACCGTAGCTCCGTTAGAGCCCATTCAACTCTCAAAATTTTTCTAAAATTGAGATCTACGCATTGGCACTATTAGTTGTATAAAATAGGTCCTGATTCTTGGTGTTTTTGTGTGTTTTCTTTTGTGACGCTTATAGGCCGTTCCCGAGGAGTTGCCAGAAGAAGATTTTGTCGAAGATCCGCAGAACCTCGAGCTAAGCAAGTCACCCTTGACCATGTTGGACCCATGATTTAAAATTTATTTTATTTCAAAAACTTGCATAAATAGGAACACGACTATTTTCGGCCATAGGTTCGTAAACGAATCTGTTCGGCCTAACCTAATTGCTGCATTTTTACCCGCCTTGGATAAATTGATGCCCTGTCCCTTGTAACCCTGTCATCTTGATGTTCGTACTTGGGTATGAATATCGATGACCCCCTTTTACCCAAAATAAAATACGACGATGGGAAAAACTAGGATTTTAAATAAAATGGTTTACAAATCCTCGACACCCTTGGTCGAGAGAGGTTGCGAAATAAAATAGTTTAATAAAACTTGGTCATGGGTCGTCGCTGTCTGTGTGGCTCCGACTTCTCCGGACTTTTAAGGACCGTTTCCTTGAGGAATTGCACTGAGCATGTTACAGTGTGACCACACGGGTGGAATGGGACACCCCTGGCTGAGTAACTAGTGTTCCCAGGATGGTTTTCGGTTGCTAATAAATGTAGGACTGGCTGGGTGGCAAGAGGGCGATATACCTCCGTCCCTGAGTACAGGAAATGAGTTCCTGGTACTTGGTTGAGTGTGAGCACCCATTTATAGGGCAGCGTGCTATCCTGGGAAGGCTTTGGAAAGGCCCTGTCGCGAACCTTCCCCACTGACGAGTGTGGGAAGTAAGCTCACGTCGTGTGGGTAAAGCGTGCAATCTTTGCAAAGATCAACTGAACTGTTCGAACAGCCGTGCCCACGGTTACGAGCAATGTGAAGTGATTCCTCTAGAGTAGATTTTTATTTTACAATTATCTGTGCAATTGTTTTGTGGGTTGGGAATCGTTCCCAGAATTGGTCTGTGTGACTGATGGATGGCCTGTGTGGCTTGAAACGGGCCTGTGTGACCCAGGGTGTCAGATGACACCAGAGTTGAGAGGTTTGAGTTAAATGACAAGTTTTCAAAGAGAATCCACCTAAATGGAGGTACTAGAGAAGGGTACGCTCCGAATCGGAGATTTGTGGCAAGTCTCTAACTTGTGGAATGGGTCGAGACGCGAGTCTCTTCCCGACTAACTTAAATGTGGTGAGTTGTTGCAAAGCAACTCACGGAATGGATTGAAGCGTGAGCTTCTTTCCGACAACTTAAAGAGCACACTTAGAGTTTTAAAACTACAAAATCTTTGAAAACCACTTTGCGAAAATAACCGTAACTTCCTTGCTAAGCCTTGCATGCCACATAATTTCCGTGACTTGCTGAGTACCCCGTGTACTCACCCTTGCTTATCATCTCTCAGAAGCCTATGAAGATGAAGACCCGACCCTCAGCCAGTTCTACCAGGATCAAGTCGAGTACGAGGAGTTTTAGGGTTTCAGTCTAGGTCCCCAAGCCGTTGCTTGTGGGTATAGGGCTACCTGTGTATTTTCCGCTGCTTACTTTTGTAATGTATCGTTGCATGTCTCAGGTTCTGTCCGAGCCTGCAACTTATGTGCAGACTATGTATAATAAATAAAGCAGGTTTGGCTGTGATCCACTGATGTCCTGTATGTACCAGCTGGTCTCCTGGGACTGGTACAGGTATTACAGGTAATGACGTTCCTCCTCTACTGACCTGTACGGGTTAGCGGGTGAGGGGCGTTACAGAGGTGGTATCAGAGCCTAGGTTTGGCCCCTAGGGACGAAACCCTCACATTAGGAAGGCCCTAAGGACAATACGATTCGAAAACTATTTGCGAAAGCTTAAGACTTTCTTAATTCTTCCCTTCCTTAGCAAATTTTTGAAAATTTTACTAACTCTTTTCTTGTTTTCAACTTGTAGATGGCCGCTAGCAACACTCACCTCTCTTACGGAGAAGCCTAGGGAGGCTTCGTCGAGATTCTCTGAGATTTGGTTCACAACCTCGGATACTCCCCCCCATACTTTGCAGGATTCACCACCGACACTGTACCCCCCCGTTGCCGCCTTACTCTCTGCCTCTACCTCCTCCGTCCTGAGTTACGCCGTCATCGTTTCGTGATGGTGAGGCTGTTAACGCCAAAATTTGGTAAGGCCCTGTATCAGATTCGGTCAAAGGGAAAATTGCAGTCAACTGGCGGAAATTGATCCAGAAGAGACCGATTCCGGGAGGGAGTCGTGAAGACTGCTGTTTGGCAGTTATTTACTGTATCTATTAATTAGGCAAGTGTTTATCTTTAGGAAACCTGACCTCGTGTCCGGTCAGGCCTTGTTAGCGTTTTCTATTATAATTAGGAAATCGTGTACCGTGTCCAATAAGGACTCATGTAACTCGGGGTATAAATACGTACGCTCAGGGACCTTGTAAATTATCACTCGATCAATACAAATTCGGCGCATCGCCACCCTTCCGACGGGATCTTGCTTCTCGAGCCGGGCTGCATCGGTTAGGTCCGACCTCCTACGAGAGGGTAAGTCTCGTCACCCCGGCTACCTATCGGCTAGGACTTCCTCGGTTAGGTCCGATATTCTAGTCGGTTTATGGTAGTCGGCTTACCGCGATATATTTACTTTATCTATGGCTGCATCAGTTCAGTTTGATCTCATAGATTGATTAGGTATATCACATCACGCGTGCGTAGATCGTATCGGCTTAGTGGGAGTGGTTTATCATCAGTTTGTGCTGCATCGGTTAGGTCTGACCTACTAAACTGCTAGCGATAAATCGTTCCTGCTAGGTTGATACTTTATGCGCAAGTGTCTTATCGGGGTGTATAGCCGGTAAGTTATCGTGTTTTAGTATCATGATCGCATCAGATCTATCGGCTTATCGAGATCTCGTTATTATTATCAGTCTGTGCTGCAACGGTTGGGTCCGATCTACTAGACTGACAATAATAACATTACTCTTAATAAGCCGATGGGTTATATGCGATGTTGTTATCGGAGTGCTTAGCCAATAAGTTATCTCTTATTAAATAGCCGATTATACTGCTTGCCTTGTTATACATTCTTGCCTGTATTACTGTTGCAATCGGCTAAGGGCTAGCCGATTGGTTTACTCTGCCGATCCGAGTGCGAGCACAAGCACGTTCCCGGGCACGACCTCAGCCAAGTTCCCGGGCACGACCTCAGTCAAGTTCCCGGGCATGACTTCAGGTAAGGACCCAGGCTCGAGCATAGGTAAGAACCTGGGCACGGATACGGACAGCGGAGGAAGATCCCGGGCACGGGCGCAGGCAGTATCTTCGCGGCGATACTAGTAACTTTAACCACGATCGGCTGGACTTCATTTAATCTATTTACTTACGCATCCTGCTTGCTTACTTTACTAAGTTTATAGCCGATTTTTGAGCATCCCTTCGATGATCGGCTAGTTCAATACTTGTTTATTATTATGTTATTGCTCATGCCATCATCGGCTTCCAGTCGATGTATAAGTGCTACAGTGCATATCGGCCATCGGCCGATGAGATGAGTCCAAGCCGGCTTCCAGCCGATTGGCTCACGAATTTGACATCTTTTCTCCTTGTCAATTGCAGGGTCAAATTGACTGGCACACCTACAAACCTCAAGATTTTAGGACCTGCACTGGAGTGAAGCAAATCTCCCAGGCCTTCGCGTGTCTCCCAGACGCGGGACGGCCCCCGGCGGTTTTCGGTGTCAACAGAGGCCTACACTCTAGCTTGCCTACCAGGACGTGGCCTTCGCGGCCATTCGTCGTCTCTGTGACCAGTACTACCCTCTCATTGACTCCTATCATTTTTGTCTTCTTCCTCACCGAGTTAGTGGATCATCCACTAGTATCTATCCTTGCACCTGCCGTGAGTCATCTCCTTCTTTGACTCATTTTGTTGAGATGACCACCACCTTGGACCACCAGTACCGCCAACTCTTAGAGGCATATCGCAGCCTCGAGAGGCACTACCACTCCCTCCGCGACTGCATCCCTCCATCCCCACACACCCTGACTTCTGCTCGCACCACCGACTTCACAGACCCCATTGAGGGACATGCTGCCAGTTCCCAGAGTTCCTCCCCGACTCCACCTTCTTCACCTCGTCGCCGATGCCGCTTGACTGCGCGCGAGTACCTTGTGCAGTTCACTCCTCGTCCAGTTGCCACTCTAGTCAACGCCCCTGCACCAGCTCCAGCACCTATCCCAGCCGCTCCCGTCCCGCTGTCCTCTCACCTTCCTGTTCCATCCGAGGAGGAGGATCCTTCCGAGCGTGTGATGATTGGGAGCGAGGAACAGGAGTAGAGCAGCAGTCGGATGCAGCAGCAGGATGTACATGGCAGTCGTCAGACCTTTTGTATCGTCGCCAACTCACTAGGAGTCGTGGCGAGTAGTGCGTGTGTGTCATGTATGGTAGTACGTGTCTTGTATGGTGTGCGTCCAGTCCATGCAACTTGGCCACCCCTCTTGTATATAAATAAAGTATTTATGTTTTAAAAACCAGTTTGTGCTTGTGTGCATTTTTTTTTCTTCCTTCCTTTTACTCCTTTCCCTCATCCTTTCTCCTCCCTTCTGCTCTATAGATGGCTCACCGCAACCAATGTCAAAGACGTACTCTAGCCCGATATGGATACGAAGATGATCAAGTGCCAATCCGGAACCAAAGGAATAACCCACAAGATCAGGAACAAGGTTCTGAAAACCACGTGAACTCACCCCCACACCCCGCCCTAGTCCAACCAGACCTAACACCACCACTAAACGTCGACCCACAACAAATCTTAGCCATACAAACACAGATTCTACAGGGCATAGCTCAGAGTATAGCCATGCTCCAGCAAAATCCTCCGCAAGCCCCACCAGCTCCACAAAATGGAAGGGCTAAGCTTACGGAGTTCCTTCGATCCCATCCTCCGGAATTCTCCCAGACCATTGAGCCAATAGAAGCCGATGATTGGCTCAAAGATGTAGAATGAAAACTTAACTTGATCCAATCCACACCCATTGAGAAGAGGCTATTCGCAGCACACCAACTGAGAGGACCCGCCGCAGATTGGTGGGATAATTACTGCACCGCCCATGAGGATTCCTCGACAATCACATGGGATGAGTTCACAACCGCCTTCCGGGCAACCTACGTGCCCGAAAGCATTATCGATATGAAGAGAGTTGAGTTCGAACAACTCAAGCAAGGAGCCTCCAGCATAAACGAGTACTTGAGCCGCTTCAATAAGTTGGCTCGGTACACTATCGAAGAAGTAAACACGGACAAAAAGAAGATCCGACGCTTTCTTAAGGGCATGAACGTGGGAATAAGGATTCAGCTTATAAGCCATGATTTCCCCACGTTTCAGCAGATGATTAACAAAGCCTTGATGGTAGAAGATACCCACAAGGAAGCCTTAATGTAGCTTTATCCGTAATCCGTGAATTTGCCCAACACATGAGCCTAGTCCCAACACATGAGACTTGCCACAACCCAGTTTTTCAGATCCTCTAGCATTGCGATACCCGCTCCAAAGACTATGAGCCCCTATGCACCCC
The DNA here is from genome assembly GCA_003991445.1 of Oryza meyeriana var. granulata. NCBI lineage: Eukaryota > Viridiplantae > Streptophyta > Magnoliopsida > Poales > Poaceae > Oryza > Oryza meyeriana. The sequence goes on along the minus strand of RYFJ01000622.1, from coordinate 378,352 downwards.
CTGGCACTCCAATCCCGTCTTACCAGTGGTGTGTGGAGTCTTGGACACCAAGATATCAAGGAAGGGGAGCAAACGTTCATTTTATTTTACGTCAATTAACCCACACTCTATCCTCTTTCTTCTTCGCAACGCAACACACCACAGTGAACAGAACAGGCCATGACTGGGGTGCCGCCCCACTAGAATTACTTAGTCCACTAGGTCTATGCCCATACAAGAAATGTGGTTGTACTCTATTCGTTTCTTGCCTGTTTTCTTGACTCGGTCCTTAACCGACAAGGGTCGACGCTAGCCTTTTCCAGGAACCACTCAAATCAATCCATGCCGCCCCAGTCAAAAATGTTTTGTTCCTTAGTTTGGGTTTTCGCAAATGGGTTTCCATATTTCTTGCAAGTGGCATTTCATGTCTCCACTCACATAAAATGACGATCGCTCCCTACCCGGAACGACCGCTCCCATTTCAACCGTTACCGCATGTATATAAGAAGTCTAATAAGAAATGCTAGAATAGAGGATATAAATAGCATACGGCATCAAGGAACATGGTATCAATATCAATGATTAAGCTTAGAAGGAATTTTGGCATGCAATTTTAACATAGCATGCAATTTATTTGTAAACAAATTATTTTCGCATTAGGTACAACATGGTCAAGAAGGAGGGCGCGGTGACTTGCCTTGCTCATGGTGATTTATCGATTACTCGTTCTTTGACCTTGCTCAATCTTTAGCTCTTTGGGTAGCACCTTTACAATCCTCATGATAGCAATAAAGTCTAAATTACACGAGAAGAACCAATTGCAACAAGCAATTCACACATAAATCTATAGTCTAGTTTTCATGGGCAAACTAGGCAGTAGATAACTATATCCTCTACTTCCGGACCTAAGGAGCTTGTCATTTAACCTAGAAATAGCTAAGGTTAAGGGCGATCGCTCCCTACTGTTGGTATTAACTAAAGGGCAAGGCTCTAAGGCTCGCGAACGATCTAGGGGCTACGGTCATATAGGGGTCAAACTATTCATTATCTATTGACCACTGGCTTGGCATGGGGAAAGTTGGCTACAACCTACCTCTGGTATGGCTTTAGGTTAGCTAAAGACATTCTAGCATAGTTTAGGCCCATTCTGGGACTTAGCCTCCTGTGTTTCGCTCCTAGCAACTGATTGTTGTACTTAAGTACGTGTATCAACTTAAGAATCGAATTTTAGGTAAAAGCCTTGTGGTCTTGTAGGTTTAACCTATTTGTGAAACATAACCTGTGGAGCTCTTACATGGTGGGTTTAACTGGTTAATCGAGTTGTTAAAGAGAAGGTAGTCTGAAACCCTTGATCTTTGCCTTATTTCATATTTATGGACAATTTTTGGCGTGAACACATTTTCGGAGTGTTTCCCACTGTTGACTAGTCAATACTTAGGTAAAGGTAAATTTTGATGTCAGATTTAATTAGTTGTGTATGCATTTCCCCTTGTCATATAGAAAATGCATTTATTTCCTTAAGTATGGGGTTGACATGTCTAGTTAACCCCTTAAACGTCATTAGTTTACTTAATCAAGTCATTAGTGCTAACTAAAGTTTGGTGGGGCCCACTTGTCAGCCCATGGGAGGGGAAAATTATCCCCTCCCATCTTCTTCCTTCGCTCTTCCTCTCCTTCCTCTCATGGTTTTCTCTCTCTTGCGCGCGGCCGAGTGGAGCGGCGTGAGCGCATTAGGCGGCGGCGAGGCAGCGGCGGCTAGCGGTGGAGTTCGAGTTGGTTTTCATCGGAAAGGGCTCTAGGGGGAAGAAGAAGGAGGATGGAGAGATGATTCACCGGGATTTTGCTCGAAGCGGCGGAACAATGGTTCATTGTTGAGGTAGAGCGAAGCAGGGCGGGGCAGAGCGACGGCCTCGTGCGTCGGTAGTTGTCTAGGCTCTGTGCATGTCACGCCCAGAAATTGACCAGAATTTCTAAAGCTAATTTGTGCAATAAACCCTCGTCTAGGAATCAGTCGAGGTACACAAATCGATAATTTGATAATCATAATCAAAACAATAAACTATAAATACTTACAGAAGAGGCACTTAGTCCTCACACAGAAGAAAACTGCAGCGGAACGGCAACTAACGTAGCTTCAGAACCAAGCCACATGTAGCTCAACCGGGATATAAGCCAAACACCAAACTTCTCCTCGCAAAGCTTCACTCTGATGATTGCAATATTGCAAGACCGAGTACCACCCACCGTACTCAACAAGCCACACATGGAAGTGCAAAATAATGCAACATAGTTCCGAAGGAAAGGCATAGTATGGCTTATTTGTATAAACGACATTTAAAACATTTGCATTTAAAATCATTAAAAAACAGTGCAGTTTAATTATTATCAACATTGAACTAATCTCTGAACAGCGCTTCAATGCAGTTCAGGCCCATAACCATAACCCTCCAAACTGGGGATATCAAGTTCCATCATTTAACACCATCATTGAATAGTGTGGGACCAATCATAGAAAACATTGCTAGGCCCCCCCCATTAACCATGGGCACGGCTATTCGAACAGTTTTACTCTAGCCAGAGGTGTACAACTTTACCCACAAGACACGGTTCCGCACATGTCACCATGCCCCGAAATACCACCATGGTACTGCAAAGGGGAAAACCGTGACAAGACCTTTCGTGCAACTCGCCCAATAGAAAAGCCACCCGCTGAACCACCAGTCTCTGGCAAGAACTGATTAGGCACCCAACAGGGAGACAGTTCAACGCCCGAAACATGGACTTATTGGCACATCCATGGTGGTATTATTGATACAACCACAAACATGCCCTGGGGCCTCCCGTTGAACTCGCTACACTACGGATCTAGCCATTGCCCATTCTGGCTTATGGTAAGTACGGTAAATGCTTCGCAACAAGTAGTCCGCGAACCGGTCCTTAAATGTCATGAGCACTGCTAGCAACATTCACAACCTTGGTACTCACAACCCACCATCAGTCAAGTTTTAGTTGACATAATTAATTAACCCACCACGACCAACTGTCGTGAAAATATAGCCATTATCCATTAACTATCGATAAGAGATTAAATAGTTTCCCCACATAAAATGGCGCTACAGTTTCTATGCATGGCTAAGCAAAATCTAAATTAATCTAGCTGGATCAGTAAATAGTCATCCAGCTAGTTAATATTATTTAACCAGAGTATCAAGGTACAGATATCAATAGCAAAATATTGGCCATAAACAAGGAATATCGGAATAATAACTAAATACCCATAATAATGACATTCAAAAGTATTGCATGCAATAACGTTAAAATAAGATAATTTTCGCAAATGGGATCAACATGCTCAAGGAGATTGTTGTGTGACCTGCCTTGTAATAGGAAACGTCTTCTGCAGATCTCCCAAACTCTTCCTCGGTCCTCGTGATCCTCCGAAACAGCGTAATCTACGTGACTACACGCAACACAAGAAAAAACTCTAAGAAACTCCAAATAAATAGTAAATAAAAAGTATATAAACAGGTAGATCATAATTTTAGATGAATTTAGAAAGAAGAACGGGTTGAATCAAAGTTCGAACAGAAAAGATACGGCTTCCGGAAGTTTGAATTCAGAGAAAATCCGAAAAGAATAAAAAGAATTCCCTCAGGAAAATCATTATCAGGGATTTATTTTGAATAGGAAAAAGGAGTGGGGCCACTGTCATAGAGACAGCTCTAGTGAACAGGACTGAGGTGAAGAGATCTGTGGATGAGCTGAGATGGCGATGACAGGGCAGCGTAGGGGCACTGACAAGGCTAGATCTAGGACTGACGTGGCACCGGTTAGAGCTCATGGATATTCAATGGCTCGGATTGAACTACAGTGATTAGCGGATGAGATTCCCATGGCTATTATGAGAATCGGGTGGCTAGGATTCCATATAAGATCCATTGGATGGCCGAGATAAATCTGAGGCAATCGGATGGTCAGGATTGGATTTGGAACTATCCACCAGGCCCCACATGTCATGCACTGATGCACTGGGGAGGGAGATGCCATGGGGTCCACCGGTCAGTGTCCCCTAGGGGAGGAGGTCCTGGTGGTGTCGGCTTGACAGAGACGGGGCAGCAGGCATCGGCAAAGGCGTCGAGCGACGGCGGCACGGCATGGTGGAGATCGATGTCGGGGCGGTGGCCGACCGGCAACGAACAGCGAACAGAGGAGCGGCGACCGGGGCTCACCGAGGCAGTGCGAGATGACGACGGTGGTGGCCAACTGGAGGCGGCGGCGGCGCTAGGAGCGGTGCGGTGGCTAGGACGGCAGGGCGCTAGGCGGCGGGGCGGCGGCTCAGAGGCAGCGGCGGCTTCCAGAGGCGGCGACGGCGCTAGGAGCGGCGATGGCTAGCTAGCGGTGGCGGCTAGGGCGCAGCCTGCCGTGCTATATATAAGGGCGGCTTCCAGAAGATCGGCGGTGGCACGAGCGCAGGAGGCGGTGGCCGTTGTGCGCAGGCGGCAGCGAGGCGGTAGCACGGGCCGGCTGGGCCGGGGCCAGGCGGCGGCGGCGGCGGTGGGCCGAGCCCAGGAGGAGCGCAGGCTGAGGGAGGGGGAGGTGCCCAGGGCGGCTCAAGTGGCGGGCTCTGGATGCAGCCGTAGGGGGAGAGGAGAGAAGAGGCAAGAGGAAGAAGGAGGAAAAGAAGAAGGAAGGGAAAAAAGAGAAAAAAGGAAAAGAGGAGAAGGAAAAGGAAAACGTGAAGGGTTTTTCTAGAAATTTCCAAAATTTTGGAAATTGAATTTTTGAATTTCAAGGAATAAACAGGAATATTGGGAATTGGGGAAATGTTCGGAATTTTTGGAGTGTCACAAATGTTGGGATATATATATATATATTATATACATTTTTAGATTTATACATATATATGTATTCGAAAACTCGAGAATTTCGGGTGTTTGTGGGAATCGAAATATTTATTTGGAATTAGAGAGATCAAAAGAACTTTGGAACCTTCAAAATATAAGAATATTTTAGGGATTTTCTAGAATATTGGGATTCTCATGATTATTGGAATATTGGGGATATAGAGAATAAAAGGGATTTTGGGGATAAACCAAATATTCAGAATATAGGAATATTTCGGAGATTTGGAGATTGTTTCTTTTTGGGAATCGATAACTCAGGAATATTTATGGAAGCTAGAATTTTGGAGGATATTTTACGGCGATCGAGAAATTGAGATAGTCGAGGAATTGAATATCCAAAATATATGTATATTTGGGAGATTCGGAAGACGGAGGATATTTTACCGTGGGATATTTAGGGAATAGTACCTCGAACTATTTCAGGAATTGGAAAATTGGAAGATAGTTCGCAGAGGTCGAGAAGTTGGAGGGTATTTTCTTGGGACTGGAAAATTAGAACATTCAGAAAATGAAAGAATTGACGAGGATATTTCATGGGGACTGAAATTGGGGCAAATCTAGGAATATTGAAGGGCCTGGGTTTAGATCTATTCTGTTCCAAGAATATAGATATTTTCCGAGAATCTCGTGTTCGGGAGCCAAAAGGGATTTTAGGGTTTCGGAAAATACTAAACACGAGAACTTCGGATTTAAGATTCCGAGGAGGCTTTAGGGTTTTGAGAGCGACACAAAACCCTAGAAGAAAAAGGGAGTCAGAGTTCAGGGGGAAATAGAGAGACAACAAGGGATTGAGACAGGAATGACCCGAACAAGGGAAAAGGAAGGGATTTTATTTTCTATTTATTTAATTACCGAAATGATCTTTGTCACATTAAAATTAATTCCGGAACTCCGAAAAATCCGAGAAAATTTCAGAGAGTTTATTAAATAATGGAGAATTTACAGAAGTAAATGCTACCACGAACACGAATAACTTATTATTATAAATACTTAAACACTTAAAATATTTCGACAAAACTCCAGGAATATAAAAGTATCTAAGCATTTATTTAAAATTTAAACTTGGGATTATTAATATTGGAAATTTCAAAATTTTATTCAAACAGTTCCTCAAACAAATTTTCCAGTGAATTATTGTATGTCCATTTACCCAATATTATTTTAATTAGACCGATTTTCAGGGTGTGACAGTGCGTCTCTTAGGGTGGTGCAGGGTCTCAGCGGCCGCTTCCTCCTTGCTCCGACGCGGTCCCGGGACGCTCGTGGCACGGCGACAGGTGGTATGGAGGCAAGTCGTGGCGAAGGGTTTGGGTGAGGTATGCACATAGGGTGTTCGATGAGGTGCGTGGGCGGAACGTGAAAATGGCGAGCTTGGCCTCTTCCTATTTTATAGGCCGCATCCGAGGCTTGGCTTATGGTGTGAGGCAAGGGATGGGGGTGGGGTTGACCCTAGAAGGGTTCGGGTCTCCTCTTGGTCCGGCGGCTCGAGGGTGGCCCGGCTCTCTGCTTCCTTTGGTCTGGTGGGCGGAAGAGGGCGCGGTGTCAGCTGTGAAGCGTTTGGTGCAATGCAGTTGGCGCAGCATGCTCGGCGCGGCGCAGGTGGGACCAAGGTCAGCCTGGGCGGCATGTAGGCCTCCCTTTGGTCCTGTGGTCACTTGGGGGCGCAGCGAGGACGGTGGCGTGCAAGTTTGGAGAGGGCTGACCTGGGGGTGAGTCGAAGGATGCCTCGACGTCGATGTTCTTCGGCCCAGCAGTCAGAGGGTGGCGGTGGTTTGTCATCTGCCCCGGCGGGTGCGGTGATGCGTAGAGTTTTGGCGTGGCGTGATTGGCACAGCTCTGTTGGCACGGTGTGGTGTGCAGCCGCAAGGTTGGCATGTGGCACGCGGCTTGCTCGGGCATGGCACAAGGCAGGTGGGCAGCCACGATGCATGGGAGATGCACGGCGCGACAGAGCGCCAGGCATGGGTCGGCGTGCATTGCATTGGCATAGACAGGACACGGTCACGGCGATGACGGCTACCCAATATTTGGAGCGACATGGTTGGCGCGGAGGGGCAATGGAATCGTGCAAGGGCACGCCTTCGTTGTTGGCATGGCGAGGGCTCCAGGGTGATGTGGCCGGTGGAATTGACGGCTACGGACATAGTGGAAAAAGCCGCCCGACGCGGGGTCCGTATGTGGGCATTTTGTCAAACATGTGAAGGGCGGTCCGGCCGGCTTGGGGTTGGGGTGAGCAGGTGAGATCGTGTGAGTGGGCGGCCGCTAGGTAAGGTGTAACGACCTGCCCTCCAGAACCACGTAGCCTAGCCCATCCGACGGGCGGGCCTACTTACATATAGTACCCCATTGTGGAGGCTATGGCCCCGGGTACCTCATTACCAGTATATGGGCCACTCGAATAGAGGATGGGCCGAACCATGTAATTAGAGATAAGATAGTACCCGGCAGGCTTTGCCTTGTATAACAAGGAAACATAGTCTTAGTCGGATAGATCTCTATCTCTAAGAAGGAAATCCCTTGGCCGTATCCGGCTGGGATCCTTATCATGTACCCCTGTCCCCTAGTATATAAAGGGAGGCAGGGCGCCCCTCAGGGCAAGAGACAAGATCATCGATCATCAAACACCTCAGAGGAATAACACCTCAACTGGACGTAGGGTATTACCTCACATCGAGAGCCTGAACCAGTATAAATCTTCTGTGTTCCTCTGCAATCCACCGAATTCACTTTCGCCGAGTAGCCCTATAGTTTTATTGCCGGTGCAGAGCATCGACAATTGGCGCGCCAGGTAGGGGCTTCGGCGAATTCTTCATCAACGAATCCGATGGATCTAATAAGCGGAGTCGACGGCAACAAATTCTCCCCTGGAGACAAGATTTCTTTCAGAAGCCTCGATTTCGTTGCCGACCAGATCGGCAACCTTACCTTGGCCGGAACAGATCTAATCTAGCCGGCCGAGGAGCCAGCCGACGTAGCGCCAGTCGGCCCACAGGACGCTGCGATCTCCTTCCACGACTTACTGCGGCAGTCCTTCACATCGCCAAGCATAGGGACAACTCTCTCCTTCGGCGTCCGACTCGCGCTAGGCCTTGAGCTAGCCCGGGTTGGGCCGAGAAGGGGGGAGATCGTCAATCTCCCACATGGACTCGACGACGTTGCGGATTTACACCCCGCACAACAAACCCGATCTCCTATGGTTCAGTTTGGACACGGCCAAGCGTCGTTTCAGATTGGATCTAGAGAGGTTGGGGTCGTTCTCACTCCGATAAACTACTCGGAGTCTGACTCCAAGTCAGATAACGGTTCGAACGCCAGTTCAAACTCCAGTCTGGTGAGTTTTCTCCTCCTCCGTGAGATCTTCATGGCTTCAACACCACCCTCCGAGGTGCGCCGACTACAAGAGGAGCAGCAGGAGGAGGTGCGCCGACTGCAACAACAGGAGGAAGCTGATCGCGAGGCTCGCAACGACGGGCTCTGCAGAGCTGGGCGAGCAGCCCAGCAGTAGATTCTCCAAACTAAAGTCGGCGATCACGACGTCTTCATCACGCCGCAACAGAACGTTGTGGCCGCCGCAACTTTGCTGGACACGCTCCAGCTTGGGCCTGACCACCAGGCCACCCCAACCATCGCCAAGATCAAGGCGATGATCACGGCTGCTGCCTACCAACAACAACAACAGCAGTCGGGCGACACCCTAGTACCGACTAACAGGTCGGGATCTCCAGCAGCGGGCTCGTCCACATTAGCTCGGCGTCGGGCCGCCGGCTCAAGTCGGCCACACGAGGAGTCTAGGCAAACGACACTCGGCAATACTAATAACAACAACCGACGCTGTCACCAGTATGATTGCCAGCCTAATCAAGACCTCCGAGAGCGCATACAGCATGACCTTCGCCATACTATCAGCGCCCGGCACCGCGAGCGACAAGAGGATGAGCGCCGCCGACTGGAAGATGAAAACGAGCGCTTTGGTCTCCATCACGAGTGGTTTAACCGCCGTGGTCGAAGCCCGAGCCCCCACGAAGACGAAGGGATCCCAGCTTTCACTCGGGAGCTACAAGACGTCCACTGGCCGACTGGCTTTAAGCCCACGGGGATCGAAAAGTATGACGGCAAGACAAATCCTGAGTCCTGGATCACTGTATATACCCTAGCAGTTCGAGCTGCTGGGGGCGACAACAAAGCCATGGCTAACTACCTCCCGGTCGCGCTAGCCGACTCGGCGAGGACATGGCTGACAGGCCTCCCAAAGCGGTCGATCGGTTCTTGGGGAGAACTCAGGGAGCGGTTCATCGCGAATTTTTAGGGGACCTACGAGAGACTGTCTTCAGAGCACGATCTTTATCAGCTCCACCAGAAGAAGAACGAGTCTCTACGAGACTTCATCAAGAGGTTTTCCGAGAAGCGTAACAAGATCCCAACGATCCGCGACGAGGCTGTCATCGCCGCCTTCCGCAAGGGAGTAAAGGACGCCCCATTCATCGTGAAGTTCACTCGGAAACCACCACCATCTGTCCGGGCTCTGTTCGACATGGCCAATAAATACGCCAACTGGGCTGAAGCGGTCGCAGAGGCCCTCGACGAGAAGAAGGAGTCCCGATAGAAGGACCAAAAGGCGAAAACGGATAACGAGCCGTCTCAAAACAAGTTTGGCAGCCGCAAGCGAAAGTCGGACAACGAGGTGGCCAACATGGAGCGTAGTCAATCACGGCCCCAACAGAACAACGACTACCAGAAAGTCATGAGTGGGCCATGCCCCTTCCACCCCAAGGGCAAGCACGCGGCCAAAGACTGCTACATGCTCAAGAAGTTTGCCTCCGAGCAGGCTTCATCGTCTGGCGCCGACAAGGACAAAGACAAGCCAGACTCGGGTCTGGCTGATGATTTCCAAGATCCTCAAGTCGAGCTCAACCACATCTTCGGGGGGCCACTCGCGTACGAGTCCAAGCGCAAACAGAAGCTTTCAGCGCGCGACATCAACACGGTCTCTACAACGGACACCCCCCAGTACCTGCGTTGGTCAGAGATGGCTATTACCTTCAATCACGCAGATCACCCAGATCGGGTTTCCCACCCGGGACGCTATCCACTCATCCTGGACCCGGTTGTCAAAAACATCAGGCTGAAGAAAACCCTCATCGACGGAGGTAGCGCGCTCAATATCCTGTTCGCCAAGACTTTGGACGAGATGAAGATCCCTCGTTCAGAACTACGGCCGAGCACTGCGCCCTTCCATGGGATAATTCCCGGCCTATCATCAACTCTACTCGGGCAGATAACCTTGCCGGTAACCTTCGGCACGCGGGATAACTTTCGCACGGAAAACATCTGTTTCGAGGTGGCTGACTTTGAGACCGTGTACCACGCGATACTCGGACGACCGGCACTCGCGAAATTCATGGCGATACCGCACTATACATATATGGTGCTCAAGATGCCTAGGCCAGCAGGAGTCCTCTCCCTCCGCAGCGACATCAAGCAAGCCTTCACATGCGACAAGGAGAGCTGTGAACTGGCTCAATCACAAGAGGCGGCAGTCGGGCGCGATAGCATTCGGCAAGCCGTCACAACTGAAGTCGAGCAGGATCAAGTTCCGGCGAAAAAAGCAGCGAAGTCGGGAATTTCAGCGGACTCTGACACGAAGAAGATCCCCCTGGACCCTTCCGACCCCTCCAAGACTGCTCTAGTCGGGACCGGACTCGACCCCAAATAGGAAGACGCGCTCGTCACCTTCCTCCAAGCCAACAAGGATATCTTCGCGTGGAAACCGTCCGACATGCTGGGCGTACCAGGGGAGGTGATCGAGCATGCCCTGAACGTGAAGATAGACACCAAGCCAGTCAAGCAACGACTGCGGCGCTTCGCTCAAGACCGCAAGGATACTATCCAGGAGATCACCAAGCTCCTTGCAGCCGGGTTCATCAAGGAGGTCTATCACCTAGATTGGCTGGCAAACCCAGTTCTGGTCCGGAAGAAAAACGGTAAATGGCGCATGTGCGTCGACTACACCGATCTCAACAAGGCGTGCCCCAAGGACCCATTTGGTCTTCCCAGGATAGATCAGGTGGTTGATTCCACGGCAGGGTGCGACCTACTCAGCTTTCTCGACTGCTACTCGGGATACCATCAAATCAGCCTAAGGGAGGAAGACTGCTTAAAGACATCTTTCATCACGCCGTTTGGAGCGTACTGCTACATCACAATGCCGTTCGGTCTGAAGAATGCTGGAGCAACCTATCAACGGGCCATTCAGCGGTGTCTGCACACTCAGATCGGGTGCAACGTGGAAGCCTACGTCGACGACGTGGTGATCAAGACTAAGTCCAAAGAAGACCTCATCGCTGACCTGGAAGAAACCTTCCAAAACCTTCGAAGATTCAAGATGAAGTTGAACCCGGAAAAATGCGCCTTCGGTGTGCCATCCGGAAAGTTACTCGGCTTCATCATCTCGCATCATGGCATCGAGGCCAACCCGGAGAAAGTCAATGCCATCAGGAACATGGCACCCCCGACTAACCTCAAAGACGTCCAGAAACTGACAGGCTGCATGGTGGCACTCAGCTAGTTTATTTCCCGACTGGGCGAATGGGGTATGCCCTTCTTCAAGCTCCTCAAAAAGGCGGACAACTTCCAGTGGACTCCAGAAGCCCAGCAAGCCTTCGAAGACTTCAAACAATTCCTCACATCACCTCCTGTGCTGGCGTCACCCATGCCCCAAGAACCGCTAATGCTATATCTGGCGGCAACCACTCAGGTAGTCAGCATGGTATTGGTGGTCAAGCGATCCGAACAGGGTCATATTCAAAAAATACAATGGCAAGTCTACTTTGTCAGCAAGGTCCTTGCCGACTCCAAAACGAGATATCCGCAGGTCCAAAAGCTGCTATATGGCCTACTCATCACAGTCCGGAAGCTGGTGCATTATTTTCAAGCACATCAAGTCACGGTGATCACAGCATTACCACTCGGGGACGTCCTTCATAATCGCGAGGCCACCGGCCGAATTGCTAAATAGGCACTCGAGCTGATGGCATTCGACATCACCTTTCAGCCACGGACAGCAATTAAATCTCAAGCTCTAGCCGACTTCGTGGCTGAGTGGACAGAAGTTCAACTCCCAACACCAACAGCAAAGCTAGAGTACTGGACAATGTACTTCGACGATTCTCTACGGATCGGCGGCGCCGGGGCCGAAGTCATATTGACGTCCTCCACTGGCGAAAAACTGAAGTACGTTCTACAAATCCATTTCCCGGCTTCACACAACGTCGCCGAGTATGAGGCACTTGTTCACGGGCTCCGCATCGCAATATCACTCGGCATAAGTCGACTGGTTGTGCGCGGGGATTCTTAACTCGTGGTAAACCAAGTCATGAAAGACTGGACTTGTCTCGACGATACCATGGCGGCATACTGTCAGGAGGTCCGCAAGCTGGAAAACAAGTTCGACGGGCTGGAAATCACACATGTCCTGCGTCAATACAATGACACGGCAGACGAGCTGGCAAACATGGGATCCAAGTGAGAAGCAGTTCCGACTGGAATCTTTGTTGAGCCACTTATGGAGCCATCAGTCAAGAAGAAACCGGCGCCCGAGCAGTCGAGAGGTGAACCTACCCCGGCCACAGACGAGGCGCTGCACATATGTCAAGACTGGAGGACTCCTGTTGTCAAATTTCTCCTGGACGATGAACTCCCAGAAGATCGCGGTCAAGCCGAGCAGATCAAGCGTCGAAGCAAAAGCTTCCTACTAGTCGAAGAAGACTTGTACCGAAGGAGCGCATCCGGTGTCCTCATGCGCTGCGTCACAACCGAGGAGGGCAAGCAGATTCTGCATTCGATTCACTCGGGCATATGTGGCAACCATGCCGCATCTAGGACGTTAGTCGAAAAGGCTTACCGGTAGGGATTTTTCTGGCCCACAGCAGTAACAGACGCCAAGGACATTGTTCGCAAGTGCGAGGGTTGCCAGTTCTATGCAAGACAAACAAATCTCCCAGCCTAGGAACTCCAAACCATCCCTATTTCCTGGCCATTCGCAGTATGGGGGCTCAACATGGTCGGGCCTTTTAAGAAAGCGCCAGGAGGGTTTACACATTTATTCGTCGCGGTGGACAAATTCACCAAGTGGATTGAGGCTAAAACCATTGCAACAATTACAGTGGCACGAGCAAAGGACTTCATCATGAGTATACTATACCGGTTCAGGGTTCCTAACCGCATCATCACCGACAACGGTACTCAGTTCACGGGCGGCGTATTCCAAGACTTCTGCGAAGATTTCAGCATCAAGATCTGCTACGCATCTGTGGCACACCCGCGGAGCAACGGGCAGGTCGAACGAGCCAACAGCATGGTCTTACAAGGCATCAAGGCCAGAATATTTGACTGACTACAACCATATGCGGGCCGGTAGGTACAAGAACTCCCGTCTGTTCTGTGGTCTCTCAGAACCACGGTTAGTCGGGCAACAGGGCAATCCCTTTTCTTCCTGGTCTACGGTGCCGAGGCTATGCTACCCACAGAGTTACAGTTCAGCTCTCCGCGAGTCCGGGCTTACTCAGAAGACATCTCCAAATATACCCGACCGATCGAGTTAGATCAGTTGGAAGAAGCAAGGGACACCGCAACAATCCAGTCGGCAAGGTATCTTCAAGGCCTACGTCGCTACCACAATCGCAATGTCCGTGGCCGCGCCGTTTTGGTCGGGGATCTTGTTCTGAGAAAAATACAAACCACCAAAGACAGGCATAAATTATCCCCAATCTGGAAAGGGCTGTTCATTATAGCCGAGGTCACGCGGCCAGGCGCCTACCAACTGAAGACTGAAGACGGCGTTCTCATCAACAACTCATGGAACATAGAACAGCTACGTCCTTTCTATACCTGAGTTTTATAATTTTCATGTGTACAGTTTCTCTAACTCACTACGCCGCTTGTATCAACCGAGTAGTGAGTCGGAGGCTGCATGTATATATGTGTTCTGTCAATAACATACGAGCTTATCCTACTTCAGTTATGAAGCCTTACTACGACTGTCACATTTGCCCGAGTACAGCTTCTTACTTCAAACATTTTTATTAAGTTCTGACAGATTAACTCGGCGCAGACTACACGGTCAAGTAAAGCTAATGACGACTGAGTAATAAGCTTGGTGGCATTGCATACATATTTACACATGTTTGTCCACAAAAGTTTATACATACCGACTACATAACATGTTGCCCTTACAGACCCAGGTCTCGGGTAATTATTTCAGCAGTCGGCTTCGCCCGGGCAATCAGCTCCAGCGCCTCCTCGGGCGTCGTCTCCTCGGCAAACCCCTCCCCGATGGCTTCAATATCTGTCCTCAGGTAGATGGACTTGGTCATCGCCAGTGTCTGGGCCATGCCGGCAACAACATGCTCATCCGAGTACCTTTTCAAGGCACTTGGTGCATCCTCAAGACGCGCCTCTATCTGGGGGATCCTGCTGCAACTGGTTCCCACAGGGCAAGGATCTATGAGGTCAAGGAGCCCTTTCATGGACCCGACGATGGCCTCCCGTGACTCCCTGATCACTCTTATCTCCTCTGTGTAAAACCGATACTGGGCCTGGACATTGGCTCTCATGTCTGCCCAGGTCCGCCGGCAAGTAAACTTGTCAGACTCGGCTACAGACGGAACGACTAATGAATTGGCTAAGATCACGGTCAGGTTGAGGACTTACTTTCATAGTCGGCCTCCCACCCGGCCACGGTCTTCTCCAGTTCAACCTTTTCCTTACCGAGCTTGACGATGGCCTCTTTCAACTCGGCCTTCTCCCGGTCAAGCTCGGTGTTGGCCTTCGTCAGGTCGGCCTTGACCTTCTCAAGCTTGGCCATGGCTTCTTCAGCCTCCTTCAGCTGCGATTCCCTCTCTGTTTGGGTCTTCAACTCCGCTTCGAGGGCTGCACGACAGATTAGCCAAGAGCTCAACCGTGCAGTCATGACATAACTGAGCAGTCGGGAACAACGCAGCTAGATGAATATGACGATGGTTCAGTCGGGAAGATACATTCGGGGAGTTTACCTCTAATCTTTTCGGCTAGGGCCCAAGTCTCCTCCCTGAGCCGATCAGCGCCGCTCTTCAGCCAAGCTTCCCTCCCCGCGTGATGCTCCTCCATCTCAGCCTTCAATGCCCGGAGTTGCTCCAATTCCGCGAGGTGGGGAGCTATTTCAACGAGGATCTCTGTCATCGCCTCATTGCGGTCGACAAGCTTCTGCTCAGGATAAGAGACAACTCAAGGATGCAGTCAGACGTCAAAACAAGAAGATCGCTAAGACTCTACCACAAGGATCATACCCCAACTCCCTTGGACCCGCTGATAGCGGCGCGAAGCAAGCTTTCGTGTTTCCTCCTCGCGACGACCTCATCAAGCCTAAAGCTCTTCACGGTCCCGTCAGGCGCCGTCCATGTGAATGTCTGGGGCATCACACGTGGAGGAGCTTTGATTCGAGGCAGGTTTGGGATCTCTGGCGGCGGCAACGACGACGACGATGATGACCACGATGGTGATAGGGTCCCGGCCTCTGCACCGCCATCCCCCACGGCCTCGGGGACCGGCTCAGGGGCTCCGACGACGGCCTCCGCACGGGCGACGCTTCAGGGGCTGGGGCTTCAACCTCGATGACTGCCTCTTGGTCGGGTGGCGGCGGTGACCCTGTAGTCGGGACCACCTCGGTCTCCGTGACCTGGCTGGCCACCAGCTCAGCAGGTGTGTTCGCGGCCGCCGGCTCGGCTGGAGCAGGCTCTTCAAGGGGAACGGTCGGATCGGTCTCCTTGAGATCGATATCGGCCCGCTTCCTGCATGACGAAACAAGACATCAGAACACTACAACAACATACAAGAATTTCAGAAGATCCGGAGCAGCGCACCTCTTGGAGAACTTCAGCTTCCTGTCGGGCGACCTGGGCCCCAGCGGAGCGCTAGCTCCGGTGGTTTGCCCAGTCGACGTTACAGTCGGCGGCGGTGCATCAGCCCGAGTAGGCCCCGATTCGGGTGTGGCTGGCTTGGGCGCCTCCATCCTCGACGGCATCTGCTCTGGCCGGCCCCTCGACGGCGTTGTTGCCGGGCTCGACAATGTCGGGCTCAAACCCGCAGGCCTCAACCTGGGGCTTGATCGCCTGGGCGCCCCTGTGACGGTGTCTTTTATCTTCAGGCTTCCTGCCACGGCGCGCGGCGTCATGGCCCCCTCGCCCCGATACAAAATCGGCTTTTTCCCGGCTCTCTTAGAGTCGGGCTGGGCGGCGGCGGGGCTCCTCGGCCTCTTCTTCGATGCGACGGCCGACAACGAGCGGGAGTCTTCGTCAAACTCTTCATGCCACTATAAGTGAATCAACAGAATACATCACACAATGCTGAACAATCACAGTTCCACGGGCATTCATCACAGAAGAACATTAAAGGTTACCTTGGTCCGGGGCCGAATGAAGCTATAGGCCGCGACCCTGCGGTTATCGTCTTCGGTCGCAACCACCCCTTCGGAGAAGTAGCCGAACAGGGTCTCGGTCACTGCCTCCTTGTTTGCCGACTCGTTGCTTACTCGGTCAGGATCGTTTTTGCCTTTAAAGGCCCAGCCAAATGCACTCCTCAGCTTCAGCAGCTGGATGCGCCGGGTGAGGAAGCGACGAGCCACCCAAGGTCCTGTTAGGCCAGCCCTCTTGAGGTCATCTATCTTCACCAACAGTTGATGTGCCTAGCCCATCTCTTCAAAGGACGGCTCTGCTAACCAGTTTGGTGAAACCACGGGCGGCAAGCCGGTAAATGGGCGCAAGGAGGGAGCTAGATCTGCGTAGTAGAACCATTCCTTGTGCCAGCCTTTCAGAGAAGATTTCAAGGGCAAATCAAGATATGTCTTCTTCCCATCGCTCCTTAGCTGGAGACCAGCCCCCCCAATCACATTGATATTACTCTTGGAGGGCTGGGGTTTGATGTGGAACAGATGTTGGAAGAGGATAAAATGGGGTTCAACACCCAAGAAGCACTCACACAGAGTAACAAAGATGGAGATCTGAAGAATCGAGTTGGGGTTCAAATGCACCAACTCCAGCCCGTAGAAATCAAGGATGCGGAGGAAGAAATCAGAAGACGGAAGGCACAAGCCTCGATCGAAAAAAGAGGCGAAAACTACCGTTTCACCAGGTTGGGGATTTGGGACCAACTCTCCCTTAGCCGACCGCCAGCGAATCACCTCTTGGTTGGGCAACTTCAGTTCACTTTCCAGCCGCTTCAGCTTCACCGAGCCGCAATCTGAAATCGGCCAAGCACTTCCCGGCGCAGCCACAAGATCCGAAGCTTTCGGCATGACTGGAGGCGGCGAGACTTGGGGAAAAACGAATCGGGGGCTTGGAACAAATGAAGAGGATTGAAATCGCCCGAGTTCGGGTGGGGAATAGCAGCAGCTAACCCTAGTCGGGCAGGAAGAGAAAAGTTGGGCGCGAAGGTGGAAGACGAATCGATTGGCTGATTTGGGGAAGATGAAGTAATCTTTTTCTCTCTCCCTGCTTTTATAGAGCCGATGCCGACTAGATGGGCTTGGGCCTACGCAGTTAGCACTGGGCCACCAAGATATGAGTTCCTACAGTAGAATGCTCCATGTGGGCCACCTGCAGGCTGAGTTGAAATTATAGCGCTGATGCTACCAACAGGAGCCGATGAGGTAAACAGATATGCTTCATGAGAGCCTTATTGCAAAACATATATGTTTGGATATCTGTTTTATCCACTAGGTCTCGAGGATATATCCTTATAAGGATCACAAGCTAGTCTTCATTAAAATTGGGGATGCAGGTATCTTTCTCGGGTACACTTGACCACGCCGTGGATTTATTTTCATAAAGTGGTACTCGGCCTACATGCGTGGCCATCAGTTGCCATGAGCAACATTATTCCAGCCGATATGACGCTGAAGAGTCTAACTTTCGAGTAGTGTACTACTCGGGAGAGACTATAAATATCTTTTCCCGCTGAAATGATGCGGAGGAGTCTAACTTTTGAGTGGGACGCCACTCGGAAAAGACTATAAACTCCCTTTTTCCAGCTGACATGATGCTGAAGAGTCCCATATACGAGTAGCATCCTACTTGGCAAGACTATAAACACATATTCCGACTGACATGAAGTCGAGGAGTCCTACATACGAGTAGTTCCCTACTCGGCAAGACTATAAAGTTTATTCCAATTGACATGATACCGCAGAGTCTCATATACCAGTAGTAATCTACTCGGGAAAGATTTTCAGGTTAAAGATCTTTGACTTTATGTTTAATTGTCTTCACAATTAAGCACAAATTCGGGAGCTACACCTAATAGGTGCGCCTATTCGGCGCACACTATTTATATATCAATATGAAGCCCTTCATAGCCTCGTTGCCAGCTGACATGAAGCAGGACTCGGGAAGAAGACTTACTCGGACAAAGAGTACTCGGGAGCATCGTACTCGGGCAATCTTCACCGTGGAGGACGAGCACTTGGCATCAGCTGTGACTCAACTATGAAAGTCTCAGGGGCTACTGTGGAGGCCATGGGCCCCGGGTACCTCATTACTAATATATGGACCACTCGGATAGAGGATGGGCCGAACCATGTAATTAGAGATAAGATAGTACCCGGCAGGCTTTGCCTTGTATAACAAGGAAACATAGTCTTAGTCAGATAGGTCTCTATCTCTAAGAAGGAAATCCCTTATATAAAGGGAGGCAAGGCGCCCCTCAGGGCAAGAGACAAGATCATCGATCATCAAACACCTCAGAGGAATAACACACCAACTGGACGTAGGGTATTACCTCACATCGAGGGCCTGAACCAGTATAAATCTTCTGTGTTCCTCTGCAATCCACCGAATTCACTTTCGCCGAGTAGCCCTATAGTTTTATTGCCGGTGTAGAGCATCGATACCCATTTACACTTTCATCCTTGCTTCATGTAAAAGGGTTAACCTGGAAGTACTATGGTTGGAGGGACAAGGCCTTATAAGTTGGTTTAACTCTTGCTCAACTAGCAAGGTGATACTAATCAAGTGCACACAGCACTCATGGGCCACATAGGCTAGATTCTAATTGGGCCAGGATGTCACATAAGGCAGTGGCTGACAGGTGGGGCCAGACGAGGCGGTGATCTGATAGGTGCTCGCGCGATCTGCATCAGATGGATACGTGCAGCACGTTGTCTCGAGCTGCCAATCTTGACTGGGCTGGGGTTTGCTGGGCCCTTCAGCATGTCTCGGGCAGGAGAAAGAGGAGACCGAAGGGAGGGTGAGGCCAGTCGGGGACGGCTAGTTGGGCCCTAGCTGGCCACCGTGCTGGGCCGGTGGGTTGGGTCGACCTGCTAGCCAACCTGGCCTGTCTAGGAGGAGAGGAGGCATGGGTGACTGGGCTAGGCCAGAAGAAGGAAGGATTGGGCCCAAAGGAAGGGATTTGAAAATTAGCGTTTTCCATTTTGAGAGGGTTTTACCCATGTGATTGAAGATTTGAATTTGGAGGTTTTTTTTAAAAAAAGGTTTCACATTTCCTTTAAGTGGAACACTCATTTATCGAGAGAATTCATTTATAGCCCAAAATTTGTTTAATTAGCCTTTAGTAAATTCTCCCCATCATTTAGGGAATTCTATCTGGGTAATCTTTAAGAGTTATGGTCCTTCAATTCTCACAATGTTTGCACTTGATTTTATTCAATAGTTTTATTAAGGTAATATGTATAATTCATGGAGTGGAAGCTTGTCCCTTGCCATTATTTATATTATAGGGGTTGGAAATTAAATAAACATTTGATCTTCGTTTATTTATTCTTGTTCTTAAATTAATTGTTGTTGCGGTCTTATTCTTGTAATTAATTTTGGTCAATCAGCTACTTTATTCGAGTAGACTTCCGCTAGCTTCCAAACAAAGCAACCAAAGACACAACATGATGCAAAAAGTTTTGTAAAGTTTGAAATTTTATGTATTTTTCTTAACCGAAAATTCAGGGTGTTACACCCTACACTTATGAGTTATTTCACAAAATCCAATTTTCATGAACACTTTAGTTAAACAACATTAATAACTTATGCAACATAAATGGAGAGCTATCCTGATTGCATTAACTTACCTCTAGCGATGTCATTAAAAATTTTATCAAATAATCATCATCAAACATAAATCCAACAATATTATTTTTTCTGGCAAAACCTAAATATTGTTGGATTAATAGTTGATCAAAGCTCCAAATTGGGTTGTGTAAATACACCCTATATTTCTGAACGGGGTGAGTATGCCATAAGAGCATGTCCATCATTAAAAACACTAGTCCTATATTCCTTCACAATTTTTGTTGTTGAAAGAAACAATAATTATCTCTGAGTATGGACAAAGAAAGTAAATCTCTATATTAAATCTCAAAAACCCTGCCATTAGAGTGCCCTAGGGAGCTATTTATAGGCTTACGGTTTCACTTACAAGCAGTATTACACTGGCCCTCAAATAGGGACAGGTATAAGGGTACACAGGTCTTTTTTCCTAAATATAAGCCCATATGGGCCACACTGGGCCCCTAAATGGTCCATCCCCTTAATGGGTCTCCCATCCTCTTGGGCTGAGATGGTATCAGCAGGCTATTCAGCACCCTACCGAACTTCGCCCGTTCACCAAGCTCTTCGCTTGATGCTCCTGACTTCATCCATTCGCCGAGCTTTTTGCCTGGTACGCCAAGTCTTCGCCTGTTCGTCAGGTGCTTTGCCTAGTGTGCCAAGGTTTCGTTCATTCGCTGGGCTCTTCACCCGTTCTCTAGGTGCTTCGCCCGGTGCTTCGATCTTGGTCTAGTCGAAGGGGTGCAGCCTACCTCCAACAATTTTATGCAGACCTAGATTTTAAAAGCAAAATTAGATTTTGATAATATAATAGATAGACCATCCCAGTTATGAAGAAATATACCATCATGCGTGTAGTTCGCAAGGTACAACTTATTAAATTTAGTTCCAAATGTGATCTAGTTAACCCTAAAATTTGCATAGAAAGCATGTAGATTGTTTATTTTTTAGACTTTTCAAGTCATTTTTGCTTATCTAAAAGAAACCTACCCTGGCAATTTTTTCTCTACTCAGACTCTCCATTTGACAAAATGATTTACTCATATATGTTAACAATAAGTTTCGTCACAGAATTTTTTTTGATATACAAATGCAAGTACTAAACAAAAATTACAATATCTATACAACAAAAAGGTAAGCAACATTGGACAAAGTTAAAAAATCAACCACATAATGAACATCCAAAAAAACCGAGTAGCACACAGATCACTGGCTCAGCTGGAGGCAAGCTTGTATCAACCTTAGAAGATTACTTGTGCTGCTGTCCTTTTGATTAATAGTTGACGAAGCGGCACTGTTTCCTGATCTCGCCGTTGGCGCCGGTCTTGACGTCGACGCTGCCCATCTTCACCATCGCCTCCGCGAACTTGGCGTTCCACCACTGCGGGAAGTAGGCGTTGGCGCGGACGAGGCCCATCGTGTCCGGCGCCGTCATGAGCGCCGCGTCCGACTTGAACAGCACCTGCCGGCTCATCACGTTCTTGTAGTACTGGTTGTCCAGCGCGTAGGGGGTCACGGCGTCCTGCGCCACCGTGTCGCTCGGCGTCGTGCACTGCTGCTGCAGTGAGGCGGCGAGCTTGGGGTCCATGTCGGAGGTGCTGGGCGGGAGGCGGTCGTTAAAGGAGGAGCACTGGGAGCGGCCGATGGAGTGCGCGCCGGAGAGGGCGACCATGTCGACGGTGTCGAGCCCCTTGGCGGCGAACATCTGCTTGAGCTGCTGCACATCGGCGAACGGCGGCGGCAGATTGGGGATGGTCTCGTTCTTGAGCGAGACACGGCCGTCGTAGCGTCCCGCCGGCATGTCGAAGTCGATGGCACGGTTGCTGAGGAAGTAGCTGGCGTCGCGGCCGGCGAAGGCAACGATGTCGGCGCAGGAGACGACGCCGGGGCAATTCACCTCCAGCACCGCCTTGGCCTCGTCGATCGCCTCGAAGCCACGCAGGCTCAGGTTCGGGATCCCGGCCTTCTCCGGCTCGGCGTTCGCCTCCGTCGGATCGAGGAGGACGGAGGCGTCGCAGCCCTGGACGAAGCAGTCGTGGAAGAAAAGGCGGACGAGGCCGGCCATGACGCCGGCGTCCTTGTAGCTCACGATCTTCCTCACCACGTCCTCCGCCCCAGGGCATTTGCAGTCGTAGTAGCCGATCCTGAGCCCGGCGGCGGGCGGACCATAGCTGGGGTGTGGGTAGGTGCTCGGTGGAGTAGGGCTGGGAGTAGTATTGCCGCCGCTGTAACCGCCGCCGTAGCCGCCGGTTTGGCACGCCACAGAGCAGAGCAACGCAAGCAAGGTGAGGACGGCGAGCTTTGCCATTACAATGCTAAGCTCTTCTCTTACTGATCCTGCACTCTACTGAGCTCAACAGTGGCAAGAGGGAGAAAAGAAGAGATGTGTGGAAGATGAAGAGGAGATGCTGCCTTGCATGGCTATTTATAGTCACCGGCCGGTCGGGGACGCGGAGTCGCCGACACGCCGTACAATGGAGCGCACGTCGTGGTGGTGGCATGCAGGGTCAACCGGACGGGAACGTGACGAGCAGATCAACTAAGCTCGCTTAGATAGCTAGCGTGCGTTATGCACAAGTCAAAGGGTTGACATGAGCTGCTCGATGATCTTGGAGATGAACTGGGTTGCATATAATTTTTAATAAAAAAAGGGGATTATTTTATAAGGAGAGACTAGGTATCGAGCGTAAAAATCAGGCAGTCAAAATATTTCAGTTGACCCTTGTAATGCCTCGCTTTCAGCGATACGTTAAACTATATTTTGACAAAAACCTATTTGAGAAAATTTCGATCTTTGTATGCTGTGTCATAAGTCGTGTCTGGATCTTAGTTTGTCTCCCTGCCCTTATCTCAAAACCCGACCTCTCAAAAACCTTCGTTCCAAAATAATCTCCGAGTTCGAATCGTCGCATTCGAGTTCACTCTTAAAACCCTAACGGCGAAAGTCCCTCAAACTCCTCCAATAAAATTCCTGCTTCGATGCCCGAATCCGAGGCCCTGAATCGGAACCCTAAACTTCCCCTCCTTGTTTTCCCTCCCAAGCCCTTGGGAATTCAGAATGAATTTTCCCTTGGATTCCTCCCCCTTGAATCCCTAAGAAAATCCCAAGTTTAAATATACAATTTGGCAATCAAATCCCTGTCCAACCGTCGTCTCCAACAATATACATATATACCTAAATACACACACACACACATATGTGTATCAGCTCTCCATCATGGCTCTACTGAAAGCCCCCTTGACTCCCTGCAAAGCTTACACGAAATCAAATCTCGAATCGGAAGATAGAGTTCCAATATTCAAAACCCCCTTTGCCTATCTACAAGTTACTACAACCAAATTGGATTCAAATTCCAAATTGGAACACGATCTTCTCTCTTTGAACCCCTCGCAAGTGACTCATCGAAATTCCAATACAATTCCAAGAATACCAAATTTTCCCTTTGGACCCCTCCCTTGATATCTTGATCTTTCCAGAATTCAAATAAAATTTGAATTCAAATCCTAATCCAAAATCTTGGTTTAAATATTCAAATCCCTCTTAGCTCAATCCCCTAGGAAAAATGCAAAGAAGCACTGTGCATCTCGGGCCGCCACTTCCCTATCCATCTCGGTGGCCTAGCCTCTTCACCCCCTTTTCTCTTTCTCATCGCAGCACTAAGCCGAGCCCCCCCGGCAGGCCCAGCACCGCGCCACCGCACGGGAGCCAACCGGGCTGCCGGATGGCTACCACATTTCCCGGGTGCACCGCTGACAGCCGCCTGATCCCTCATCAGTCGCGCGCGCCCGCTGCTGTCCGATGCCTGCCATTGCCTGCCCGCTCCTGCGCCCACCGTTAGATCCTCCTCGCTTGCTTGCCCGTCCGTGTGGACCACCACGTCTAGTTCAGATCGCGACGCGTGTCGCCCCGTCCCGATCGCCGTTCGATCTCGGAATGCACAGTTGTCTTCTCCCCGACCTCGCCCAAAATCCGTTCGGAGAAATGCCGCAACTGGCCGAAGACCACGACGTCCCTACCGCTGACGTCACGCGGTGCCCCAAAGGGGCCTCTGCTCCTCTTCCGCGTCACAACAAGCGGAGGAGACGCTTTCCCCCTCTCGCTCCCTGCCTTCTTTCCTCCGTCCAAGGCCAAGCCGGTCAAAAGGGGGCTCGCTACCGCCTCACTGTGGCCCCGCCACTGCCACCACGTCCTTGACTGCGCTTAGCCACCCCCGACCGATCCCGTGCATGGGCTTCAAAATTGGCTGCACGATACACCACCTATCACCATCCATTGCATCCCTGCCATCGCCAAGATTTCATCCCCGCCCTACTTCGGTTCTCCATCTCACTTCCATTATTTGGTCATGAGGGGAGCTCAGTCTCCTCCCCCAACCAATCTAGACGCCGCCCCTATCCCCTATAAATTCACCCCCGGAGCTTGTTCAACCCCTCTTGTTCCTGCTCTCTCTGGAGGCCACTAGCAGCCTCGTTGCTTTTCTCAACACCGGCCGTGTCCGCCTCGGGATCGAGCAACCCACGCTCGCCCACTGCCGCAATGTCACCAGTTGCCCTGTCCGCACCACCTCTGCCGCCGTGTTCCCGGTGCCGCGAGGAACACCTCTCTTCCCAAAGACGAACCCCTTCTCCTGACATCGGAGTCCTCAGCCTCTTCCCATCACCGCGCCACTAACGCCGTCACCTCTCGTCGGTAAGCTCCAAACGTTCTCTGGATTTATACCATCGCGAAGCTCAAATAGCTGAATCATGCGCCGCCAATGACTTCCTTTTTGCATCAAGCCGTCGACCACGCCCCTACGAGCCAACTCTTTTTCTCGAACTACTGCTGCCGACCCTCTCCTCCCCCATCCTTCTCCTTCGCTACCAATAGGGACGCCGAGAGCCGCCATATATGCCCCTTCCCCTCTTGTTCCTTCCTCTCTGCTCGCCGTCGGCCTCACATCGCCAGCCACTGCCGCCCCATAACTTCCAGATCCGAGCCGTTGAATCGACTTCTCTTGATCCCCTCTCTGCACCGGTGTGATCTCCCCGCCTCAAGGGGCCGTCGCTCACCGAGGCGCTTCACGCCGCCGTCAACTGTCGATCTCAGCTACCATGTTTCTCTTCTCTGCCTCACCCGAGCCGAGAGCCATGTCCTTACCCGCTCTCACTGCTGCGTGGGCCCTCCATCCCTCGGCCTACGCTGAACCGCACCCTTGAGCCACTCCCTCTGTTCCACTGCTGACTGGGCCCCAGCCACCAGTGAACCCCCCGCTGACATATGGGCCCCACACCATTGTTTCCCCTCCACAGAGGAACCTCTCTCGCCGCTCCTCAGACCTGGTTCACATGCACCAAGTCGCTGCCGCGTGGGCCCTAGCTCCTCAGTCCATCGCAAGCCACCCCCAAGAAGCTCTGTACCACTGACACCCGGGCCCCACATCTTCCTATGGCCCACTTACCAGTCCTCTCCCCACCCACTGACCCGCGGGCCAGAATTGCCAGTGGACTCCCACTGTCAGTGACTTCCAAAGGATATTCCAAGGAATATTCCATTCTAGAAATTCCAAATAATCATTCCCTCTATTTTAGAAATTCCATTTAACTTCAAAAATTCGTATCTAATCCGTAGATCTGATTGACTCCGTTCCAACTCCAGTAATTTTCTAAAATTGAGATTTATCTAATGGCACTATTGGTAGCACTAAATAGGATCTTTTATTTGGTCTTTGTGTAGATTTTTGAGTGTTTGCACATAGTAATTGGCCGTCGGAATATCATTTCAGAATGGATTTTGCTGAGATTTCTCGAAGACGCATGAAGACCTAGAGCAAGGCAAGTTACCTTGATCAATCGAGCCAATAATTAAAATTTAAATTATTTTATTTACGAAATCGTATCAATAGACGTGCACTGATCTGTGCGGTCCCGTCTGTGAGTCAGATCGGTGGACCTTCCTAAACTTGCTGCATTTAATTACTTCCATGACATTGGAAATACCCTGTTCCCTTGCAACCACCACTATAGTGCCTCGGTATTCGTGCACTCTTGTGCGAGTACTTATGGTCGCCTTCGAACTTAAAATTTGAGAAGCCTCTTGGGTAAAATGTGGTTTTACGAAATGTTTGGAAAACCCGACGCCTAGGTTGGTGCCTTGTGAAAGCAAAATGAGTTTTAAAAGTGAAGATTTACGACACAAGGCCGGTCCGGTGTGTGATGCATGTGTGGTCGCCGTAAGGACCGACTCCTTCAGAATTTCATCCGAACATATGACAGTACAACCACATGGGTAAATAGGAAGCCCCAGGCTAAGTAACTAGCCGATCAGGGGCGCCCTGCATGTCATTGGACTATGGATCACTGGGAGGGTGGTGGGGATGCCTCCTGGGTTCCTAGCACAGCATGGTCTCAGACCTACCCTATTGTTGGTTGCGTCCCCTCCTATTGGCATGGGGAAAACCTAGGATGCTTAGGAAATGCCTTGTTACGAACGTCCGATGCCGACAGGCATTCGGTGTCAGTTTCATGTCGTGTGGGTAAAGTGTACCCCTCTGCAGAGGTCTAAACTGTTTGAACAGCCGTACCCATGGTCATGGGGGGATATGAGGTGATTCCTTAGTGTAGTTTTGTTTTACCCTATTTGTAAATATGTGAGTGTTTTGGGAAGAATGTGCCGTCGAGGACGCAGCTCATCCGATGATTACGGCTTGGCTGTCGTGAACAGCAGGACTCGGGAAGTCCGAAGAAATATTTTGGCTCTAGGAGCCGGTTTGATGCCAACTCTTGTGATTGTGAAAACTGGAGAAATAAAGATTGTTTCATTTTCACTCCGATCGGGCAAGACTCTATCTCGCCCTGATTGTTGAGAAGCACACACTTAGCAGATTCAAAAGAATTTAAATAAAACTGGTTGCAAAATATCCAGCCTTTCATTAAAGCCTGCAACAACCACCTAAGCTTCCCAGACTTTCTAAGTACGTAAATACTCACCCTTGCTCCATATATATAGTTCCCCGTCCGGAGCTGGAGCTAGAGTTGCAGTGAAGTGAAGACTAGGGTTTCGTCCTGGTTCCCAGCCATTGCCTGTGTGTTGGGACTTAGTCCGCTGTTCTGTTGCTGCTGTTGTCTCTGTGCTATTCATTGCTGTCTCCGACTTACTCCGAAGCTGTAACGTAAGTTAAGGTATATGTCTAATTATTTATTTAAGGTACTGCAATGATGCATATCTGATTTCCCTAGATACCAACACTGCGTCCTAGGACTGATATCAGCATCGCGGTTCCGCAAGGAAGCAATTCGCGTTGTTTTCCTACGGCACGCCCTATTTGGCGCCGTTGTACAGTGATGCTAGATCAGGGTGTGTCAACCGTCAATGAAACTTCTAGTTATATATTGTGAAACAAAAAGTTTAACATTGAAAAATTATGAAACACGGTAAAATGTTAGTTAAAATATTTCGTTCTCGCACGTGAAACATTAAATTTTATCGGTTAAAACATATATGTTTATTGTGTCAAATTATAAACACATGCTTGCTGTAAAGATTTAATTATGATGTATACAAAGTGTAATTGAATCATAGATCGAATAAATAGTCTATAAGAAAAAAAATATCTGAAACTTGCTAATAGAGTCTTATCCTTTTGTTGTATACATTAAGATAGGACATAGGGTGTGGTACGTAGCAGCCGAGCAGGCCCAATATCCTTCCTACACTCGAATGTAATAGACCATTAACCCAAGCTAGATAGTTTGCTCCTTTACATGCCTAGTCTTTCGGCCAACACTATTTGGGCCGGCCTCGTTCTTTTCCCAAAAATGTCAGCTTTACATCCCTAAACTATCAGTCGAGTTTCATTCATCTTCCTTAATCATAAAACCGGATATAAAGTATCTCTTAACTTCTAAAACTAATGCAAATCAAGTCACTCGGCAGTATTGAGGATGGTTTCGGCTGACGTGATGTTTACGTGGCTTCTTGACTTGGTCTTCGTCCTATGCGGTGTCTACGTGGCTGTGAAGGCCATGGGCCCCGGTACCTCATAAGAAACATATGGACTATTCGGACAGAGGATTGGCCTAATCTTGTAATTAGGGATACAATAGGACTCGGCATATATTATTTTGTACGACTAGGATAGGATATAATTTTAGTCGGGCACGTTGTATTCCTAGAAAAAAATCTCTTGGTCGGAGTCCGACTAGAATTCCACTCTATAACCCTGTCCCTCGGTATATAATGGGAGGCAGGACGCCCCCTGAGGGCAGGATGACTAAGATCAGAATCACAGCGAAAATCTCACCAGAGAAACCTCAAAGACAATACACCATAACTAGGCGTAGGGTATTAACTCATCTCGAGAGCTTTAACCAGTATAAATTATTCCGTATTTCTTTGCAGCCCATATTCTTATTATCAATATAAAACATCGACAGTGACACTATAAGCAAAAAAAGAAAAAACCACCAATGGGAAACACATGTCATTAGGAATATGGTTATTACGCACTCTTTAAAGGGTGGCTGCTTCTAGGCAAACCTCCTGGCTGTCTTTGCACCCCCACCTCCTTTATCATTGAGCGGTCATTTAGGGGCCTTAGCTGGTGATCCGGGCTGTTTCCCTCTCGACGATGAAGCTTATCCCCCATCGTCTCACTGGCCCACCTTGACCCCTGTTATTTTTGGGTCATATCTAGTATTCAGAGTTTGCCTCGATTTGGTACCGCTCGCGCAGCCCGCATCGAAACAGTGCTTTACCCCTAGATGTCCAGTCAACTGTTGCGCCTCAACGCATTAGCCCACATGTCAATGGATATCCGGTTAAAAAAATTAAAAAATTACGGTGGGACAGTGGGACCCACGTATCATTACCCATCTTCTCTTCCTCCATCCTCGCTCACCCACGTCCTTCCCCGCCGTGGCCCAGTCTGGCGGCGCCAGCTCCCGTTGCAGCTCTCGCATTGCGTCTCCATTCCCCACTGCGCCTCCCCCATCCGCGCGTCGTTCCTACCTGCCCACCAACACCATGAGCGGCGATCCGGAGAGGATGCGGGGGCGGCACCACCGACGCCTTGTCCGACGGACCACCTTCTCCACGCGTGGCCCGGTGATCTCCAAGCGCCGCTGCCCGCCTTATCCATGCTATGCCCGGAGAGCTCCTGACTCGCCGCTTGCCCACTCAACAACGACATGCAGCAGGAGCGCCTCTGTCGAGAGCGTGGTCTCCTCCCCAACCTCCAGTGCCACCCGCATGCCTCCCCGGAGCTGGGCCATCGTCCTTGACCTCGCTTGGTGCCGTCATCCTCGCCGACGAGCGGCTGGCGACCTCGGGGACAACGGCGGCTGCATGAGCAAGCTGCAGGCCTTGGGACAGCGGCGGCTCAACAGGCGGGCAGTGACCTCAGGGACTGCGGCCGCTCGACGAGTAGGTAGCAGGCCTCGGCGCCACCCTACTCCGCTACCTGGATCCGCTTGCAGCCCCCGTCACTCACCGCCTGCGCCGCCTGGATCCTCTTGCCAGCCCCCTCTCTCGCCACCTAGATCCGCTCGCTGACCCCACCGCTCGCCACCCGTGCAGCTTGGTTCTGCTCACTAGGGCCTCCTTGCCCGCCGCCGTGGTGTGGGGGAAAAGGGGAGAGGAGATGACAGTGGCGAAGCAATAGCAGCAGCTCGGTGGCGAGGGGGCTCGTGGTCAGGTGGAGCTCGGAGAGTCACCGGCCGCCGTCCGTGGAGCTGCCATCATTGGCAGTGGAGTGGAGAAGCTCGCCGGCGCCACCAAGCTCACCGAAGAGGCCTGCTCCACCGGTGCAGAGAAAAGGGGGAGAAAAAGGAGGAGTACAAGTTGGCCCTATTGCTTTTTTATTTTTTTTAAGAGAGACTTACATGTGGGTTCTGTCTATTTTTATTTTTCTCATGGACTAAAATGCCATGTGAGCGCCACGTAGACACTACTTATCAGGTCAAAGAGTCACATAGACGCTAGGTAGGATAAAATCACCATTAAAACTACTCAGAAAGGTCAATTAATCTGATTTTAATAGTTAAAGAACGATAGATACTTGATTTTAGATTAAGGGACGTAAATAAAACTTGGTTTATAATTGAAGCACGTAAAGTGAACTTTTACTGCCTTTTTTTCCAATATTCAGTCCGGGTAGTGCATATACAGCTTTTGGGCCTCGCCGACGACCCAAAATCAGCCTACAATATAGGCCCATAGTCTGAACTCCAAGAAAGTCTCCAACGAAGCGTCTGCTGCAAATGAGGAATTCTGTCTTGTAAAACAAGGCGCTTATCAGCGGATCATCGCATCCCTTGCTTTTCTCCCACCGCAGTAGAGACATAAGAAGTTGCAGAACACCCACAATTTTTTCTCTGTTCTAAAAACATCACTTATATAGTATGGAACTCTCTTTTTATTAGATCTGTTCACAACTACGTACCAGGAACCTCAAATATCTCACCATGTCCCTTTATGGACAGATCTCAGGATGAGATAAACCATTTATCTTTATTTCATAAGAAGATAAAATCTTATCTCTACTCAAATTCAGATTATATTAGCAGGAAATATGCTATTGTAGATGGCTAAAATTGATTTTTACATATAGAAAAGCTGGCCACATGTAAGCAAAGACATGTGAAAATTGATTTTTATAGACCATCGTATGAAAATCAATTTTCCCAAGTGGCCACTTAAGACGAGCGTCTGTAAAAATAAATTTTCACATTTTTATTTTTTTAGGCACGCAAAAAATAAAAAATATTTTGAATTTTAGTAGGCATCTATACACATAATTGCATATCTAAAGCCACAATATCACTATTTTCACGCAAATTACACACGTTTGAAATATGGGGTTTAAACCCGAGAGCTCTTTTTTCACACACTATCTCGCTTAACATCTCATCATCAAGCACTTCTTCTCAAGACTCAGCATCCTATTCTTTTAAGTTCGCATCTTCGAAACTTATAATGATTGTTTAATGCTATGATCTTACAAGAAAAAGTTGTTAACTATAAAATTATAGATCTCGTCGAGCTCTACAATTTTTATATAGAGTTCATCTCTATTGGAGGTTTGTTTGATATATAGATCTGAGATTTTATAAAAATAAATCTGAGATTTTGTAACGAATATTTGCACTGCTAGACGATGTCAAATAAAAAAGTTGTCAACTACAAAGTTGTAGATCTCGTTGAGCTCTATAATTTTGATGTAAAGTTTGTCTTTATCCGAAATTATCTAAAAAAGTTAGGTGTATATATATTTTTTCCTAAAAATTGATTTTTACACACAAATATCTTAAGGGTCCGTCTATAAAAATTGATTTTCACAGGTAGCCATCTTAAGGGTCCGTCTCTAGAAACTGATTTTCATAGACGGACGGTTAAGTCGACCGTCTATAAAAATGAGGTTATTTTCAAAGACGGTTGACTAGGGTGACTGTTTCTGAAAATCTATTTTTCAGACGGTTTGTGATCGGAAACTCTTAATCCATTTTTATAAACGGTTTAAAAATATAGAGGACGTCGCTAAAAATAGTTTTTTTTAAAGTAGTGTTAGTCCAGAAGAAACACGTCTCCAGAATTTGTTTTCCAACATTCTGAGCTTCTGAATTCTGATCCGATCGATTCCACTCCTCGCCCATTTCTATCCGTATATATGTATATTCTGGCATGCATGTTCCTGGCGCCTCATTGGACGAGTAAAAGGCAACGATGCGCTTGCAATGCACATGTGTATACACGTTGCAAATTTTTCTTTGACTCTGCTATTACTCCCCATACACGTTGAAAATTTTCTTTGATTTTTTACGGTGCCACGGTGGTTACACACTGTCAGTTTTGCTGTCACCATATGCCAACGGATGTACATACATGCGTTTATGCAGTTTAATTTTCTGGTCTACTGATGTACTAATGATAAAATTACTATAGCAAGTGCGAGGAGATTTGCTGGCTAATGTAGTGCATGGTCTTTGTTTAGGGCATCATCAATGTATGTAGCCCAACTTGATAATAAGGTGGGTCCTAGAATTAGAAGATAGTGTGTCGTGATAGACTTCACAATTAATGCTTAATGGTACTGGCAGGAGTGATAATGGCCTAAGTTTTTGGCCTACAAAATTTAAGTGCTGGGTAAAAGAAAAGATGTGGGCTTAATTTTTATAGATTTTTAAGCTAGAAATTAATAAGAGCCAAATTACGCTATGAAAGAGCTCATAGACTGTGACCCATTACCACCCCTAGATACCAGTGGTAAATAAAGTGGGATTCATCTTAAAAAATCATTGAAAATGCTTCCGAACAGACAACCGATGTGAGGTGAAAAATCTGGCGTACTCCTTCGTCCGACCGGCTGCGCCAGCCCCTTGCACATGCCGCTACTACTGCTAAAGCACTCCCTCTGCATGCATGCTATACATTCCTCCTTGCATGGTGCATGCACCCTCTTTCTTCTTAACCTTTTCATTAATAAACTTTAAAACATTTTTTTCTTCTAAACTATTTATTCAATCTATGATTCAATTACATTATTGTATTTGTTCCAATTAAATCTTTACAACAAGATCTCAAATAATTATATTCTTATGATTTTTATTCCTATGATTTTTTATTTTTTACCATGCATCTTTTTAAAATTTTACAAATAGTTTTTCTGGATGTTTCAATAAATATTTTATGGTGTTTCACTATTTCATGTGCAAATATTACACATGGTATTTTTTCCATGTTTCAACAAGTATTTTATGATGTTTCAACAATTACAACTCGATGTTTCATACCTAATATAAAAATATTTTAACAAAATTAAGTATTTGCAAATATATTATATGCTTCATATGATTTGCAAATATATTGTATGCTTCATATGATTTTTTTATGTTTCACTCGATTGAGACACATTGTTTCATGTAGTGATCGCCGGTGTTGCATCTTTTTAAAATATTTCACCGAGCGAGTTGAAATATTTGATCAAGCGATAAAACAATTTTGTATAAGTGATGAAACAACTCTGTTTTTTAGCATATATATTTTTTATTAGAATATAGTCATGTATATCTTGTCATAAAGATTTAATTGCAACGAATACAACGATACAATTGGGTTGTAAATAAAAAATAATTTAAAATAAAAAATAGTTTAAAGATTGGGAACAAGTATATATGGCATGGAGAGAGAGAGCTGGTGTTGTGAGAGGGAGAGACAGGGCAGAGGTAGGCCGAGATTGCAGTGGATCGTGGGATAGTCACGTCGATCACGCGGGACGCTCATGTCGATCACGGACGTAGATGGCGCCTGATGTTTTGCTTTGGATCAAATGCCCGATCCGTAGTCGCGTCAAAAAATCGTCCGTCCCAACCTCCCATGACCCTTATTGCCGCGAGAAGCTTCTAGATCCCAGTTTCTCTCCCGACTCCATCGCCACCGCAAATACCCTCCAGGCCTCTTCTCCTGCCCACTCCATTGCCTCTGCTTCCATCCATGTGGTGTGTTCATCGTGGGATGCGTCTACACCGGCACGGTGTGGAACCCTGTGGCGTGGGAGCCGTTCCAGCCGGTGCGGGCGATTCAGTCAAGACGCCGTGGAAGCCGCCCACCTCGGCTTCTGGTCCACCGCACCAGAAGCCTTTAAATAATATAGGAAAT
This sequence comes from Oryza meyeriana var. granulata, assembly GCA_003991445.1. Lineage (NCBI taxonomy): Eukaryota > Viridiplantae > Streptophyta > Magnoliopsida > Poales > Poaceae > Oryza > Oryza meyeriana. Next base: position 344,753 of record RYFJ01000622.1, on the reverse strand, counting down.
TTAGATAATTCCAATACTATAGAAAAACTTCCTGAGAAAGCCTTTGAAACATGAATCCTATCTGTCGGCGAAATGGGATAGGGGGTCCCACATACCCTGGGGACGCGTGGGTCATCGGCCAAGTCAGTTCCCCGAGGGGCCATCTCGCCTTCGGCCGGGGCGCTGATCCTATCGGCCCTGGGCTCGTCCCCGGGGCGCCGTCCCCACCGGTTTCGGCCCCGAGGCGTCGTTGGCCTCGGGCCCGTGCCTTGCCTCCGGGCGCCATCGCCTCACTCCCTGCCCGGGGCCCACATGTCGGTCTCCGGCAGGATCGATGGACCAGCTCTCCAAATACCCGCATTAACGATGAGGCGACGGGGCGTGACGCGCATGTCGCCCACTCCTGTGCAGTCAGAGCCTTTTTGACTATGGAGGCTCCTTTCATTGTGCAATCGCTGTTCACAGTCAGAGCCTTTTGACTTGGAGGCGTGCACCGTCACGTCTCCCCGCTCCATCAACCAAGACGGTCAGACGACCAGACGCTCCGTCACATCCCGTCACATCCTCACGTCCCGAAGACTAGCCGCCCGCAGCCGACCTACCCCGGCGTGGGCGTAGCAGGTAGCAACAGGCGGAGACGTGCGACAAGACACCGCTTTCTCTCCCTCTTCATGTACTTCGGCTCTGTGGATTTCCCTCGCTTATAAAAGGAGGATCCAAGCCACCGAGAACGGGGGGCCGAACTAGACAGGAGCTTCCCCGTCCTCTAACTCTCTGCTCTGCACCCCCGAGCTCACTCTCTAACCACTGTTCTTCTTCTCCGGCTCCGGCCGTGAGCTAGATACACCTTGTAACCATAATACCACATTCATCCACCTCATAGCAAAACACGCACAGGAGTAGGGTATTACGCTCCGGCGGCCCGAACCTGTATAAATCCCCGTGTCTTCCTTGTGCATCGATCCCTTCTTCCCTGCGCGATCTCCTCGGTTCGGACGGTCCGGACTCCTCTGTTTCTTCTACGTCTTCTTCGCGGCGTATCTTTCTTCTACACCCTGACGCCGGCTTCGCCTGAGAACTACTCCCCTGGCCGAATCTCAAAAGAGGGGTCTCCCGACTTCCCGCCGTCGAGGTTTCATCCTCCGACAGCTGGCGCGCCAAGTAGGGGGAGTTTCCTTTTCAGGTGTTACGCCGGCGCCTCCAACATCGACGCACTCCATGGCAGGAGGCCACCATCATCGTCGAGACTACGGCGAGGGGTCCGGCGGCTACACCCCGCCAGGCAACGTGGCCCCCGACAGGGGCCCTGGAGAGGACGGCAAGCTCTCACGTTCCGCGCTACAGCGGAACAGGAGGAAGCGCCAGAAGGCCAAGGCGGCAGCCGAGAGCTACGCCTTGGCGGCTACGGGCAGCCCCCGGAGCTATGATGCCCGCGGAGGCGATGGTCGCAGCAAGCGGCAAAAGGCCGCACGCGCGCCGCCACCGCCGGCAACGGCCTGGAGGTGGTGCCCCCTCCACCAGACGGACTGGCACGACATCACAGAGTGCCGCGCCGTCCAGCGCTCACCCGAGCGTGCCGAGCCGGCCTTAGTTCGGGGATGGTGCGCCTTCCACGACACGGACCGGCACGACATCACGGAGTGCCGCGCCGTCCAGGGCATGGCCGAGCGTCTCAAGCCGGCCGCAGCCCGTGGGTGGTGCGCCTTCCATGACACGGACCGGCACGACATCACGGAGTGTCGTGCCGTCCAGCGCTTGGCCGAGCGCCTCGAGCCGGCCGAAACCCGGAGGTGGTGCGCCGTCCACGAGATGGATTCGCACGACCTCGTGGAGTGTCGCGCCGTCCACAAGTTGGCCGAACGCGTCAAGAAGTCCCGGCAGGAGCAGTAACGGGCCCGAGTTTGCACCCTCTCAAGTCTATTTATCCTATGTTTATTGAACAAAGTTTCTTATTTAGTATTAACTTTGATCTCTACTCAATAATATAAAAATACGTATAGCCCCAGTCGGAGCCTCTGGCTCCCGGCCGCGTATCTGGCCCCGGTCGGAGCCCCTGGCTCCCGAGCGCCGATCTAGCCCCGGTCGGAGCCCCTGGCTCCCGGGTGCCTATTTCGCCCGGTCGGAGCCCCTGGCTCCCGGGTGCATCTCTGGCCCGGGTCGAAGCCCTTGGCTCCCTAGCTCCCTGGCGCGTATCTCGCCCCGGTCGGAGCCCTTGGCTCCCGGGTGCGTATCTGCGTATCTTGCCCCGGTCGGAGCCCCTGGCTCCCGGGCGCGTATCTTGCCCCGGTCGGAGCCCTTGGCTCCCGGGTGCGTATCTGCGTATCTCCCCCCGGTCGGAGCTTGGCTCCCGGGTTCGTACTTCGCCCCGGTCGGAGCTTAGCTCCCGGGTGCGTACTTAATCCCGGTCGGAGCCCCTGGCTCCCGGGCGCAGTTCTAGCCCCGGTCGGAGCCCCTGGCTCCCGGGTGCGTATCTAGCCTCAGTCCGGGGCCCTGGGTCCCGGGCACATTTTCGAGCCGAGGCACGGATTCCCGAATCCGTGCCCCGGGCCCGACTCCGAGGTGCCGAACCAGGGCAGCCCTCGTCAAGGCGAGTGCGAGCCTAGGAACGCGACACCCAGAATAGGGCGCGATAGCCCGGACAGCACCGCCCCGGCGAGCGTGCTTCCGGAAGGTCGTCTCGCATCCCATATTCAAGCCCGGGCCCCCGGAACCCGGCTTATATCAAAACCGTATCCCAGTCCGGGGCCCCCGGGTCCCGGACGTATACCCTTAGCACTGGCCGGGGCCCCCGGGTTCCGGGCACATGCCGGACTCGAGCTCGCGAGGGAAGCGAGCCCGAGCTCCATCCTTAGCACAACAAGCGTCTTCACAAATCTATCTGTATAAACGACCTGTAAGTTACGGTGAACCCGGGCCAGCGCCGGACTTCTCCGGAAACTCAGTGCTGGTCGGGGCCCCATGTATATACACTTTACATACGCAATGTTTTTAATATCCTTCCCGGTTTCGTTCCTTTCGTCGTTTCCCATGTGTTGGGTTCGTAGCATAGGATGGACAAGGGAACGAACCGGACGCTCTCACAGTTCCCTATGTGTAGAGTAGACCTTTCCCCGGCGGTCCTGGGAACGATTCATACTACACCAAGCTGGGCGCCCGGGGAGACCTAGTTTCTTCCTGGTGTACCGTGCCGAACCCGTTCTGTTGCCAAACCGCTCCCCTTCGGCTCTCGGGTACAGCGCTACATCGACAAACATCAACCACGACAAATTTGCAGCTCGACAACCTCGGCTTCCTCGAGGAACGAAGGTGGCGCGCTACGCTCCGCGTCGCTCGTTACCAGCAAGGCCTCAAGCGCTATCTTTGGCGTCAGGTTCAGGCCCGATCACTTCAGGTTTGGGGTTCGAATCTCCGCCGTATCTTCGTACAGGTCGGAATGAAATCTTCCCCCCGTGGGAAGGCCCCTCCCTGGTGATCGGAACTTCCCAACCAGGCTCGGTAAGCCTGGGAGCATCTTCACAAATATTATCTGAAAACACGTCCTGTAAGTGCCTCTAAACCTCAGCGCCGACCGAGGCCGGGCCCATGCGTATTCGCTTTCCATAGTAATACTTTTATTATCGTTTCCGGGCTCGTGCCCTTATCCTTTCTGTATGTCGCGATCGTGGCGATCTCCCCCTGGGGGCATAATCGGGACGCGTCCATGCGGTGGCTGGGTGTTGCGCCTAAGCATCTGTTCCCTACCAGTGAGCTACCGTATCCCATCTGCTAAACCCCGGACATCGTCTAAGCCCCGGCTTGCGGTGTCCCGCACTGGTTGGCTTCGGGCTTGGTTTTTTCCGCTGCTAGGGGGCAGATTCCTTATGCGCAATCCTTTCCTCCACTTGGTCACAACCGCGAAGAGGCCCCTAGGAGGTGGTAGACGCAATGGCTCGCAGCATGGAATGGACAAGGGGACGAGCCAAGTGCTCTCACGGTTCATCATGTAGAGCCTGTCGTCACGGCATCGCTGTGCTCCCTAGGCCAACAGGGCCCGGGGACACGGAGGACCCCCGAATCCGGAAGACGGAAGGGACCGAGCCTCCAAACTCAACCGCTCCGCAAGCCACGCGCCCAGATGCTCGCGGCCCCTTGTGGTCGGGCTCTCGGGGCAAGCGCCTACCCCAAGCCCCGGAAAGGGGACTTGGAAGCTACGGCGGTTCACGGCGGAGGGGCCTGCTACTCAGCGTTCCCGGGGGCCGGCAGAGCTCCCGGTCCCGGGATTGTGATTCCGGGACCTTGCCGCCCTCTTCAAACATCCAGATATGTTATCTTATCCCACTTTACATGTTGCTCAACTTGTATTCTCCCCCTATTTGTATGGTCAGCCTAGGTTCCCGAGACGGGCTGCGGTGCCCAACCTGGCCAGCTCCTCCTCAGCCGCCGCCGTGGCGCCGGGGGCTTCATTGCCTGGCGAGCCCGGGCAGGATCAGTTCCCGAGGGGCTCCCGGCGAATCAAAGGTGTCCTGGCGCCCTCGCCATGCCCCCTAGGGCCAACGGTGCCCAGGGGCGCGGAGAGCCCCCGGATCCAGAAGACGGGCAGGGGCCGAACCTGCGAACTTTATCGCTCCACAAGGCTCGCGCCCAGGGGAACCCGATTCCCGGAGCGGGCGACCGGCGCGTCCGTTGCCCCCGGGGACCGGGCTCCCGAAGCAAGCGGCTACGTCGGAGCCCGGACAGGGGCCGTGGGCCCGACGGCTGTTCGCAGCTCCCGGATCTCGCTGTCGGACGACGCCCGGTACTCGGCGTTCCCGGACACGAGGCCCCGAACACCAGCAACCTCCGGACAACACAATAAACCAAGGTACGAAAATATAAATGTCATCATATATCTATACAAACACCTCTCTTGTACAAGACAGGCCAAACCGGAGCGCAAGCACGAGCGAGGCCCTGATCGTACGGGAGGCGTCACCGGAGTACTTCTGACCGGGTCCCGGATGACGTCGGATGGGGAGCACTCGGGGGCATGGAGGGCCCCCGGGCCCCGAAGGCGCCCGCGTATGGACTCTGAAGGAAACCGGCGTCTTCCTCAACCTCTTCGTCAGGCATCGGCTCTACAAGATGTTCGCCGCGGTCGAAGAACCCTGCCTCCGGGGCAGCGGATTCGACCACGGCCTCCTGCGCCTCCTTGCGAACAACCGCGGCATCCTCGCGAACCACCGCGACTTCCTCGCGAACAACCGCGACTCCCTCACGCATGCCGAACTCACACCCTCGGGACGCGAGCCCAGCCTCTTGGGCCCGGACGCGTTCTCCCCGGGAGAGTGCTTCCTTCTCCCGCGCCTCCATCTCGGGCCAGGCTCGGGAGAACTCATCGGCGGCGGATTTGGTGGCGGCCTCCAAACGGACGACGCACCTCATTCCTGCCGCCGTCTCCGGCCAGCGGTCGCCACGAAGAACTCGCTGGCGACAGTACGGGCGGCAAGCTGCCGCATCACCATCGCGACCGCTGCCGCCGGCCTTCCTCAACACTCGTTCCATGTTTTCAGCCCGGGTCCCGGGCATGTATCTCGTCTAAGGCAACAAAGACGTCAAGCTCCACCAGCTCAAGATGAACCAGGCAGACCCAACGTCCCCTCATTTCTTCAAAGACGTGGCCCCGTTCCTGCCCGGAGCGGTTCCGGCCGAGCAACAGGGCCAGGGGCCACTGTCGGCGAAATGGGATAGGGGGTCCCACATACCCTGGGGACGCGTGGGTCATCGGCCAAGTCAGTTCCCCGAGGGGCCATCTCGCCTTCGGCCCCGGGGCGCCGCGCCTATCGGCCCTTCGGCCCCGGGCACGACCCCGGGGCGCCCTCGCCTTTGGCCCCGGGCACGTCCCCGGGGCGCTGACCCTATCGGCCCCGGGCACGTCCCCGGGGCACCGCGCCTATCGGCCCCGGGCACGACCCCGGGGCGCCCTCGCCTTTGGCCCCGGGCACGTCCCCGGGGCGTTGATCCTATCGGCCCTGGGCTCGTCCCCGGGGCGCCGTCCCCACCGGTTTCGGCCCCGAGGCGTCGTTGGCCTCAGGCCCGTGCCTTGCCTCCGGGCGCCATCGCCTCACTCCCTGCCCAGGGCCCACATGTCGGTCTCCGGCAGGATCGATGGACCAGCTCTCCAAATACCCGCATTAACGATGAGGCGACGGGACGTGACGCGCCTGTCGCCCACTCCTATGCAGTCAGAGCCTTTTTGACTATGGAGGCTCCTTTCACTGTGCAATCGCTGTTCACAGTCAGAGCCTTTTGACTTGGAGGCGTGCGCCGTCACGTCTCCCCGCTCCATCAACCAAGACGGTCAGACGACCAGACGCTCCGTCACATCCCGTCACATCCTCACGTCCCGAAGACTGGCCGCCCGCAGCCGACCTACCCCGGCGTGGGCGTAGCAGGTAGCAACAGGCGGAGACGTGCGACAAGACACCGCTTTCTCTCCCTCTTCATGCACTTCGGCTCTGTGGATTTCCCTCGCTTATAAAAGGAGGATCCAAGCCACCGAGAATGGGGGGCCGAACTAGACAGGAGCTTCCCCGTCCTCTAACTCTCTGCTCTGCACCCCCGAGCTCACTCTCTAACCACTGTTCTTCTTCTCCGGCTCCGGCCGTGAGCTAGATACACCTTGTAACCATAATACCACATTCATCCACCTCATAGCAAAACACGCACAGGAGTAGGGTATTACGCTCCGGCAGCCCGAACCTGTATAAATCCCCGTGTCTTCCTTGTGCATCGATCCCTTCTTCCCTGCGCGATCTCCTCGGTTCGGACGGTCCGGACCCTCCTGCCTTCGTTCACGGTTCGGACGGTCCGGACCCGCTTCGGACGGTCCGGACTCCTCTGTTTCTTCTACGTCTTCTTCGCGGCGTATCTTTCTTCTACATCCTGACGCCGGCTTCGCCTGAGAACTACTCCCCTGGTCGAATCTCAAAAGGGGAGTCTCCCGACTTCCCGCCGTCGAGGTTTCATCCTCCGACACTATCCTTTTCTTTGTAATTGCTATGGAATGAACAATTTTATGAAGATTTTGTAGGAAAATGACCAAAGGTCATAGCTCATGTTTTCAATCCTTTGTCTCTTGCAATCCTATATTTTTCTTGTGTTGTAATCAAATATGTCTTTCATGTTTTCCTATGGTTTATCTTCCTGTACTAATTGAGAATTTATGTCACTTGATTCATGTGTTTTTTTTGTGTTTTGAGTTTCCTGTGTTTTAAATAAACCTTGAAATGGGAAGTTAGGGATGACAGATACATAGGGTGTTATCACGCAAAACGAGGTGATCCATTAGTGTATGATTAATTGAATTTTAATTATTACAAACTTGAAAAATAAATTTATTTAATTTTTTAAGTAATTTTTATATAGAAAATTTTTAAAAAAACATACCGTTTAGCACGAGGGAGTTTTCTGTCTCTTTCCTTACCTTCGAATGTTACTTAGTCGATTTTTTAAAGAAAACATGATGATAAGTATTGAGATTAGTATTGAAATTCTATGAAATCCTAGCACTTTTTTCAAACAAACAACCAAACTCCTGCCTAGTAATAGTCTTGAAGTGCGGATAGTTTTGAATTGGCTACACAGACAGTCAGACACGGAGATGTGAAAACTGCACTCGCCTAACACGGGTGGTCGGTCTGTCCTCGATCAACTACACAAATGCCAACATGCTGTTGTTAACCTAGGTTCAGATAACAATAACAACTGGAGTTCTTGACGTGCAAAACTGTTGCTCTTAATTTTCAGCTCCATCTTCCCATGTTACTTACATTCGAGCCAGGCAAAACAGTGACTTCACAGAAGCATCGATCTGCTGATCTATCACCATTGGTGTGCATTTCAGAGCTCCCCAAAATTAATCGGCTGAAACACTGTAACCAATTGACTCACGGCGGCTGCTTAATTACCCTAATTAATTAGTACCGGAATTATTGTCCCGAGTGTGCTCAACTTCCGCCCCAGCAGAGTAAACAAATCATCGCCGGCAAAAACAAAAGCTTATCCGTCCAATCTGCTCGCAGCTTGAAATCAAGCCCACTCCTTCGTGCAGCGAGATGCCCACAATCCACATGCAACTCCCAATTTCTTGTTAATTTTTCTCCTCCAAAGTCAGCGAGCCTCGCATGCTAGCTGAGCTGTTCTTCATGTGTCCTTCCTGTCAGACAAACCCTGCAATTCTTCTCAGTTTCCGACCACTCTGCTCGATCCGGATTTTGCACTATAAATAATGGACGTGCAGTGGAGAGCTAGCCATTCAGACAACGACAGTTTCTTGATCCGATAGAACAGTAGTAGTAGTGCAGTGCGTGAGTAGCTAGCTGATCAGGTAAAACATGGCGGCTAGGGTTGCGATATGGGTGGCTTGCGTGCTGCTCATGGTGGCGACGTGCCAGGGGAGGCTCAGGGTTGGGTACTATAACCGGAAGTGTCCGCCGGCGGAGTACATCGTCAAGGCCGTCGTCGCCAAGGCCGTGAGCACGAACCCCGGCATCGGCGCCGGTATCATCCGCATGTTCTTCCACGACTGCTTCGTCGAGGTACTAGGGCCCGTTCCTTTCTGTTTACTGACATTAGCTTATCATCGGTATGTTTTGCAAGCTCCTAAATAGTGTGGTTTTTTCAAAATCTTTCATCATTGTCAGCTTTTAGAAAAATCTTTTAAATTACCGTATCAATTTTTTAATATTTAATTCGTGTTTGTGTACTCGAATAACTGTCGTAAAGTCAGTTTCATCTCTACTCCATCATGGCATGCAAATGCATTGGAAGACGTGATGAACACTAGACACCACTGACACGTCGTACGTTGCAGGGGTGTGACGCGTCCGTGCTGCTCGACCCGACACCGGCGAACCCGCAGCCGGAGAAGCTCGGCCCGCCGAACTTCCCGAGCCTGCGCGGCTTCGAGGTGATCGACGACGCCAAGGCGAAGCTGGAGAGGATCTGCCCGGGCGTCGTCTCCTGCGCCGACATCATCGCCTTCGCCGCGCGCGACGCCTCCTTCTTCCTCAGCAGCTACAGGATCAACTACAAGATCCCGTCGGGGCGGTTCGACGGCCGCGTCTCCCTCGCCAACGAGACGCTCGCCTTCCTCCCCCCGCCGTTCTTCAACCTCTCGCAGCTCATCGGCAGCTTCCAGGCGAAGGGCCTCGACGTCGACGACCTCGTCGTGCTCTCCGGCGCCCACACCATCGGGCGCTCCCACTGCTCCTCCTTCTCCGACCGCCTCTCGCCGCCGTCCGACATGAACCCGGCGCTCGCCACCGTGCTGCGGAGCAACTGCCCGGCGAACCCCAACTTCACCAACGACCCGACGGTGGTGCAAGACATCGTGACGCGTGACAGGATGGACAGCCAGTACTACAAGAACGTACTGAACCGGAACGTGCTGTTCAACTCCGACGCCGCGCTGCTGTCATCGCGGCCGACGGCGGCGAAGGTGGTGGAGAACGCGTTCGTCCGCGGGAGGTGGGAGAGGAAGTTCGCGAGGGCGATGGTGAAGATGGGCGGCATCGAGGTCAAGACCGCCGCCAACGGAGAGATCAGGAGGATGTGCAGGGTCGTCAACTGATCACAGATCAATGCAGCTTGGCTTGCCTAGCACCTACGCATCCATCTAGCTACCATTGATTTGTTTCTTCAGAACTCACAAGCATGCATTGTCATTTCATTATTTCGTTGCTTAATTAATTCCAGCTGATCGATCTGGGGCAAATGTTGTATTGCACCTCACCGAATTGTACGCTCCATATTAGAGATATGATCGAATAAAGCTTTCAATTTTTAGCCAGCCTCTTCATTCTTCCTCCAGTTCTGACAAGTATACTAGTACAACTAGCTAGCTTAATGTATACAGATCTATCTGGTAAAAAGTAGCAGAAAAAAAAATGCTGAAAAACACAAGTGGTAATTTGGCTATCCTAATTGCCAAACCGGATTAGGAGGAGAAACCGCGACGCCTGCGCTCTCTCCCGCGGCTTCCGTGCCATGCTGCCGCCAGCAGCAGTGCCGCTCCCCTCCAACACCCTCTGCCCCCAGTCCCTTCCCCCTCCACCTTCACTCTCTTTTTCCTTCCTCTTTCTTCCTGTAACATCTCCCTTCTGACACCACCTATGATGACATCAGAGAAGAAGCGCCGCAGGAGGTTGGCATGAACCAACTCTCATGGAACCACGATACCTGTACCAGTACCAGGAAACCTTACTGGTACCACAATCAACCAAGATGTATTATAGCAGCTAAATAAATAAATATATATTATACATTTATAAGTTGCAACTTCAAGCAAGCTCTGAGCAGCAACCTGTAAACAGAATAGCAGCAGCAGAACGACAACGCAACGGGAACTCAATCTACAAGCAATGGCTTGGAATTAGGAAAGAAACCCTAATCTTCACTTCAACTTCACTCTTTCTGAAGGAGGAGAAATAGAAATAGATTGAGTAAATACGAACTCAGCAAGTCACGGAAAAAGTGAGTTATGCAGGCTATCCAAGAAAGGCTGGAGTTTATTTCACAAACTTTTATTTTGAAACCATTTCCAAAACTCTAAGTGTGGATTGTCTCAGTGTCACTGGAAGGAGGCTCTCGCCTCGATCCTGTCCACGAATTGCTTTGCAACAACTCAACCAGACGAATCAGATTTGTCGATGTTTTACACCGGTAATATAACTCTAGGGCTACTCGGCAAGGGGAAACTCGGTGGACTGCAAAGGAACACAAGCAGATTTTATACTGGTTCAAGCCCTCGATGTGAGATAATACCCTACGTCCAGTTGTGGTGGTATTTCTTTGAGGATGTGTGTCGATCAATGATCTTCTGCCCTCATGGGACGCCCTGCCTCCCCTTATATACTGTGGGACAGGGGTACAAGATAGGAATCCCAGCCGGATACGGCCAAGGGATTTCCTTCTTAGAGATACATCTTACCTGGCCAAGACTGTATATTTCTTTCTGTACAAGATAAAATCTACCGGGTGCTATTATATCTCTAATTACAAGTCTTGGCCCATCCTCTATCTGAGTGGCCCATATGCTTGTGATGAGGTACCCAGGGCCCATGGCCTCCACAAGATTTTAATTGTTTAAAATTTTCTAGTCAATTCTATTCCTATACCGCCTGTCGGATCGCGACAGCGGTTCAATAGATCTGCTCTTAAGCAGCGTTCCACCGTATTCTTTTCTATTATTTTATTTTTCACTTTCGTCCCTTCCAGGACGTCATCTCATTCTTTCTTTATTATTTTCCTTTCACTTTCATCCAATCCTGGACATCATACCAACTCATAGTTCATTTCCGAGGCTCCTCTAACCATCCATAATCTCATCTCAAACACATAATCTGCTTCCACTCTGGAAGCCTAATCTATGATGCCATTCGACATTCCGGGTCACACGGTCCCGTTTCAAACCACTCAGGTCATCCATCAGCCACTAAAGCCGATTCTGATAACAATTCCCATACCACAAATCACTTTCACAAAGCACTGGCAGATAAATCTACGCTAGATGAATCACCTCACATTCACCCGTAATCGTGGGCACGGCTGTTCGAACAGTTTATAACATTTGCAAAGGGTGCACGCTTTACCCACACGATGCGAACTTACTTTCCGTACTCGTCAGTGGAGAAGGTTCACGACAAGGCCTTCCAAAGCCCTCCCAGGATAGTACATTGCCCTATAAATGGATTCTCAAACCAAGTACCAAGAACTCATTTCCTGTACTCAGGGATAGGGTATATCGCCCTCTTGGCACCAAACCGATCCCACATTTATTAGCAACCGAACGATTCTGGAAACACTAGTTACTCAGCCAGGGGTGTCCCATTCCACCCGCATGGTCGTACTGTGAGATTCTCGAATGAAATACCCTAAGGAAACGGTCCTTATGTGCGAATACGAAGCGCCACCACACAGGCGGTCACCTTGCATCGTGGATTTTTGCAAACCAATTTTGTTCCACAATCTCGCCGACATCACATGTCGGGTTTTTAAAACATTCGAAACCCTATTTTTCCCAAATCGACAAACAATTGTGTTGGGGTGAAACCATCGGGATCCACGCTCATGGAGCACGGTTACCGAGGTACGACGGGGTGGGGCGACAAGAAAAGGGGTAACAGCATCCTACGGAGTTTTATGCAACTACTGGGGAGGTCCGTCGGTTCGTCACGCAAACCGAGGCCGATCAATTTAATATGCACACTAGCAATGTAATTTTGCAAACAAATCGTTTTAAATTTAGGATCAATATGGTCAAGGAGTAACTTGCCTTAATCTTCATTTTCGAATCCTCGCGAAATCCGATGTCCGAAAGAATTTCCGAAGCGTCGACCACGCACAAAATAAGGAAAAAAACACACAAAACCCTAAAAATAAAGTACTATTATTAATAACTAATAGTGCCATAAGGTAGATCTTAATTTTAGAAAAATTTGAAGACTTGAACGGGGTTAATCGGAGTTATGGATAAAAAGATATGAAGTTTTGAAGTTTTAATGATTTTCTAAAATATAGGAAAATAATTGAATTTTAAAAAAGGAATATTCTAGGGATCGATGGCAGACAGGTGGGCCCTTTTGTCAGTGGCTAGGAGAGAGAAACTGAGGGGCTGGCCCACTTGTCAATGACATAGAGAGAGAGAGTCAAAAGGGTCTACATGTCATTGGGAGGAGAGAGAGGGGCCTAACTAGGGGGTCCCATTTGTCAGAGGACCCACATGTAAGTGACATGGGATTTAGATTAAATAGGGGCCCATATGTTAGTAGGAGAGAGAGAATAGGAGATTAGAGCCTACTTGTCGGTGGAAGGAGAGGGTTGGATGACAGGTTGGGCCCACATGTCATTCATACAGAAGAATAAATAGAGGGCTCACATGTAAGTCACACATATATTTATATTTCTCAGGCCCATGTGTAAGTGAAGAGGGAGAGGTTAAGTAGTCAGACCCACATGTCATGGACTCGGGGAGGGATTAAGTGTGTGGGGTCCATATGTGAGGACTAGAGAGTTAATTATCGGGCCCACTTGTCACTGGGTGAGAGAGGGAGTAGAAAGCCGGGTCCACCTGTCAGCGGCACCCGGGAGGGAATGAAGGACGATGGCGTCCAAGCCGATCGACGGCGCACGGCGGCCAGAGGGGATTCGGTGAGCGGCGGCTCGTCGGAGGAAATGATCACGCCGGCGGATGGCTGAGGGGGTGTTGAAAGCGATGAACGGAGTGGATTGGTTAGGGGTTGGCCGACGGCGATGGGCAACGGTGGCATCCATCACCGGGGAGGTGCTGTGGTGAGAGGTCTCTGGTGGTGGCTAGGGAGCTCACGCGGCGGCAGGGCGATGTCGCGCGGCGGTGGGGCTCGGGCAAGGGCTTCGGCTCTTGGGATTGTGGGGGAGGAAATGGAAAAGGAGGGAGAAGGATGAGGGCTCACCAAAGAAGAGAGATGGCGGCGGCTCGGGAGCTCTGGCCTTGGGACAGCCCGGTCGCGGCGAGTAGGGAAGAAAGAGGAAGGAAGAAGGGGAACACGGGGAAATGAGGCAGCGCGGCTAGAGCGGCTCGGCTTGGGCTTGATTTGAGCAATGGCAGTGCGCGAGCTTGGTTTGGGAAAACCATGGCGCAATGGGCGAGGGAAATTAAAGGCACGGGCGGCGCAAAGAAACAACGAAGAGAGGCGGTGGCACGACTGGGGCAAGGATGTGACGGGACGGAGGGTTTTGTGCGGATGGTTTGACTCCGGGGCACCACGAGCCCGTTCGGATAAGACCACACGGCGGGGCACGGCAGCCGTGTCGGCCAGAGGGGAGAATGAAGGGGATGGGTGCGGTAGGTTGATGCTTCGGGACGGCAAGGCGATGTTGACCTTGGAGGCTTGGCTGAGATATTTTTGGGGCGGCCCATTTCTTTTTTTTTTTTGGGCGTGGCGTTTCGTCGAGCACGTGGGCGCATGGGAGAGAAGGGCGGAGGAGGAAGACAAGTCCAACACGTGGGGCCCACGTGTCGACGTCCACGGCTTCTCGACTGGAGAGACTGACGAAGGGGCCCGGTCGTCAGCAGGTGTACGGCGACTGGCCTGGTGCGAGCGCTGCCGCAAAGGTGGGCCGAGCGGCGAGAGGCCGAGGGGAGAGAGGTGGGTCGGCCCACGGTGAACAGCGGCGCTTGGGATTTTTCCCGGGAGATTTTTGACAGGAGGATTGAGGATTTAAATCCGGATTTGATTTTAAATTTGAGATTTGAACTCCTTGGACTTTTGGGAATTTTTGAGAGGGGTTTTTGAGGTTTGGGTTTGATCATATATATATATATATATATATATATATATATATATATATATATATATATATATATATATATATATTTGAGAAATTTTGATTTTGGATGATATTTGGGAAGGAAAAAAAAGGAAAAGAGGAGGATCAAGAGGATTTAAATTAAATTTGTGGTGACCTGATCTGGATATTTTATTTGAGAGAACTTTAGGAAATTTGAAGAGGTATTTGAACTTAAATTTTGGCTCTTGATTTCATGGGAAATTTTGGGTTCCCTAAACAGGGTTTTTAAGGTTTGGAATTTTGATAATTCTAAAAATGGTTTCGAAACATGGATAAGAATTTTTGAGCAAAGATAAAGGTAGGGGATTTCAAGGTGGTTTGTATTTTAATTCTTGGGATTTGAGCTCAAGGAAATTTTGGGGATTTTTGAAAAAGAGTTCTTGGTGGACATTTGAACTTTCAGAGGGATCCAAAAATAGGGGAAATTTTATTGGGGGATTTGGAAGGAATCTTGAATTGCAAAATACGAGTCCTATTATTTGAATTTGATAGAGATTTTGATTTGAGAATTTAGGAAAGGTTTCAGAGGAAATTCAATTTACAAAATTTGATTTCTGGATTTTTGGATAGGCTTAAAGACAGACCTTCGAATCTCAATATTTGAGTCTCCGATTTTTGGAGAGAATTTGGAACTGAGATTTTAGGATCTCAAGGAGGGTTTAAATTGAGATCTACAGCACTTAGTCCTCAATTATGCACAAAGAGCCAAAAAATTTTGAAATTAGGGTTTTTATTAAAATAGTTTTTAACAGCCCGAAAACCAAGGCGTTACACTTCCCTTATCTTTTTTCTTTTTTTCTCTTCGGTCCAGATCCAGATCTAGTTTCTTCTCCTTCCTCCTTCCTCACTTCGTACGGGGCTGGCCGGCAGCTGGAGGGCGGTGCCTCATGGCCAGGCTAGCCGGCGGCTTCGGCAGGCGGCTAGAGGGGCGGCGCCCCGTGGCTGGCCGACGACACCCACTTTCTTGCGGGCTGGTGGGGTGGTGCGGCGGTGGAGACGGCGAGAGACGGCGAGGGCGGTGGGCTGGTAAGCTTGCAAGCCCCGGTGGTTGTGCGGCGGAAGGGTCGACGGTGGCGGCGCACTAGCGGCGGCGTAGCATTGGCACCAGGGCCTAGGTGGCGATGGTGGTGGTGACGGCTCAGCGGTGGCGGATATTGGCCGGTTGGCTCGGCAGCGCGCTAGGAGCGAAGCCGGGCGCAGCAGTGGTGCTAAGGGGAGGTGGTGGAGGTCAGCAGCGAAGAAGGTGTGGTGGCAGTGGCTCCCTGGCGGGATAAGCTGAGACAGCAGCTCGACAGAGATCGTGTTCTGCAATGACGATGGCGTGGTGGCGACGGCTCTCCGGTGAGATAAGCTACGGCAGCTCAACAGATGTCGTGGTCTGCGATGACGATGGCGTGGTGGCGGCAGTCCCTCCGATGAGATAAGCTTTGGCGGCTCAGCAAAGGTGAGGTTCTACAGCAACGACGGTGACATGGCGGCGGCTTGTTCGCATTGCGGGTGTGATGGTTGTAGTGTGAAGTAGATGGCATGGCAGCGATGAACTCATTTAGCTGCGAGAGAGTAGGTTGTCCAAACGGCATGAGACCGGTGCTTGGCGACTACAAGACTGCTGGCGAACTAGTTCCATCCTCTTCCTTCGCTCACGGCGGAACGAAGGAGCTTTTGTGGTGGATGCAGCAATAGTTAGAGGGTGTGGCGGCGGAACGGCGGGCTAGCTCCGCATCTCCTTGAAGTTTGAAGCGAGGAAGAAAAGCTTGAAGCTAGTCTTCTAGTCTTTTCTTGTTAGTTGTTTTTTTTTTTTTTGCGTTTCTCAGTTATGAGATTTGGAGTGTATGCACTCGTGTAACCTTTGACTGTGTATATCTACTTGTGGATATAGAAGCCGGATTTTTATCCATTATCCAAAAAAAATTGCCAAACCGGAATAAACAAATAGAGCAACGAGGGCTTGCAGCCGAAATGGGCCCAGCACAGCAGACTAGTCGAGCAGACCGGCCCATATTGTGGCCCACTCGTCTAATTTTGACATGAAATGGTCACATGAATGAACAGATCTACAGTCTGCAGATAAGTACATTTTATTCATATACATGTTCGTTTTGCACACTAGGACTCTTTATCTAAAAATATAGCTTATCTCCCTGTTCGGATTATAGCTAAAGTAACTATATTTTGAGATGGAGGGAGTAGTACAGTCGAGCATCAAAATAAAAGTGATCGAAGCTTTGGAATACAATCCATGGTGTTTATTCTTGTGATCATTTGCACGGCTGCTTCGATGCAGGATAGACCCCTGTAGTAAGGATTTCAGCTGGCGCCTGAGGATTTTGCCTGAAGTGGATCTTGGAATGGAGTCAACGAACACCACTTTCCTGATCTTCTTGTATGGCGCCACCTATATATCATGATTGATCAATGGTCGATCGATTGGTCAGAATTATTCAACGGTTAATGCAGTAGCAATGCAGGTCATGGCACATGTTTATCGATCAAATCTGCACTTAGCTCAGTCACTAATGATCTCGTATGTACCTTGCTCTGTACAAAGGACATGACTTCATCTTCCTGAAGATGGCTGCTGCCTTGTTTCTTGACCACATATGCCACCGGGATCTCGCCGGCGTCCTTGTCGGAATACCTGCAACCACCATGTCACACACTTAGCCATGCATGCAGAATTGTAGTCTGAGTAAGTGACCGGCGGCCGGTGTACTGACGGCGCGACGGCGGCGTCGTGCACGTCGGGGTGGGTGGCCAAGACGTCCTCCAGCTCGGCGGGAGCCACCTGGTAGCCCTTGTATTTGATCAGCTCCTTGATCCGGTTAGACGAGGCCACGCGAGTCCACGTAGCACAGGTCCCCCGTCCGCAGCCACCGGCCGCCGGCGGCGACCAGGGTCACGGCGGTCGCCTCCTCGTTGTTTAGGTAGCCTCGCATGACGGAGGGGCTCCGGACCCAGAGTTCGCCGGTGCGGTGGGGCGGGAGGGGCTCGCCGGAGTGCGGGTCCACGATCTTGGCCTCCGTGTCGGGCATCAGCCGCCCGATCGAGACACCGGTGGCGCCGCGGCTGCTGCTTCTGTCTTTCGCCGCTGCCGTCTCTACTGCAGAGGCGTCCTTCACCTCTGTCGACGGCGGCACTTCTGCCCCGTCGACGCCGCCGTCGTCAGACAGATCGCACATGGTGATAAATCCCGTCGACTCCGTTAGCCCGTAGCACTGCACGTATACAATTAAGGAAGATTCAGACGATTGATAAATAGCAAAATTGTTAGTGTACTCCCTCTGTTTTTTTAATTAAACGTAGGTAACCATGGTCAAATAAAAGGGAACGGAGTGGAGGGACTATATATTATGTACACTCTCCAAACTAATAATATATACTACCTCCATTCTAAAATATAAGGACTTCTGACTACGAATCTGGATATTTGTAGCCAGAAGTCCTTATATGTCCTTATATTTTGAAACGGAGGTAATACATTTGATATTTTTAAGAAAAATAAAACGACTTTGATCATAATTTTTTTAAAATAAGCTTATAAAATCTACGCGATCACAAAAGTACTTGAGAAACAAATCTAGACAACCAATTATTGTGTTTTTAAAGTAAGTATTTTGAAACTATTATTAGTCAAAGTTTTAAAAGTTTGATTAAATATTGTCCAGACATCATATATTTGTAACCAAAGGGCACTACTTAAAAAACTATTTTTACAAGCAACCCCCATTTATTTTTACAGGTGGCAAAAAAAAAAGACCCGCATGTGAAAATACAAGGGAGGTCCCCGGTCAAAGATGACCGCCTGTGAAAATAGGTTTATTGTTACAGCCGGTCCTCTTAAGGCACTGCCTGTGAAAATCGATTTTCACAGGCGTCCACTAAAGAGGGCCACTTGTACAAACTGTGAGGAGGCGTCAGTCTCAGAAATCAGCTAAATCCTTCACCTCACCTCTCTCTCTCTCCCTCACCTCTCTCCCCTCACCCACGGCGGCAGCCACCGCCCTGCTCTCCGGCGATGGCAACGACAGCGACAACGATCGATGAGGCTTGGGCTTAGGCAGCGGCGGTGGTGGCGGCGGTCCTCGGGATGGTCAGATCTGGAGCCGCTGTAACGCCCTGGTTTTCGGGCCGGTAAAAAAACTATTTTAAAAAAAAAACCTAATTTCAAAAAATTTGGCTCTTTGTGTGTAATTAAGGACTAAGTGCCGAAGATCTGAGTTAAAACCCCTCCTTGAGACCCTAAAACCTCAATTCCAAATTCTATCCAAAATTTCAAGACTCCAATTTTGAGATTCGAAGGTCTCTCTTTAAACCTATCCAAAATTCGGAGATCGAATTTCGTAATTCGAATTTCCTCTGAAACCCTTCCTAAATTCTCAATCAAAATCTCTATCGAATTCAAATAACAGGATTCGGATTTTGCAATTCGAGATTCCTTTCGAAATCCCCTATAAAAATTTCCCTATTTTTGGACCCCTTTGAAAGTTGAAATGTCCACCGAGAACTCTTTTCCAAAAATCCCCAAAATTTCCTTAAGCTCAAATCCCAAGAATTTAATTTCTATCCAAACCCCCTTGAAATTACCTATCTTTGTTCTTCCTCACAATTCATATCCAAATTTCCAATCTATTTTCAAATATATATATATATATTTCAAGCCTTGAAAACCCTGTTTGGGAAACCTAAAATTTTGTGTGAAATCAAGGACCAAATTTGAGTTCAAATACCTCTTCAAATTTCTCAAATATCTCTGAACCAGGTTCTCAAAAATTTGAATTTAAAAATCTTCTTGAATTCCCTCCCTTCCTTTTCCCTTCCCAAATAACATTCAAAAAAATCAAAATTATCCATATATATAGTCCTCCCATATAAAATTCTCATAATTTTGGGGACTCAAGTACCAAATTTCAAATTTAAATATCCTTTTCAAACCTTCCTAATATTCCCCAAATAAAATCCCCGGAAAAATATAAAACCTATTGTGCCTACAGGCCTCCCCTTCCCTCTCGGCCTCGGCCTTGTCCTCTCCTCTCTTCTCTTTTCCTCCGTGGCCCAACCGACCCAGCCGCTCGGCCCACTCCCGGCCTGCCTAGCGCACCGCCCGCGCAGCCGCCTTCCCGCGGATGGCCGTTGCTCCCCCTAACATCTTGGGCCAGCTTGCCAGCACCGTGCCCTCCCGTTGACCAATCAGGCCCACTCGTCAGCCGCCGCGGCCGAGAGCCACGCGGACACTGTCCCGACCCACAGGCCCCAGCTGTCGGTCGTTGTCCTCCTCGTCTTCTTCCTCCCTCTCACTGCTCTCTCTCTCTTCTCTTGAACTCTCTCGCAAGCTCCATACCTACTTGTCCCCGGCTGCTCGAGCACTTGTGTGCTTCGACATCAAACCCGCCATCACATCCACCCGGCAGCTCGGTGTGAAACACGCTCCACCACTCGTCCTGGAGCTCGGGGGTCAAAAGCCGGCCATAGGGCAATAGCTTTCCTCACTGGCAAGCTCCCGAAGTCAAGGCACACGCGAGGAAATCCCCGTCTCATCTCATCCCCGTCCGCTCTGTCCTTCTCCCCCTCTCTCGCGGCAACCCGAGGAAGCAAGGTGACGCCGGCCACAGAAGCTCGGCAACGCCGCATCCCACCAACCAGCCGCGCCTTGCCCCGCGTGCCCCACCGCCTCTATTAGCCATCGCGTAACGCCGCCTCCGGTCTATAAAAGGCCCTAGAACCCCACCATTGCCCCTGCAAGCTCGAGCTTCTCTCTCTGCCGCCGCCATTAACCGTTCGGCCTCGCTTCAATCCACCGCTCCCGAAGCCAATCAACCAAAACGCCACCACCACTGGGTTCCTTGTTCCTTCACGACCACGACAGCGCCTTCAATTGTGTCTGAGTGCCGCCGTAGGGGAAATCCCCAATTTGGGTGCCGCCACCCCGCCATTGCCTCTGCCATGATTTCTTCCTCGCCAGCAAAGGTAGAGGCCCGATTACCCCCTTCTCTTCCTCCCTCTCGTCGCACCGCACTCAACCAAAACTAGCCCGACACCCTCCGCCGTTTGAATGGTCACCAGCGATGGCCATCCACTACGCCGCCTCGCCGCTGCCTCTGGCCTTCGCCGCCAGCCGCCGTCTGTCGCTCCAGCCATAATCCAAGCCACTGAAAGTATTCCTCATCCCCTCCACCTTCCATTTCAGTGCCCCGCTCCTCCTTCCTTACCGCCGTTTGCCGGTGCCACTCGGCCACCGTACGCCATCGATCTTCTGTCGCCGAGCCCCTCCCAAGCCAGTCACTGACAAGCAGGGCCCACTCCATTAGCACATAGTAATCCTCTCCTGATATCTCACCGACTAGCGGGACCTGCCCTGATGAGAAAACTTAATGATCCCCTATTTAAAAATTTGTTTCACTTATAGATGGACCCCACCTTAATCCCTCTCCCGAGTCCATGACATGTGGGCCCTACTGCATAATCTCTCTCCCTCTTCACTTACATATGGGCCCGAGACATATAAAAACCCTAAGTAATATGTTCCACTAACATTTGGACCCCTACCTCTTTCTCTCTCCCTCAATGACATGTGGCCCCACTCCCTCTCTATCACATACATGTGGACCACCCAGTCTCTCTCTCCCAGCCACTGACAAAAGGGCTCCACCTGTCAGCCACATATTCCCAGAACATTCCTTTTTCAAAATTCAATTAAATCCTTTTCTATATTCCAAAAAATAATTAAAACTTCAAAAATCCATACATTTTTATCCGTAGCTCCGATTGACCCCGTTCAAGTCTCCAATTTTTTTCTAAAAATAAGATCTACCTTATGGCACTATTAGTTATTAATAATAGTACTTTATTTTTAGGGTTTTGCATGTTTTTCTCTCGTTTCACGCGTAGTCGGATTTTCACGAGGATTTGAAGATGAAGATTGAGGCAAGTCACTCGACCATATTGCTCCTAAATTGAAAATGATTTTTTTTGCAAAATTGCATTGTTAGTGTGCACGATAAATTAATCGGCCTCAGTTTGCGCGACGAACCGACGGACCGACCCAGTAGTTGCATAAGGACTGTAGGATGTTGGTACCCCTTTCCTTATCGCTCCACCCTGTGGTACCTCGGTAACCGTGCTCCCTGAGCATGGATCCTGATGGTTCTACCCCAACACAATTGTTTGTCGATATGGGTAAAATAGGGTTTTGAAAATTTTGAAAACCTGACATGTGATGTCGGCGTGTTTGCGAAACAAAGATTGATTTGCGAAAAACCCGTGATGCAAGGTGACCGCTTGTGTGGTGGCGCTTCGTATTCGCATATAAGGACCGTTCTCTTGGGGAATTTCATCCAAACATCTCACAGTGCGACCACACGAGTGGAATAGGACGCCCCTAGCCGAGTAACTAGTGTTCCCAGGATCTTTCGTTTGCTAATAAATGTGGGATCAGCTGGGTGCCAAGAGGACGATATACCCCCGTCCCTGAGTATAGGAAATGAGTTTCTGGTACTTGGTTTGAGAACCCATTTATAGGGCAATGTGCTATCCTGGGTGGGCTTTGGAAAGGCCTTGTCACGAACCTTCCTCGCAAACGAGTGCGGGTAGTATGCTCGCATCGTGTGGGTAAAGCGTACACCTCTGCAGAGATATAAACTGTTCGAACAGTCATGCCCACGGTTACGGGTGAATGTGAGGTGATTTCTCTAGCGTAGATTTGGTTGCCAGTGCTTTGTGAAAGTGGATTTATGGTATGGAAATCGTTACCTGAATTGGCCTTAGTGGCTGATGGATGACCTGAGTGGTCGGGAACGGGGCTGTGTGACCCGGGATGTTGAATGTTATCATAGATTAGGCTTCCCGAGTGAAAGCAGTGTATGATTTGAGTTGAGAATATGGATGGCTCAAGGAACCACATGAGATGAGATAATGTCCTGGATAGGACAAAAGTGAAAGGAAAATAATAGAGGAGAAATGAGATGACGTCCTGGAAGGGACGAAAATGAAAATAGAGTGGAAAGTTGCCTGAAGGCAGACTCCTTGAGCAGGTGTCGTGTTTAGACTAACGGTGTGAGAATAAATGTGACAAGAATACCTAAATAAAATTGGTTTCATCCGCTTGAGTTGTTGCAAAGCAATTTGCGGATAGGATAGAGGCGAGAGCCTCCTTCCAGTTACACCGAGACAACCCACACTTAGAGTTTTGAAAATGTTTTTAAATAAAAAGTTTTGCGAAACAAACCCTAGCCTTTCTTTCGTAGCCTGCATGGCTCACTTTTTCCATGACTTGTTGAGTACGTATGTACTCAATCCATCTCTGTTTCCCCTCCCTCAGGAAGAGTGAAGTTGAAGTGAAGATTAGGGTTTCTTTCCTAATCCCAAGCCGTTGCTTGTGGATTGGGTTCTCGCTGCGCTGTCTGTCGGCGAAACGGGAATGGGGGGTCCCACATTCTCGGGAACATAAGGGCCTTCGGCCATATCAGCCCCCCAGGGCCCACTTTCTGTGCAAAAAACAACTGGCCATCGCTGGTTATTCTCTAAGCGCCTGAGGCTGCGGGCGCTGCCCGGGGCCGGGACGCTCGGCCTCGGCGCTCCACGCGCGCGGCGCCCGGGCGCGGAGCCGGCTCGAGCTGGCCATCACCAACCACCGCATTTATGGTGAGCCGACGGCATGGTGACAGGGCGCGTCACCCCTGTCCACCCGCACGAGACCCTGAGCAGTCAGAAGACTTTTTGACTGAGAGAGCTCCTTTCTTCCACGCTCTGGCAGTTACAGTATGCTCG
The DNA here is from genome assembly GCA_003991445.1 of Oryza meyeriana var. granulata. Taxonomy (NCBI): domain Eukaryota; kingdom Viridiplantae; phylum Streptophyta; class Magnoliopsida; order Poales; family Poaceae; genus Oryza; species Oryza meyeriana. Next base: position 321,665 of record RYFJ01000622.1, on the reverse strand, counting down.
GTCACATTCGCACGACTTTAGCCGCCTGCAGCGGCTGCTCTCCGAGGCGACCTACCCGCCGTGCTGCACCAACTCCGGCGTGGGTGTCACAGGCGGACAGGGGCGACGGGACGCTCCACCAACTCCGGCGTGGGCGTCGCAGGCGGAGGGGCGCACAGGGGAGCTCATCGGAAAATATCTCCCTCCGCGTACCGGCACTGCGGACTCCGCTGAGCTCTATAAAGGAGGATCCATGCCGCAGATGAGAGGGGGCAGCACAAGCTTGAGCAATAGACAACAAGACAACCTTTACTGTTCTTCTTCCCCAAGTCTCCCGGTTACGCTTCCGAGCTCCCCGGGTACACCTTGTAACACAATCATACACGTTCTCCCACATAGCATACACACAGGACGTAGGGTATTACGCTCCGGCGGCCCGAACCTGTATAAATCCTCTCGCCTCCTCTGTGTGCCATTGTTTCTCGTCTTCTCCAACGCCTCGTACACCTGAGAAACAGCTCCCCTGGCCGAACCTCAAAAGGGGGGTCTCCCGACTTCCCGCCGTCGAGGCTTCGTCCTCCGACAGCTGTCGTTCCTCTTCTGCTGTTCTGTTTGAAAGTTGCCGCTCAGGGCTTGCCCAAAGTTGCAACTTGTAAAGGTATAATATATATTTATTTATTTAGTTGCTATGGTATATCTCTGTTGAACGCGGGTACCAGCAAGGTTTCCTAGGACTAGTACCGGCATCGCAGTTCCGTGGGAGTTGGTTCATGCCAATCTTCTGCGGCGCACCATCTCCAGTGTCACTATAGGTGGTGCCAGGGCAGGGGCGTTACAGCCGCCGTCGACGGCTCAGGCTCGGCGACGGCAACGACGACTGAATCGGGCTCAGCGACGGCCACAACGGTGTCACACCCCGATCTGGCACCGCCGTACAACGGTACCAAATAGGGCGCCACAGGAAAACAGCGCGAACTGCTTCCCCACGGAACAGTGATACCGATACCAGTCCTAGGACGCAGCGCGGTTATCTATGGAAATCAGACATGCATCATTGCAGAACCTTAAACAATTAAATAGACATATAACTTAACTTACGTTGTAGCTTCGGAGCAAGCCGGAGACAACAACGAATAGCATAGAGGCAGCGGCAGCAGCGGAACAGCGGACTAAGTCCCAACACACAGGCAGCGGCTGGGAATCAGGACGAAACCCTAGTCTTCACTTCACTGCAACTCCAGCTTCAGCTCCCGGCGGAGAACTATATATATAGAGCAAGGGTAAGTACTTACGTACTCAACAAGCTAGAGGAACTTAGGTAGTTGTTGTAGGCTTCAAAGAGATGCTGGATATTTTATAAATCCAGTTTATTTGAATTCTTTTAGAATCTGAGTGTGTGCTTCTCAACAATCAGGGCGAGGTGGGTCTCGCCCGATTGGAGTGAAAGATGCATCAATCTTTATTTTCTCCAGTTTTCACAATCTCAAGATTTCACATCAATCAGCTTCCCGAGCCAAAACAATTTCTCCGAACTTCCCGAGTTCTAGTATCCACGATAGCCAAGCCGACATCATCAGACGACCCGCGTCCTCGACGGCACATCCTTCTCACTGTTCCCAAAACCACACACATTTGCAAATAGAGTAAAATAAAACTACGCTAAGAAATCACCTCACATCCACCTATGAACATGGGCACAGCTGTTCAAACAGTTTAGACCTCGGCAGAGGGGGTACACTTTACCCACATGACGCGACTCTCTCTAGCCACCAGCTCACACTGATCAGGCATGATCGGTGGCCTAGAGGTTTTCGCGATAAGGCGTTTTCCCCATCCCTCCCAAGTTACCCCATGCCAACTGGAGGGGTCCTCGAGACCAATCACAGGATAGGTCCACGACCATGTTGTACCAGGAACCCAGGAGGCAACCCCAACGCCCTATCGCATGATCCACAGTCCCATGGCATGCAAGGCGTCCCTGAGAGTCTAGTTACTCAGCCAGGGGCTTCCCATATCACCCATGTGGTTGTACTGTCATATATTCGGATGAATTTCCGAAGGAATCGGTCCTTAAGGCAACCACACAGGCATCCCACACACCGGACCGGCCTTGTGTCACAAATCTCCATTTTTTAAACTCATTTTGCTTTCACAAGGCACCGACCCAGGTGTCGGGTTTTCCAAAAGTTTCGTAAAACCAAGTTTTATACAAGAAGTTGTCTCAAATTTTAAGTTAAAGGAGCGGCCATCAGTACTTGTACAATAGTGCATGAATACCGAGGCGCGACAGAGGTGGTTACAAGGGAACAGGTTATTTCAATCATCAAAGAAGGATTTAAATGTAGTAAGGTTGGATAGGTCCACCGGTCTGACTCGCAGACGGGACCGAACAGATTAATGCATGCTTATCGATATAATTTTGCAATTAAAATAATATTTAAATTTCAATTATAGGCTCGATTGATCAAAGGTGACTTGCCTTGCTCTAGGTCTTCACGAGTCTTCGAGAAATCGCCGCGAAATCCGCTCCGAAACGAATTTTTGACGACCGATTACTATGCGCAAACACTCAAAATCTACACAAAGTCCAAGAAATAGATCCTATTTAGTGCTACTAAGAGTGCCATTGGATAGATCTCAATTTTAGAAAATTACTGGAGTTGGAACGGAGTCAATCGGAGTTACGGAACAAATGATATGATTTTTCGAAGTTTAATTGGACTTCTGTATCACTGGAAAAAGAGTTATTAATTTTCTAGAGGAGAATATTCGAGGGGAATATTCCCTAGAGTCACTGACAGTGGGGACCCACTATCAGCTATGGCCCACATGTCAAAGATCCAAGGGGAGCTTCATTCACTGACAGCTGGGACCCGCAAGTTAGGGGAGAGAGAGGGAGCACAAAGGGCCTGCAGCCACTGACAGCTGGGGCCCAGCTGTCGGCGGTTCGATGCTCGTGGCTATGGTTCACATTGGACCAAGGCACCTAAGCCCACTGGTCAGTGGCCTGTGGTCCATGGACCGGGCGCGTGGGGTTAGGGAAGTGAAAGGGATGGCTCACGGCGTTTGCAGTGGACCGAGGAGGCCAGGCCCACCTGCCAGTGACACAGTTCGGGGGAGCCGGGCGCACACGCATGACGGCGTAGAGCAATGGGAGAGGAGCGTTGCCGCTCGGGATCGACGGCCGATGGTGTCACTAGACGTTTTGCCGATCGGTGGTGAACGGGAGCAAGCGGCTGCGCCGGCAGGAGGAGGAGATCACAGCGAAGCCCCTTGATGACTTGGATGTGCGAGAGGCCTAGCAACGGTGGCTGGTGACAGGAACCCAAAGGCGACGGAGGAGAGAAAGGAGGGATCTGCCATGGTGGTCCGAGTAGGTGTCCGAGGCCTCGAAGATGGCCGACGGCTGAAGCAAATGGGGCGGCGCGGAGATCGGCTATTTGATCATCCACGGGTGTACGGCTCAGAGAGCGGTTGGGGCTCACTGATGGTAGAAGGAGGCCGCGGTGGCGGATGGTTGGTGAAGGGGAAGGATTTCGGAGCCGAGGTGGAGCAACGTCCTCGGCGCTCGGTGTCGGTTCGAGGAGTGGCGCCCGAGGAGGTCTAGCGGCGGCAGAGAACGGACGGGCCTCGAGAAGACGTGGAATGTCCCGAGATAGCTGAGCAGCGATGACGGCCGGGTTCGATGCGGTATCCAGCGGCGTTCGAAGAAGCAAAAGCAAGGGGGGAAAAGGGATGCCTCTCAAGGGGATTTTATAGCCGAGTGGAGCTCTAGGTCGGTTCAAGGGCATGGTGGGGAATTCCTCCGCGCTCAATCATGGAGGAGAGCGGAGAAGCGCCGAGGCGAAGCGGAATCCGTGTGGGTGGTGAAAATTGACGGACGGCGACGATGCGATGGATGGGGATAGGTGGCTTATCGGGCGGCGGAGCTTGAAGTGGGAGCATAGGCTTGCGAGGCCGAGGTGGGGGCGACAATGGCGTTGGCAGTCCGAGCCCCTTTTTGACCGAGCGGCAGTGGTGAGAGAGAGTGAGGCGAAAGAAGGGAAGAGGCAGGAAACGGGGCAGCAAAGCACGGCCGTGGTTGTCCCCTGCTTGGCGGCTAGTGGCACATCACGGCGGGGCCTGGCGAGGCCGCGACGGCGTCGGGGTGTGGGCTCGGCATTTGACCGAGCACCACGGGGGCGAGAATGGGTCGAAGCGAGGAGGAAGAAGCACAATTGAGTCGTGATCGGACGGCTGGCGTGCGGGCAGGGGAACACACGGTTAAGGGAATCCGACGGTGCTGGTTGGGCGAGGACCACGTGGCATGGATCCACGGCTTGGTGTGGCTCACACGGACACAGAGCTGGGCCGGATGAGGTGATAGGCAGCCCAAAGGCACAGTACCTTTTTCCCTTTTTCTAGGGATTTATTTGAGGGATTTTGGGGGGGTTTTAAACTGTGCTTTGAATTCAAAATTTTATTTTTGAATTCAAGACAATTTGAGGAGTCAAGGGGGGTACCAAGTAGGGACTTTGGTATTTTTGGGGTACATTTCTGTATGTGGGCTTTTGGAGTATTTGAGAGGGATTTAAGGGAGAGGAAATCCAAATTCAATTTAATTTGTAAATTGAATTTGGGGAAATTTGCAGGGATTTGTATACAAAATTTTTATTTGAACCCATGTAATTTCGGGAAGATTTAGAAGGGTCTCAGGGAGGTCAAGGATGGAGGGTTGTCACATATATATATACACATGTGCGTATATATATATATATATATATATATATATATATATATATATATATATATATATATATATTTATTTATTTATTTATTTATTTATTTATTTATTTATTTGTATATATACATATATATTTATATCGGTGAAATGATGGATTTGAGTGTGGGGAAGGGGTGGGGGTTGATACTTGTATATATATACATGCATACATATATGTATATATATAAGCGCGCGCGCACACACACACACATATATATATATATACACAGATACAGATATTGGTGGGAAGAGACTTTCGAGTAGAGGTTGATTCCAAGTTGACTCGAGGTTCGTGTTAGAGTTCAAGGGGGGTAACAACAGGATTAACGGAGGGGAAACAAAGGAGGTATTTTTAGGGTTCCGGTTTGGATATCGAAACGAGAGTTTGGAATATCGATTCGGACGTTGAAGCGGAGATTTCTCAAGGGAGAAACCGGGGGAGTTGTCAGGGTTTTGGAGCGAACTCGAATACAACGATTCGAATGCGGGGATTATTTTGGAACGGAGGTTTTTGAGAAGAGGGATTACGAGATCAAGGGTAGGAATGCGAATCGAGATCCAGGCACGACATACAATACAGCACGCAAGAATCAAAATTTTCACGGTAGTTTTTAGCAAAATATTGTTTAATGTCTTGCTGAAAGCGGGGCATTACAGACAGCGACGACGATCGGCGGCTAGGGCTTAGGCAGCGGCGGCGGTCCTCAGGACCGCCAGATCTGGCGTAGCCCAGCTCGGGCTCAGTGACAGCAACGATAGCGATGACAATCGGTGGCTAGGGCTTAGGCAGCAGCGGCAGTCCTCGGGACCGCCAAATCAGGCACCGCCGATGACGGTTTGGGCTCGGCGACTGGCTCGAGCTTGGTGACGACAATGACGGTGACGACGACTGGCAGCTAGGGCTTAGGCAGCAGCAACCGACGAGAACGGCTTAGGCTTGGTGACGGGGACGACAACCGGCTCGGGCCAGCGGCGACAACGACTACATGTGGGTATGTAGGTATTTTCAATTGTTTTTTCTTTTTTTTTTACCAAAATTCATCTTCGCAGGCAATCGGCTTAACCTTGCCGCCTACGAAAATCAATTTTCGCAGGCAATCGAAGGCCCGCCTATGAAGATTCGTTTTTTTCACTAACCTTTGATCACAGACGAGGCACCGGCCACCTGCGAAAACTTGTTTTAGCCGCCTACGAAAGTTTGTTTCGTAGTAATGGGGAGTATTTTCATTATTGATTTAACGTACTATATGTCTTTTTTTACAAGGAACGTACTATATTCATACACCAAAGAAATATTGATGAAAACCACGTACCATGGACCGCACAATGAACAATCTAGTATTAATTTTGACTATAGAACTACTTTATTCACCCAGATGATGTCACGTACGTTCTTCATCTGAAAATACGTGTACTTACATTACCTTTATATAACACATGTTAACTGCTGCAGCCTGCAGTTCCTTATTACAATTTTCAACCTGTACGAGTATTTTTCTCCGACTTGTGCAGCTCTTGTTTATCGAGTACTATTTGTACAGTGGTACAGTACGTTTTATTGATTCAAAAAATGCAGTACATTTTTAGTGGTGTGTCACACGAGACGAGCGAACATGTGCATGTAATAAGTCTACAAGAAGATCTCTTGGGTATACTCTCTCTATTTTTTAATAGATGATGGTATTGATTTTTAAACACGATATTTGATCATTCATTTTATTTAAAAAATTTAAGGAAGTATAGTTTATTTTACTGTGACTTGGTTTATCATTAAAGAAACTTTAAGCCTGAATCATATTTTTGCATATTTACACTAATTTTTTGAATAAGACAAATAGTTAAAAGTTATGGCAAAAGTCAACAGCGTCATTTATTATGAAACGGAGTAGTATAGATTCATGGTTCAGAACAGGTATTATTAATTACACAGGTTTTGATAGTTGAGGAGCAAAGCAATGTACCGGCAATGATGAGGCTCATCAGTGTAGGTTTTAAAATCGGCACTAATGACTCTCCCCTCATCAATGCCTCTTTGGTAGTGCCGGTTCAATAACCGACACTGATGTTTATTTTAAACCGGTACTGATGATGATTTCTATTGGAGTGGAAGTAAGTATTTTAGAACTATTATAAGTCAAAAATTTTAAAAGTTTGATTAAATATTGTCTAGACATCATATATTTATAACAGAAGGGAATATGTTTGTTGTCGAAGAATAACAGTGGATTCTGAGTGTGGACTAGAGTGGTAAATTTTTTATATTAATCACAGAAACCATTGCCATTACAGTGACCTGAGTGACTATTTATAGACCCATGGATACAGTTACAGGCTCTAGGGTTTCATTTACATGTGGTATTATATTATGGCCCCTTGATGGGGACAGTTACAGGGGCATTTCTGTCTTTTCATGTCCACAGGCTCCTAATGGGCTGCTGGGCCACCACGTGGACCACCGGGCCGCTATGTGGGCCTTGTCCTTAATGGGCCTTTCGGCACTTTTGGCTCTCATGCCCCCAGCTGGGACAGTGTCACGTCCTGACTTTTCGCTTTCAGTTCTTTTGTCTAGTTGCAAAAATTCACCTCTGGTTTATTCGCCTAAAATAGCATAACAAAAATTTCATCAATTAAAAGTATTTAAATTGACTAAGTTAAATTAATTACGTCGTGGGTTTGTTTGGCTCTTAATTAGAGTTTATTCGTATTTTTGGAGTGGAGCTCATTTTTCTAATTAATTTCTCCTTAGATCCAAAACATATCCTTTTCAATTCCTAATCTCCCCAAAGATTAAATTAAATTCCCAACTCTCCAAATAATCCCAACAAGTCCAAATATTCCAAAATCTGTAATTTTTTAGAACAGTCCCTGTCTTTTTCCTTTTTTTCCCTTCCGTCCCTTCTCTTTTCTTTCTTTTTCCTTTTAGCCCTTCTCTTCTTTTCTTTTTCTTTTCTCCTCCTTCTTTTTCTTCCTTTGGCCAAGAGGCCGAAGCCTCCCTCCTCCCACGGCCCGGCCCACGTCGTGCCGCCGCCAACCCTAGTTTCCTCCCCTATATATAGCCGGCCCCTCATCCTTTTTCCTCCCTTCCCGAAGCCGCCGCCGCCACCGCCATCTTCATCCGCGCCACCGCACTAGCCACGCATCGCCTTCGTCCGCCCTAGCCGCCGACGCCGCCGGTGAGTCCTGCGCCGCCCGTTTGAATCCCCCTTGTTATGGCATCCCCTTCCTTTTCTTCCCTTACCCCGGCATCCTGTCCCCACTGCCGGGCGCCGCCGTGCCCGCCCCGCCTGCCAGTGCTCCGCCGCCGAGCCTTCCTCCTCCCCTTCGTCCTAGCGCTACCGCCGTACTGGTCACCGTCAAATGCCGGGGTGCCACCCCTGCTCCGCCAGCGCCCGGGTTGTGGTGACCGCGCCCACACACGATGTGGTGGTGTGCTCTTCCTCCAGGGCCACCGACATGTGGGACCCTAGCATAGCAAGCCCACATCGGGTCTACACCGTCCGATCAAACGGATCCATCTCGGCTGTTGGATCTACATAGTGCAAGCAAACGGCACGTCAACCCTAGATCCAGCCACCTCATCGTCCCTGTCAACGCCACATCATCTTTCTTGCCTACGTGTCGCCACGTGGCAAGCCACGTCAGACAGTCCACTGTACACTGAATCTGCTACACCTCCTGTCACTAACCAATGGGCCCCACTAGCCTTTCCTTCACAAAAAATAATTTGTTTCCTGAAATAAAAATCTAGAGAATGTTCCTAGAATATTTCTTTTCTTTTTACCCTCGGATTTTCGCTGATTCCCATTTTTCGAAGTCCATATCTCATCCATCCAGACTCTGATTCGACCCGTTCTTCTTCCTAAATTCTTCTAAAATCGAGCTCTACCTCCTGGTTCATTTGGTTATTTTAATTGATGTTATTTAGTTTGCTTTTATTGTTTGTTTATTTGTTTCTCGTTTGCGATCGTATAGACGCGGGAGCCGAGGAGCAGTTCGTCGCAGAAGACACAATGCAGGGACAGTACTTGGAGCAAGGCAAGTACACTTCTTGAACATATTGGACCCAGTTTATAAAATGTTTTGTTTTGAACACATGCATGATTTTATTTTATAAATTATTAGATCAGGAAGCAGTGACCTAATTGCTATTTATTCTCTCCCTTGATTATTTGAGTACCTGTTATACCTTGTCACCCTAGTCCTTGTGAGTTGAACATAGGGATCAACTCAGGGTAGAGTAGAATTGCTTAGCCCCGCTCAAGGTTGTTTACAAGCAAAGTATAATCCTAATTAATGATATACTTATCATTGTTTTTATATAAACTTTGTGGTTGTGTGCTATCTGTCCGGTAGTATGTGTTGCACAATATAATAAACAACAGGAGGGTAAAATGTTTTGGACCGGGGTGATAGGTGGTTCTGTGTGAACCTAGTTAGGGGGTAATGTATCTGTGTGATCTTTACCTGGTATGGTCTCTGTGTGACCCTACTCCTAAGCCGTGTGCTACTTAAGTTGCTCAAAGGGCCAGCTACGTGCTCTTAAGCTGCTACGTTATGCTGTGTGCTACTTTAGATTTGGCAAGTTGCCCTGGTCAGTCAAGGACTTTACTTCATAAGCCATTGATCTGAGCCTAACGTACAATCATATGTCCTAATGAGGAGGACCTGGCCTAGTAAGATTCTGAGTTTTGGCACTGCCAGCCTAGGAGGACTTTCTTGTCTGTGTGAGGGAAAGGTGTCTCATGGGGAAAGGCAGTCTTGAGACGGAGTTTCTAAAAAGCCTTGTTATAGATTCCTTGGCCGCACACAACATGTAGTGTGACATTTGTGCATGGCCAGTAAGAGGATGATGTATCTTGTGGGTAAAGTTTTACAACCTCTGCAGAGTGTTTAAACTAATCTATACGAATAGCCACGTTCGCGGTCATGGAAATGCTCGGTGATTTCATATGAGGGGTAGTTTGCGAAAACATGGTATGGGAATGAGCTGTGTGTAGGTTAATGAATGTAGCTATGTGGTCCTGTGTGGACAGGTTCTTTGTGGAAGGTTGATTGGTAATACCCGTTATTTTATAAATGTTGTTTAACATAATTGTTTATAAATTGTTTATAACTGCAAATGTGGTGTTATGCAAAATGGCCCTGGCTTGTCTTTGTCAACCGTGTATATGCATATTTTTCACTATGCACTTGTTGAGTATTCTATGTACTCACCTTGCAATTCCTCCAATTCCAGAAGAGAGGTTTCCGCTGTTCCCGGAAGAGTTTGCTGCTGATGACGAGGAGTAGGCCACGTGCCCCAGTTGACTGCCTATGGCAAGTTAAATGGAGCTTCTACGCGATTATTTTATTTCCACTGCTACTTTGTTTCTTTAGTCCCTTCGTGGCATAATAAATGTAAACTTTAGCTATAAGGCTTATCACAGTCATTTCTTTAATAAATAGTTGTTTCCTTCGTGATGTTGGCTGTGATATTATCTTTGTAGCTGTGTGTGCTAGCTTGATCCTAGGCTAGTACGTATACACAGAGGGTCCTGCTTTGGGGTCCCACACCCAGCCTGTCGAGGACGAGGACGTCGTTGTGGACGACGACAGCGAGGAGGTGCCGAAGGACGTCTTGCCCGGAGGTGTGTCTGAGCCCACGAGCAGCGGCGGCCATAATGCTATGGAGGTGAGTGGGCAACCGACCGCGATGATCTCCGCGTCCGACAACATTCTTCCGACTCCGAGCTTCACAGCCGAGGACTTCACCTGCCATTCATCGTGGGCTTAGCTCCTTGGCCTCGCCCTCGACCATTCAGCCGGTCGTCGATGACCGGTTCGACCTCAACGAGGTAGGCTTGTCGCTTCATGGTCTACTGACCAAGGTGAACTTTCCCTTCCTTTTTCCTTCTTCAATCCGTACTTGGCCTTTTGGTCTTGTTTTGCTTACCTCTTGGCTTCGTCTTTTTTAGGCGCTTTCCCTGGCAGGGTGCTATGAGCGCATGGCGCACGCCCGCCTAGATGGCCTTAAGAGCCATCAACGGGACAAGGCGTCGAAGACCGAGCGGCTGGCTCAGGAGCAGAGCGTGTTAAAGAAGGCCCTAAAAGATGCCAAGAGCTCGAACACCGCCCTAAGAGCCGAAGTTGACCAACTCTGAGCCCGCCTCGCCGACCTCGAAAATGAGCTCGAAGGCTTTCGTGCGGAGCTATCGGAGGCGAGAGGGATTGAGGCCGGCACTCGAGCTTCGGTCATCGACGCCAGCCGCACGCTGCATGTGGCGCTGACCAGGATGGGCGCCTTCCCTCCGCCACTACCCGAAGATGACGCCCTTGCCGAAGCATTCACAGATTGGTGCGTCGTCGCACGAGGGATGGTGGGCAATGCCTCCAGCGTCCTCGGCGACTATTGTGCCCGGACGGCAGGCTACGGCATTTTGTCCGCGCTGCACGCCGGTGGCTATGACCATCTCCTGGACTTCCCTGCGATCTATAGCCATGATGTCGAAGACAACAGCGTGTGGGATTGCGGGGACGAAGTCCGGTCCTACTACCGATCCTTTCGGAAATGTTGGTGGGTGCCGAAAGGCAAGGAGATAGCCGCCAAGCACCTTCGCGACCAGTTGAAGAAGCGAGGGCAGCACGAGGCGGCCGACGCGATGCTGGAAGGCGGTGGAGATGTGCCCGAAACCGAGGCGCCGCTGCAGGTGTGACGGCCTCCCCGACTTGCTATATTATACATACATTTTCCCTTTTTGATAGCTAGGATAGCTAGTCTTGCCGATGACCAGCCTTTTGTAAGTTTATGTCTATGTAAGGCCTTCGGCCCTACTTTTGCATATAAATGAAAGTATTGTTCACCTATACCAGGTTTTGCTCAGGCGAAAACTTTGTTTTCCCCGCTTCGACTACCTACGGCCAGCGAAATTTGAAGTTTGTTGCGTCTCGGCCACCTAGGAAGATGAGGTACCCAGGTCCCGAAGACCGCGTCCCGGTGATAGTGATCAATAGCCGGAGCTACGCCCGTCGCTCTGTGGCAAAGTGGCTGCGCAAGAACCCCGGGCGTGACGTGTTCGACTTCGACCGGGACTACTAGCTTCGCCGTGGCGATATGGTAGAATTCTAGTGAAATTTTCAAATGTCGGCTCGTCAGCAAGAGATTCAGGACCAGCGGTATGCGTAAGTCCATGCTGATTCTCCCACTCGCCAGGTCCCCGTCGTCGTGCTGGATAGCGACGATTCGGCCGAGGGCAAAGCGCCTGCTTGCGACTCTCCGGTCATGATCATCAACATCGACGCTTCGACTGAGAGCGAGGGAGATGTTTTGGGCAACTATATTTTTCGGCCTAAATTTTCTACTCCCAGTCCTACTAGGAGTTTTGTAAGTCCTATAGACTATAGTTCTTCCGATAGTGAGGCATCTTCATCTTCGGGATTTGATTCGTAAATTTGTTGTAATGTATTCTATATGTAACTCGATGAGTCATGTAATGCTTGTAACTGGAGATCTTTCGAAATAAAGTCCCTTCGCATTATTCTCTTGCCATTTTTATTGTCTCTTCGACACCATTTGGCTTCAGGAATTATAGGGTTTCGGTGTGCGAGCTTTTCAGGGCGAGCGGTGCTCCGGCCGCTCGCCGTCTCCTATCTTCGACAGACATCGCCAAGTTAGTACTTGGTGCTTATCCGACGGGTTTGATGTGTTTGCCGATATTTCATTGTATTCGGCGGCCGAGGAGTGCTTCGGCCGCTCGCCGTCCCCTACCTTTGACAGATAGCGCCAAGTTAGTACTTGGCGCTTGTCTGGTGGGTTGGCTTTCGCACTACGTGTTTGTTTCATTTTTCCGTGGCTAAGCGATGCTTTGGCCGCTCGCTGTCCCCTACCTTCGACAGATAGCACCAAGTTAGTACTTGGCGCTTTTCTGGTAAGTTGTTTTTCGCACTGTGTGTTTGGACGACGTGATGCAATTTTAGCGTTTGACTGAGCGATGCTTCGATCTTTCCGCTTCCCCTATTCAACATAGCGTTGATCAGGCGTTGTCCTTTCGGGTCATTTGCGACAAATGCGAAGACACAATGATAATAACCCTACTCCAGTTTTTTTATATGCTCTTTACATGTAGTAGCGCTTCAACGAAGCGGCGTTCCATGTGTGGTCTAGCTCTTCGCCCTTCATGGTCGCCAGCCTGTAAGCCCCTTCGCGCTATTTGCCGATTACAAGGTATGGTCCCTCCCATTTTGACTCGAGCTTTTCTACCACCACGGGGTAGCTTTTGTTTTTCAACATAGTGTGCCGTTGTCACACCCTGATATTAGCCACACAAAAACTTTACCTAAGAAAATACCAAAGAAAAGGAATTTTAAAATGGCTGGAGGAATTAATTAAAGGTGTAAAATGCAAGATAATAAATTATCATGGCCGGGAATATTTTTCTTGTATTCTCTGTGCCAAAATACATTAACTGGATTTTTAGTGGAATTTTCAGAGCACATGAACTATTTTTAATAAATCAAAAACGCTTATCGGAATTTAAATTGTCCTGGAAATCGTTTTCCTTTTTCCTTTCTCTTTTTCTTCTGTTGGGCCGGTGGCCCGCTCCTGTGCCGGCCTCCCTCCCCGGGCGCCGCAGGCCGGTTCCTTTCTCCCTCTCCCACGCCCGCGCCCTCGCGCCCTTGCGCCCGCGCCCGCGCCCCTCTCCCGCGCCTGCGCCCTCGCTCGTACCCGCGCCCACGCGCCTCCCGCTGAAAGGCCGGGCCCGCCTGTCAGCATCGTCTTCCTCCTCTGTCTGAATCGGGCGAAGGGGAAAATCCCCGGAGCAGTCCGACCCGGCGGCGCCTCCCGCCTCCTCCCGCACTCGCACTCGGTTCAAACGGGCGCGGACCGAGTCCGCCCCGCCTCCCCGATTCTCCGGCGTCCACGCCCCCTCACTCCCACAAATTGCGCACATGATCTCCACACCGCCACTCTCTCTCCCGTGCACGATTGGAGCCGTTCGGCCTCGATCTCTTCCGGCCGACTGCATAAAAAGCCCCTCCACCCTCTCCTCCATTTTTCCCCAACACACCGAGTTTCCCTGTGCTCTAGAACCCCCTCACCACCGCGCACCCGAGCTCCCCCATTTTTCGCCGACTCCGGCCACCGCTCGCCGCCGTTCCGGACGCCGCCAGGCCATACCGCCACCGCCATCACCTCCGCCGTGCCACATCGCACCTCGGCCGCCACTCCGTGGAAGCCAAATCCCGCTGGACCTCCCCGCCCACGCGCACGGTGAGCATCGGCACTCCACCTCCTCTCCGGCAGGTGATTCCTGCCGCGCCGCGTCTCCATTCTTCGCCCTAACTCCTCTTCCATCCTCCTCATCCTCCAGGACACCTCGGCAACCGCCTCTCGCCCGTTCCCCGCCGTCGGAGCTCCGTCACCGATGTCGTCCCGAGGCCGCCGCCGCTTTTTCGTCGCCACCGTCGTCTTCGCGCCTTCGCGAGCCACCGGTGAGAACCCCCTCCGTTTTCCCGTTCCTTTCCGCCCCTCCGTGTGGTCGCCGCCGCGCCGGGTGGTCACCGTCGTCGACCATCGGGTCACGTGCGCGCCGCCGCCTCCCGCTCGGGACGGCTGGCTTCGGCCGCCGCTCCCCGGGGCCGTCCGATCTGCCAGGTGGCAGATCGGGTCTGGGGCTGCCCGCTCGCTCGCCCGCGTGGTTGCCCGCGGTGGCGCCACGTGGTGCGCCCGCCTCTGTGCGCCGCTCTCCCTCCGGTGACGTCTTTAATTCAGTTTAATGCGCAATAAATCGCCTGTTAATTATATTTACACTGAAAATAGCAGTAAAACTTCAATAAATCATAACTAATTCATACGAACTCCGATTAAGTCCATTCAACTTTCATTAAATCCAGAAAAATGCCAAGAATCCATTAAAAATATTTTCAGCCCATGTTTGATTGCCCCATGTACTATTTTTAATTGTTTATGCATTGTTTGTTGTAGAATCCGACGCCGGTAATTCTCCCGCGTATTTCGAGATCGTAGCAGAGTACCTTGAGCCGGAGCAAGGAAAGTCGCACTGTTGCTTTGAACACTTTGTACCTATTTTTCACTAAATTGCTTTGTTTACTCAAATAAACTGCATTATTTTAATATTTCATGTGGGTGGTTATTACCTATGCAATGTTAGGACTTAGCCATAGTTTTGAAACCTGAACCCTTGTCACCTGGGTAATAATGTGATTAGATTACAGTTCTTAGGATGCTTAGCCATACTTAGCAACCTAGCTCTCATGGGAATTAAATATTATTTCTTTTATATGATTCGACTCCATGTCGCAAAAGTGAAACTTTGGATAGGCTGATGTTAAATTATTAAAACTTGACCTAAATGGTGGGTTGTGGGTGTATGGTTTTGCTTGTCACGCCCATGGCAATTAAGGACCAGTTCGCGGGAACCACTTGGGCAACTTCCCGTACTTTCCACAAGCCAGTGTGGGCAACGGCTGGGCTTGAAGCGTTTCTTCTCCCTCTCCTAGGCACCGAAGAAGAGGGTGAGCGGGATGGAGTTGGGTCGGCCCGGGGTAGGGTTGATCGGCTGCCGGATTCACCGTGGCGCAAGGGGGGTAGCCTGGCCAATATGGCGTGCCCTGTCGGCAGGTGCAACCTCAGCGTGGTGTGGATGGTTAGGGAGAGGTTGCGTGAACGATCCTATCACAGCCTCGTACAGGACATCGTGGTGATGTACTGGCACACGGGAACGTGTGTGGGGGCTGTGTCTTGTGGGTACAGTTGTACACCTCTGATCAGAGTAAAACTATTCGAATAGCCGCGCCCGCGGTTATGGGTACATTGGCCAAGACTCACCGTGATTAGTCTCACCCTAGATAATTAATCCTGTTTTATCAAACTGGTGTTGTGGAAGGTGTTGAGTCCGGTCGACGTGGTTGAGTTGACCGGGGATGACCGGTTAGCGTGGTGTAACGCTAGTCGGTGGAGACCGGTGAGTGTGGTGTAACTCTCATCAGTGACGCCTGGTGGTCGTGGTGTAACTTCCATCAGCGCGGCCTGGTCAACGTGGTGTAGCGTTGATCGGGAAAAGCTGGTCAGCGTGGTGTAACGCTGTCCGGTAGTGACTGGTTAACGTGGTGTAACGTTAATCAGTGGAATCCGGGTAACGTGGTGTAACGGTACCCGGAGGTGTCTGGTGAACGTGGTGTAGCGTTCATCAGTGGAGACTGGTTGACGTAGTGTAGCGTCAATCAGTTGGGAATGGTTGGGCCTGGTTAACGTGGTTTAACGTTAATCAGTGGAGAATTAATATTATTAAATTAATCAACTTTTTACATGTTTGCGAACCACTACTGTTTGCAACTGCTTTTATGCAAAACCAACCCTATCCCATCTTTGTACCGTGTGCATATGCATAATTGTGGGTGTGATTTGTTGAGTACTGTGGGTGGTACTCAGCCTTGCTCCAATTTTCCCCCTCAGTGTTGGAGAACGCGTCAGACGAAGATCATCCTGAGGAATAGGCTGGCTCCGCCGTCAAGGTGCCTGTGGGATGGAAGCGGCTGCTTGGCCAGATATTTATAGACTCCGTTTTACCTTTTTCCATTGCATTTATGTAATATATATTTTACTCTATTTGTAAGACACTCTGTATAGCAACTTGGTTTGTGTACCCTGGCTTTCCTGGGCAGGGATTTATTACACATTAATGTTCAGAATTTCAGTGCGAATTTCTGGGCGTTACAGCCGTAGCAAGATCTCTTTCGGCCGTACCTTTTTGTTGTACAGCTCTTCAGTCGAAGCCAAGTATTTTGCCATATTTTGCAGTGCCTTGACACGCACCCCTTCGAGTAGCTCCAAGGCGGCCCTTCGCCCCGTCTCCTCGTCTCTTAACAATGTGACTCTGGGCGAGTTCGCCACCAGCTTGCTTGGGGTCATGGCCTCTTCACTGTATACGAGCATGAACGGGCTAAACTTTGTTGGCCGTGTCGGGGTGGTATGAAGCACCCAGAGTACCGATGTGAGTTCCTCTGGCCATCTTCCTTTTGGCACTTTGTCCAGCCTCTTCTTTAGGGCTTCAAGGATCTTACCGTTCGCCCTTTCGACTTCCCCGTTTGACTGCGGGTTTGCTACGGATACGAAGTTGATCTGCATGTTTAGCCCCTCGCACATCTCTTTGAACTTCTCCGAGTCGAACTGCTTTCCGTTATCGGTGACGAACTCTCTCGGAATGCTGAAGCGGCATATGATGTTTCTCCATACGAAGCGCTGGACTGCCGCTGAAGTTATACTGGCCAATGGCTCAGCTTCGATCCAGCGCGAGAAGTATTCCACCGCCACAATGGCAAACTTATAGTTGTTCCGGGCCGTGGGAAACGATTCTATGATATCCATCCCCTACCTGGCGAAGGGCCATATGAGGGGCAGTAGTTGCAGCTTGTACTGTGGTGCGTTCTGGGACTTGCCATGCTTTTGGCATCCTTGACACTTCTTGATATGATGTTCGCACCTCAGTAGGATTGTGGGCCGGTATAGCCCCTGGCGAAGTATCTTGGCTGCCACTGCTCATGGCGCCTAGTGCGCACCACACTGGTCTTCGTACACCTCCTTGATCATCTTCTCTCCTTCAGCCTCGGAGATGCAGTGAAGGAGCGGTTCCAGAATTCCGCTCTTGTACAGTTGCCCTCCGACGAGCTTGTATTGTCGCGCTCTTGCCTGCAGCCGCTTTGCTTCGGCTTCATCGTCAGGGAGCTTTCCTTCGGAAAAGAACTACACAAATGGTGTTCGCCAATCTTGCGCGCCATGGTCGATATCCATCACTTCATGCGAGTCTTCTTCGTGCTTCGCACTTGGCGTGTAGAACACTTTGAAAAAAACCCCAGGCTGGAACGGACCCCCGATGCCTGCCGCCTTCTCCAACATGTCAGCTTCTTAGTTTTCTCCTCTAGGGAGGTGCTGCACTGTGATGCTAGAGAAGGCCTTTTCCATGGCTCTTATGGCATCCAAGTATTTTGCCATTCCCTCGTCCTTGGCTTCAAAGATCTTGTCGATGTGGCCCGCGACTAGCTTGGAGCCTGTCTTGACTACCAATCACCGGACCCCCAACGCCTTCACCTTCCGCAGCCCAACGAGGACTGCTTCGTACTCTGTTGTGTTGTTGGTGGTAGGGAATTGCAGCCTCATGGCTTAACGAATGACGGTTCTTGTGGACGAAGTAAGGACTGCGGCCGCGCCGGCTCTGGCATGCGACCATGAGCCGTCGGAGAACATGGTCCAACAATCCTCATTCGTCGGCGGCGCCACTTGGCCAGTGGGCGAAGTCTACTCGGCGACAAAGTCGGCTAAAACCTGTGACTTTATCACCGTTCGGGCCACGTAGCACAGGTCGAAGGGGGCCAGCTCCGTGGACCACTTGCCTAGACAGCCTGTGGCTTCTTTGTTTCGGAACACCTCTCCAATAGGGTATTGCAAGCGTACTGTTATCTTGTGAGCCTAGAAGTAGTGCCGGAGCTTGCGCGAGGCCATGACAAGGGCGTAGAACAGCTTCTCGATTTCATAGTATCTCGCTCCTTGCAATGTTTCGGATACAAAAATATATTGGTGCTGTCCACCTTCGCCTTCATGAACCAGGGCCGCACTTACTGCCACCAGTGAGGCCGCAAGATACAACAGTAGTTCGGCACCTGCCTTCGGACTTGCCAGCCTTAGTACCTCCTGGAGGTAAGCTTTGAGGGATTCGAACGCTGCTTGGCATTCGCTTGTCCACTAAAACTTATTTGCTTCCCGCAGAGTCTTGAAAAATGGCAATGCCTTCTCCGCCGATTTCGTCATGAATCGGCTGAGGGCGGCGATGCGGCCCGTCAACCTCTTTTATCATCCCTTTCGGCACATACTGCTACATCCGTATGCCCTTCGGCCTAAAGAACGCCGAAGCCACCTTTGCTCGACTAGTGTACAAGGTATTGGAGGCGTAGATTGATAGGAACGTTGAGGCATACGTGGACAATATAGTCGTCAAGAGCAGAAAGGCAATTGACCACATCGCGGCACCAACTGTTATCAAAGAAAACAGTGGGTTCTGAGTGTGGACTAGAGTGGTAAATCTTTTGTATTAATCTCAAAAACCCTTGCCATTACAGTGACCTGGGTGCCTATTTATAGGCCCAGAGGTACAGTTACAGGCTCTAGGGTTTCAGTTACAGGTGGTATTACATTATGGCTCCTTGATGGGGACAGCTACAAGGGTATTTCCTTTTTTCCTGTCCATAGGCTCCTAACAGGCTGCTGAGCCACCACGCAGGCCACCGGGCATCTACGTGGGCCGTATTCTTAATGGGCCTTTCGGTCCTCTTGGCTGTCATGCCCCTAGCTAGGACAGAGGCACACCGGGGCCTCGCCTGTTGGGTCGTATCTTCGGCCCCCTAGGCCTTTCGCCTACAGTTTCGGCCTCCGCATCTCCTAGTCAGGGCTCTGCCCACTCAACGGTGTCTTGGCCTCGCATGCATCGCCCTTCGTGCCCTTCGTCTTCGCCCGATGTTTCGCTCGACGTGCTACGGCCTTCGTCCTCGGGCTAGGCCCTTTGCCCACATATCTTCGGCCCGAGGGGGCTTTGGTCTTGAGCCTTTCGAAGGAGAGACGGTCCGAAGGGGCTACTGCCTGTCTCCAACAATGTTATTACTATCTTATGACTTAGTATGCTATATTTATACACCAAAGAAATGTTGAGGACATGAAAATTGGTAGACAAATAGACAATGCACAACCTCTCTATTTTTTCTCATGAAGACCACATAGAGTGTACCATACAATTAACATTATGTTAGTTTTCACTATAACTGTAGTACTACATGTGTTCACCTAGATGATGTCACAAATGTTCGTCATTTGAAAATTTCGCTGGAGCCTTTGATCCCGGAGATTGGCAGGGTGTTGGTTTCGCAAAAAACAATCGATCCAAAACTAATATTTTTCGGGCAGACAAATTTTTAAAAACCAAAATTTAAATTCAAATTCTCAGGTTCAATTGATCGAATATAAACTCCATCCATCACCCGAAATTTGAATTTAAATTTTTTTGCTTTTAAAATTAAATTTAAAATATTTTGGTATTTGGAAACCCAGTTTCGAGGCCACCCGGCAGCCGCGTGTGTATATAGGCTGCGCTACTTGCGCTGGTCATGGGCTTCATGGCATTGCGGCGCGAGGCACTGACGCATTGAGCCAACCATCACAGCAGTTAGGCTAGAGGTTATAGCAGCAGCGTGTAGAGATAGGCTCTTTTAACTTTTTCCTTAATCCTTCGTTCTCGTGCAGTTTTGACAACATGGTTTTTCTACTGCTTAAAAGCGAAGTCATCACAGTTTCGTCGTTTCCTCCTCCCACCGCGTGCGTAACAGGTCTCTCCGCACTTTCTCATATCATGTGCACAACCGCAGCAGAATCCAATAATTTATTCTCGATCCATTCTTCTAGCCAATCTTCAATCCTATCGGTTAAACCCGTTATAACATATAGTATATTAGTAGCACACAATAAAATCATAGATAGATTTTAATCTTGATGACCTCATCATGATCTGAGAAACACCAATACAAAATTATCTATTTTAGTCAATAGTCATGTGTTAATTATCTTTCACTACCACCCGTAAATCTTAGTTCTCCGTTCGCCAATGGTTGTCCGCAGCCTGTAGGTCCTTGCTATAATTTTCAACCTGTACGAATATTTTTCTCCGACTTGTATAGCTCTGGTTTTTATAGTACTGTCAGTACAGTAGTACATTAATTTTATTGATTAAAAAATGCATTACACTTTAACTTGTGTCACTATCAACATGTGCACACTAGGGCTTAATTAAAGGTGAGAGAAGAGAAAGAAGAAAAATATCATGTAAAACGAGATGAGCCATTAACGTATGATTAATTGGGTATCAGCTATTGCAAACTTAAAAAATAAATTAATATGATTTTTTAAATCAGCTTCTATATAGAAAATTTTTAAAAAACATACCGTTTAGCCGTTTAGAAAACGTGATTATAAAAAAACAAGGAGGTTTTTACTCCTCAACATGTAGATTATAACGGGCTCAAGAAGATCTCTTAGATCTTATATTCATGGTTCAGGACGGGTAATATTAATTGCACAGGCTTTTGATAGCCGAGGAACAGAGCAATGTACTTATATCACTAATTTTTACATATCTAGGAAAATTAGGCAGCTAACACAATTCTGAAAGGATGGGGAAATGAGCTAAGAATGCAAGCACATACTTAACCTGGTAAAATATTATCTTTTAAACCAAATTAATTATGTTTTCTGCTATATTTGTATGAGCTTTACTTGTTACTACAAGATTAGGCCCAGTCAATGGTTCAGACCTAGCATACAAAGACACTCAAAATAACCAGCATAATTTCAGCTAGCAGAAGAATCCATCGATTATCGCGTGTTTACCAGTGGTGATTTAATTAACGTTATCATTAATTAATGTATAAATAACATGTCAACGATCTAGATCGGGTAATACAAAACTAATATAACGAGCATAGACAAGAATAATACGTAAACATGACAAATACAACCATACAATTTGCATCATAAAAATCAGATATCAACTTACTATCTCCGTCTACTTTTTAGCTACTATTAACCTGGACATCATTAAAAGAACTGTCTTTTTAGCTATTAACCTGAAAGGAAGTAAAGCACAATATATACAGATGAATTCATGCAGCGATGAACATAAATTAAGTAAGATCATAACGAATTATAAGTGTAATCATTAAGTGTGGATTAATCAAAGTAGAGAGTAGGTAAGTATGATACCTGAGAGAGACTGATACCAGGGAAGCAGCTGCGGAAGCGCGCCATGTGCTCGCGCTGCAACGGCGCACCAGAGGACACCACCTGCCGCAGCCGCAGCCGTCGCCGGCGCGACGACTCGCCGGCGGCCGCCGCCCTGACCATCTGCACGACCATCGGCGGCATGGCCAGAAGCCTTGTCACCGCGTACTGCTCCATCGCCGCCATCGTCTTCGCCACCGAGAACCTGCCGGGGACCACCACCGTCGTGGCGCCCAGCACCGCCGCGCCCTGGACGAACGACGAGAACCCGAACATGTGGAACATGGGCAGCACGCACCCGTACACCTCGTCCTGCTGCTTCCCGCCGCCGCCCCACGCGTACTCCAGCGATGCGGCCATGGCGATCGCGTTGCCGTGCGTGCTCACCACACCCTTGCTCCTCCCCGTCGTCCCCGACGAGTAGAACAGCAGCGCCGGGTCGTCGCGGCCAATGCTCGACACCGGCGGATCGTATGTCCCCTCGTGATCGTCGTCCTCCGCGACGTCGGCGAGGAGCTGCTCGATGAGGACGCGTTTGACGGCGGGCGGGATGGAGCAGAGCTTGGGGGCGAGGTCGCCGGTGGTGAGCACGAGAAAAGTCACCGGCTTGCCGGGCGAGCTCGTCGGGCGTGAGGAGCGGGTTGGCCGCGGAGAGCACGGCGCCGAGGGAGAGCACGGCGAGCGAGAGCGCGGGGAAGTGGATCGAGTTCGGCGAGAGGAGGAGCGCGACGTGGCCGCGGCGGAGGCCTAGGGCGGCGAGCGCGCGCGCGACCCGAAGCGAGAGCGCGCGGAGGTCGGCGAAGGAGAGCGCGGCGCCGGTGGAGGCGTCGACGAAGGCCGGGCGGGCTCGGCGGTCGGGGAGGAGCAGGCGCGGGAAGATGTACTCCGGGAAGGAGGCCGCGGCGACGGCGGCGAACTGTGGGGGGTGGCCGCTCCGGTAGACGCCCGTGGCGGCGCAGTAGCCGGCGGCGAGGTGCAACTCCGTCTCCATCTCGAGCACTCGTTAGTATCAGCAGCTTTCAGAGGGTAGGTTGCTTGGATCTTTAAAAGGATCGAACAAATGCGATGGAAAAATCGACGATTTAAACACATCGATGGCCAATTGACCATCACATAGTTGTTTTTTAAATTTGAAACAGTTTAGTTTGGCCCATTCAAAAAGAAAAGTTTGATTTCAGATTCTGGGCTTGTAACATGCATGCAAGTTCTTTCTGTATAATGGACTTTTCTTGGCCCAAATATATAATGGGCCCCGCAGAAGAGGGCTTCTCCTTCTTGGCCCAAATTTCTAGCAAAGATATTATATCATAATTTTTTTTTGTTTACGAAATTATCATATCAGAATTCCTGACCTGTGGATTATCATTTGTGTTTTGCACCCCGAAAAGAGAAAATCCCAGGGCGCCAGATAACATCGATCTGTGTCAGCATCATCGTATTCCTTAGAGCAAGAACAATATTGTCAGAGAACTCTGTCCCGGCAAGCTAAGAACTGAAAACGGCTTACACTAGGTCAAATTGTGGCTTAGGATGTGAGTCTGGTAGAATGTTAGAGATGCCAAACTTGTGGTTTTTTTGGAAATATACATGGACTAATCAGTTAATGAACTTCCCCTCTTTAGCTTGGTAGGCAGTGCTCATTCTGCACAACAACATAAACCCAAGAGAAACGTTGATGTTGTCTTTGAAAGTTGGTTAGAGTTAATGAAAGAATTTATCTGTAGGATAGCATACAGTCTCTTGGGCACTGGAAAAGTAAGAGTCTTCCATTCTACCAAATCTCTATATAAAGAACGAGAGCTCCTCTGAATATTAAACTTTTCATTCATGTGGTTACTGAACAGACAACACCTTTTCAAGCAGTTGAGATTCTTGGCTGTTGCAAAGGGGACTATCAGTTTCAGTTTCAGTAATGCATAAGCAGTATAAACAGGCAAACAGGTAGTCATACAATGATTGAATGTATCGTAGCCCAATTTGTGTGGAGTAGATTCTGTACAGATGCTTGTTCTTGACTTCTTGGGGGTGCAAAACTTTGATTGAAGGCAACCTAGTTGGCACTTGGCAGAGCTGACTTTTGCTCCTCTTTTATGCTGTTTGTTGGAGTTCATGGCTAAACAGCAAAGAGGCCGTTTTTAATCACAAGCTGTTATTCACAGGGTGAGACCTTTTCTGAAACCAGTAGAGGAAGCTGTACTGCTGTCTGAAGCTAATTAAGCAAGGAATGGAGCTCCTGTTCTTCTCTTCTGTTTCCAATCTTTGGGAGCAAGCTTGTGTTAATTACCCGCCAAAAAATTAACGTTTTTTAACTGACCAGATTGATTGAAACTATTTCAACCAGAGATGAACTTTGACAGTATTCAATTCAGAAACCAAATTAAACTCGCCGCTCTGCATAAATCACGGAGTGCATTAGGCCATCTCACCATTTCGTAAACAAATCATGCATCCTGGTGGTCCCCTGTTGTGATTATTGCCAGCGAATCTCCAACTCTGAACCTCCGAAGTTCAGAGAGTTCGCCGACTGAAACTCTGAAATTCCGGAGACACACATGCAAACTGAATCAATGCAACATTCTCTACAATTACAAACGCCACAAATTAAACTGCCATCATGATATCTCAGGCCAATAATATTAGCGCGTTTTAAACCACAAAAAAATTGCATAATCACCACATCACAAGTCGCAGGTCAACTGATGAGTAGTTAGCTCCCCATGTTACTGCTCAAGCTGGCTTGAGCTACCACCGCGTCCAACTAACGAACTATAAAGCATACAAAACCACGCCGACATCTATGCTATGCTATGCATGCCGGAATCTTCCAACCACCTTACGTATGATCCATCAACCGTCTCTGTCCTTGCAGGCTTGAACTATAAATCGACAAGCTCTGCACACACAACTCCCCCAGCTACTGAAGAAAACACTACTTGCATTGTAGCTGTTTCTGCATTGTTTGATGGATTCATCAGCCATGGCGAAGCTGCTCGCCGTTGTCACTGTGCTAGCTTTGGTCGGCCATGTCATGTGCCAAGGAGGCTACAGTCCCAGCCCAAGCCCGAGCCCGAGCCCGAGTCCGAGTCCGAGCGCGAGCGGCGGCGCGGCCGGGCTCGCCGTCGGCTACTACGACAGCGTGTGCCCCGACGCCGAGGCAATCGTGAGGGGCGTCGTGAAGAGGGCGGTGGAGCAGGACCCCGGCGTCGGAGCGGGGCTCATCCGCTTGCTCTTCCACGACTGCTTCGTCCAGGTACGTACGTACACGCATGGCGCTGCATGCATGGCATGGCGCGGATTAAGCTTGACGTCGTCGGCGAACGTGTTGCCAACTCACCGTGATGTGTGGTCAGGGGTGTGATGGCTCAGTCCTCCTCGACGCGACGGAAGCGAACCCGCAGCCGGAGAAGCTGGCACCGCCGAACCTGACGCTGCGAGGCTTCGAGGTGATCGACGAGGCCAAGGCGGCGCTGGAGGCCGCGTGCCCGGGCGACGTCTCCTGCGCCGACGTCGTCGCCTTCGCCGGCCGCGACGCCACCGTGCTACTCAGCAGCACAAATTTAGACTTCGCCATGCCGGCGGGGCGGCTCGACGGCCGCCTGTCGCTCGCCAGCGAGGCCCTCGACTTCCTCCCGCCGCCGACCTCCAACCTCTCCGACCTCACCGCCAGCTTCGCCGCCAAGGGGCTCGGCGTCG
Organism: Oryza meyeriana var. granulata; assembly: GCA_003991445.1. NCBI lineage: Eukaryota > Viridiplantae > Streptophyta > Magnoliopsida > Poales > Poaceae > Oryza > Oryza meyeriana. Next base: position 296,418 of record RYFJ01000622.1, on the reverse strand, counting down.
GCGACCTCATCGTGCTCTCCGGCGCGCACTCCATCGGCAGGTCCCACTGCTCCTCCTTCTCCGACCGCCTCAACTCGTCGGACTCCGACATCAACCCGGCGCTGGCTGCCTCCCTGAGGCAGCAGTGCCAGGCCAACAGCTCGAACGCTACCGGCGCCGGCGGTGACCCCACGGTGATGCAGGACGCCGTGACGCCCGACGTGCTGGACAGCCAATACTACACCAACGTGCTCAACAGCAGCGTGCTGTTCACGTCGGACGCGGCGCTCCTGACGTCGCTGGAGACGAAAGTGGCGGTGCTGGTGAACGCGATCGTCCCCGGCCTGTGGGAGGGGAGGTTCAGGGCGGCGATGGTGAAGATGGCCGCCGTGGAGGTCAAGTCCGGCACCGACGGCGAGATCAGGAAGAACTGCAGGGTCGTCAACTAATACAGTTTATATATCGTTGTGATGTCGTATGCTTGACAATAAACTAGATACTTAATACAGGACTTAAAAAACCATCCAATTATTAATTATACAAACATAAGTTGAACTGAATTCATACGAGATATAATCGGCGCGTGACTTGATTTATTGATTCATGTCAGACTGTATTTTTACTCATTTGTTGTTGCTGCAAAAGTGTCGCAGGAGTTGACATATCCCTCCCTTTGTTACAAATATAAGCATTTCTTATTACGTATATCTAGGTTCTATTTGGTCATTCAAAATCTCTAACTGACAGAAATTTCTTTAAATAATCTAGATTTTTATCCAGATTCTAAAAATCTATAGTTATATAACCCACGAAACAAACTAGAAGTTAGAAGCTAAAAAACTTACTTTCTCCAGATTCTCACCAATTAATTTCTCACCATCTGCTTAATTATGCTCCCCAAATAATACCCTAGAATGCTTCTATTTTAAAATGAAGTAACATTGTATTCTATGTTATTGTATTTTTTATGACCATATGAGTGACATGCAAGAGATGAGTACAATGTACATTTGCACTTGATTTGTACATTGAATTTCCCAAACGTGGCATGCAAATTAAATCGAATAGCAAAGAGGATTTGCTACATTTTCATAGAGATGGCAATAAACGCCAGCAAATTCAACCAAATTTGACAAAATTAATCAATAAATAAACACAAATCCCCTGCAAGAACAGAACCAAACACACCACCAACCATCAGTAGAACACTCATTCCACTCTCCGATTGAACCCATGCAAGAAAAGTTTTTCGGATCGAGGCAATCGAAAAATAGGATTAATTGGAACGAGACCAAACTACAGATCATCCATGGCAGCAACTGGCTCGATGAGTAGCTAGCTGTTGCTAGTTGACGACCCTGCAGTTCTTCCTGATCTCGCCGGCCATCTTCAGCTTGATGCTTGCCATCTTCACCATCGCCCTGGCGAACTTCTTCTCCCACGACGCCGGGAGCCTTGTGTTGGCGCGCACCATCCTCGCCGTCGTCGGGGACGACACCAGCTCAGCGCCCGACGTGAACAGCACCCTGCGCACGAGCACGTTCTTGTAGAACTGGTTGTCCAGCGCGTGCGGGGTGACCACGTCCTGGGCCACCGTCGGGTCGTTGCCGGCGGCCGGGCTCGCCGGGCACCGCTTCCGCAGGAGGTTGGCCAGCGTCACGGCCATGTCGGACGGCAAGGCGAGGCGCTCCGGCACGAAGGAGGAGCAGTGGGAGCGGCCAATGGAGTGCGCGCCGGAGAGCACGACCATGTCCTCGGTGGTGAGCCCCTTGGCGGTGAAGGCGGAAATGAAGTCGGTCGGGTTGGAGGACGGCCCGGGAAGGAACAGGAGGGTGTCGCCGGCGAGCAACCTGCGCCCGTCGAGCCGCCCGGCCGGCATCTGGAAGCTGACCCTGCCGTGGCTGAGGAGGTAGGAGGCGTCGCGCGCGGCGAAGGCGACGATGTCGGGCAGGCCTTCTCGACGGCGCCCTTGGCCGCGTCGATCACCTCGTAGCCGCGCAGGCTCGGGTTGTTCGGCCGGCCAAGCTTCTCGGGCCGGCGTCGGGTCGAGCAGCACGGAGGCGTCACATCCCTGCACGACAGACATGCTAATTAGCCGGCGGCCACCTCGCCATGAGTCTCGTGCACGCCACGCCATGGCTGGATGTGCTCACCTCGACGAAGCAGTCGTGGAAGAGCATGCGGATGAGGCCGGCGCCGACGCCGGCTTTCTTGAGGACGGCCTTCTTCACCTGGACCTGGACGAGGGCCTCGGCCTTGGGGCACGTCCGCCGGTAGTGGCCAACCTCGAGGCCATGGCACATGGCGGCTAGGAGGAGCAAGGCGCATGCCACTGTAGAGGCAAGCTTAGCACCGTCCATGGCGATCTCCCTAGCTAGCTTGAGTGAGAGTCTTGAGCTGGTGCGAGCTCGCAGTTCGTGTATGGATGACTGTTTATAAGAGAGGCTCTCGCACACATGTAAAACTACGTGCATGCCATTTGTGATTTGTTATCTTTGTAAATACTCCCTCAGTTTATAAATGTATCTTAGTTTATAAATATAAGACGCTGCTAATATTTAACCATAACGTCTGATCATTTATCTTACTAAAACGTTTAATGTAAATATGTAAAATATAAATCACACATACACTATATATAAAATAAGTTAGAACAAAATAAATTATACCTATATAGTTTTTTAATAAGATAAAGGGTTAAATATTATACCCAAAGTAAATGTCATCATATATTTAAAAATAGAATTAATATATTTAAAGTGTTGCTTAGAGATATACTACTGAACATCTCCAACAATAGCCCAAAAACAGAGTTCTTACTTTCTGAGTAGGGGCTTCTTTTACTTTTTGGGGCTCTATTTTTGACAACCAACTCTAACAAGGGCATCTAAATCTAAGCCGTTATTTCTTTTTCTCTCATATTTCAATATAATCTATATGTATATTCTTCATATTACATCACTAAAATTCAAACTCAAATATTTGTAAACCATAACAATAAACCATATTCAAATCCATGATTTCAAATAAAACAATTTAAATTTAAATTCAATTTTTTTCCAAACATAAAAATCATATAGACATATAGAAATTGTCTATCACACCACACAGCAATAAATTACCATCAAACTACAACAAGCTCCCCTGATGCGATTCTCCTTTCGTATTTCACCATTGTGCCACCTCTTGCAGCATCTGACACAAATTGAGAAAGAAAATAGGTTGGATGGAATGCCTCTACCAGAAGACAAACGAGTCGAAGAATATACCTTTGATTGAATCAGCTGCCACAGTGGAAAATCTGGACCTCAGTAATTCTACACTTAGGCTCACATATCTGCAAATTTGTCCATTACGACTTATTGTGCTCATTGAACTGGATGCTTTACTAAACAACATCAGAGCATCATTCTGCTGCCTGATCAATCTGTTCATTGATGAGTGTCTCTCTGCATGGAGTTGGGCAACTCGCCGGAGCTGGCGAAGCGACCGAACTACTGATCTCATCTTCCTTACTATGTTTTACTTCCTAGGCAAAGCTCAACCAGCAATTTCTCAAACCTACAAACAAAGCAAAACCAGCGAGCTGAAGGTTAGAAGCTCCAAGGTTATTGGAATACTATTAGCCACGATTTTCCGATGAGGCAATGGCAGACAACATAACCGGGCAAGCCTCAATATTGGAGCTTTAGCACGAAATCCCTAGTCGAAGCAAAACAATTTGAATCCGCATGCTCAGGTTTCAGTAGCAAAAGAAGAACAAAAATAGAGGAATTCCATGGTCCAAAAATTTGGGAGCGGATGAGGAAACCAAGAAGAAACCAGGATTTTTCTTCCCAGTGAGAAAATCAGCGAATTCCAATTAAAGATCCAACCTAGAAACGCTCCTCTCCTCACCTGAGCCGGAACGCAGAAGAGAAGACGGTGCGGCCGCGCCTGCTGCTTGGCGGCGAAGGCGGACTGCATGGATCCTGCCGCCACACGATTCCCTGCAAAGGAGGCGAGCCAGCACCACACTGCTGCAACGTCGATGGGTAGCCATGTCCACCTCCGGCCCCGGCGGTGACCACCCGAGAGGTACTAAGAAACAGAGAAAGTGAGGAGGTGGCGGCGGTGGGAGCAGATCAGGGGAGGAGCGGAAGAAAAAAAACTCCCAACCGTGTAGCAGGGAGCTCCCTACATATTCGTGGGAGATAGGGCTGAGAAGGAAGATTTTGGGACCTTTATAGAGTAGGGACTCAATTTGGAACCCTGTTGAATTTAAGTTTTTTTGTCTGACTTTAAAAAATAGAATAAGGAACCTGTTTAGGGTCTTGTTAGAGATGCTCTTAGTATCTGATTTAGTGAGGTGGCTAGTGAGAAACATGACACAGCTAGCTACTAGTATAAGCATGTAGCTCTATATCTGCACATGTTGGCTTCTTTTTTTATTTTAAAATATATTAATTGGCATCTTATTTTATGCATTTAGAGTTTAGACTAATCATTCTCTCTTTTCTTTTTGTTGTTTTGCAACTCACCTAGCTTGTTGTACTTTATTAGGAAGCGGAATAAAGTGTCCACTTTTCTCTCACTGTTTATGCATAGTGGATGTGATTATAGAACTTGATTTGATTGGATTAAACATATAGGTGTGGACAGTGTTCCGGCCACGCGAGAGGGTTAAGTACTGAAGTGCTGCTTATCTGGCACCTCGAAAACATGCAACGGCACGGATCCATCCGTGGCTGTAATACATTTCATCTCTCCTCTCGTTTTTATATGTGATTCAAATAATCATGATTTTTCTTTAAAAAATTGATAAGATAGATTATTAATTATGTGATATAACTTCACAAACACTTTAAATTTGATCTAACAGTTAAAAAACAATATATGACTATAAATAATACGCGTATTCACATGCGTATTTTTTTCAGCTTGTATGAATTGAGTTTAAACTTGTATTGTTTATAAAGTGATATATCATATACTAATTTATCTTAGTAAATTTTTTTCATGACTATTTATATGACATAAAAAAAGAGGGGATGTTCTCTTAACCGATGAAAAACATCTCTATGGCTAACTAGCTGCTAAGTTTGCTGGCCGGTTTTAAAAACCTTACAAAAGAGAGAATCTACTCTATGTCACTGACTTTACACCAGTTCAACGATTTACTATCGACATTATCTCTTTTTATAATATGCCACTGAGTTATCAATTGTTTCTACAATATATCATTGTACCAGATAATTTTTCAAAAATACCCAAAATGCCCTTATGGACATACAAGCTTGAAAATTGATTTATGCCACTAGATGTTTCAAAAAATTATGAAAATTTTTGTGTAGCCTCCTTATACAACAAAGAGGTTTATGTATATATTTCAAGATTTTTACATTACTAACTTTTTTATAAAATATAATTTATCTATTATATTCTATATATAATACTTTTCTTGTTATTTTTTTAGTGTTAATCATCTTTCATATTCTACACAAAATATTTTTGTGCTGTTATATTTCGTATAAGTGTGTCCTCTCTCATATGATAAAAAATAAATTTTAAAAAACAAAAACATGAAGAGAAAATCTTGAAACATATATATAAACTTCTTTGTCGTATAAGTAGGTTACACAACAAATTTCATATATTTTTTTTAAACTTCTAGTGGGGTAAATCAATTTTCAATCTTGTATGTCTATAAGGGCATTTTGGGCTTTTTTTAAAAAAAAAAGTACCTAGTCCAATGGCATATTCTAGAAGCAATTGATAACTGAGTGGTATATTATAGAAAGAGACAAAGTGAATGGCAAATCATTGAACCAGTACAAACTCAGTGGCATAGAATAGATTCTCTCTTAAAAGAACTTTAAAAACACCTAAGAGATTTCGTTTTGTGAAATGTTTTCATACTCTTATCTATCCAAGAAATAAATATTTTCATGGCTCCAAGAAAGATAATAGCTATTACCCCTTGTTTCATACTATAAGACGTTTTGGAATTTTTGTAAGTCAATTTTTTTCAAGTTTGACCAAGTTTATAGAAAAATATAACAACATTTCCAGCATAACATAAATACACTACAATATATATTCGATGGTGGACTTAATGCAACTAATTTGATGTTGGAGATATTACTACGTTTTTCTATAAACTTGACCAAATTTGAACAAGTTTGACTTAGGATCACCCAAAACATCTCATGGAACAAAGGCCTCCGTCCTAAAATATAAGGGTTCTTGTGATTTTTTTGAGAGCTTAAGGTTGAAAGGAAAAGACTATGATGCCCATGTTAAATGAGGGGTATATGGTTAGTCGGAGGATGGTTCGGGGTAAAATTCATATTAAATGAGGGATATGTGCTTAGTGGGAGGATGGTTGGGGATAAAATTGGGCAAAAATTAAATGTGACGTGGTTAGGTGAAAGAAGTAATACTTTAGAATTCCCTATATTTTGGAATAAATTTTAAAGAGTAAACTGCACTTTGAATCAAGCAAAATATATCTTGTTTCATTTTACACCGGTTTTAATACATACTTTCACTTCACACTAGGGTAGATAGAAATAAGTTTCACTTTACACTAGGTTATGTTATATAATTGGAGTGAAAATCTTGTAAAATACGAGTGAAACTCATGAAACCTTTTAAATTTAGACAATGTTTCAGAAAGTTTCATTCAGATTGCATAAACTTTCATAAAATTTCTATAGGTTTGATGATATATCCTGATGTTGAGTGAAACTTATTTCAATACAACCTGATGTAAAATAAAAGCATGTGCTAAATCTGGTACAAAATGATACAGGACACACTTTACTTAGTGCAAAGTGTAATTTACTCAATTTTAAATGCCAAGATCTTTTGGACGGAGGGAGTATGTTTGGAAGCCGACAGTCAGTATATATATTTCACTAAGGATGCGAGCAGGGCTTCTCCCAGTCCAGGCCTGCAACTGAAACGCCGGCCCATATAGCCCAAATCACAAAGCCTACCGACCGACCGATGGCGTATTCTGATTGCTCTCCCAGTAGATGTGCAGCTTCTGCATATTTCCAAATGTTCACGGCACTGACATATGACATCTCAAGTTTGCCAGCATGCGATGGCAGGCCGCAGGCAGGAGGCAGTGTATGGAACTTTCACAGAAAAGTTTCTGTTTCGGGCAGAACGTCAAACGCCCGTGCTGCAAAATGTTCTGTAGATTCTGAATTTATGATGTCTGAACTCTGAACCCAATTCAAGGAGGCACCGATCTCTCTTCTTCTGATGACCAAAGGCAACAAGATTTCTTTTTGCAGTTCAGTTAACATCAAATGACTCAACAAAACGGGTGAGAGCTGAAACAAAAGGAAAAATGGAGTTCCTGTTTCTACCAAAGCAAAAGGAATGAAAAGATGACAAAAATATCTGAACTCTGAAGAGGACGGGTGTATATTTTGTTTACTGACGAATCACTAACGCATTTGTCATCAGAATGCAAAAGCATGATAGGAACCCCAGCATCAACAACCGTACTGCAGGCAATGCATCCATTGCGACGATCTGTCGATTTTATTGGAAACCAAGTTTGTTTCAGCATGTTTAGAACATGTGATGTAGTGGCATACAAGCGGCATATGACCAAGAATACACTCTAAGCAGCCATTTTCCTTTAAATACACCCTTTGGAGCAAGATCAATATCATCGATGACAATACAATTTTATTCACTCCGCTTCCAACCTTAAATTGTTCTTTTTCCTAGTTCAAGGTAGCAAGAGCTTCAAGAAGGGAAGCGACAAAATGCATCTGGACCTCCTCATCGATCGTCAAGAACAGGGGCACATGTACAAACAGAGATTTGATGCCGTGTTGCACTGCAAACCGGAGGGAGTGATAATACACATAGTTGCATACAAACCGACCAGCGTCGTCTGAAGGCATTACATCGTAGCCTGTCTTCCGGAGTGACTTGGTTAACTCATTTACCGGAAGGGTAGTCTGGTTGTTCATAAAAGGTTCAGAGGAATGTGATTAGTCTCAGCATCAACAATGTTTTTAATCCAAAATTTGAATCTCTTGATGATTTGAAGTTGTATTCATGAAATAATATGCATATCAACTATCTTTGTTTGTTATCATGTTGGCAACATATTCAAATCACATAAAAACTGAACTTCCATTTGTTTTTTTTATGATAAGTTGTAAACAGAAAAGATGGGCATTCTGAACATCTGGTGAAAAGAATAGGGGGATTTGTGATTTATTCCGTAGAGAAGATTGTACTTTGCTGTAATCAGGCAATCACAGATTACCATTGTCCTTTTGAATCTATTCCTAACTGATTTGTTTGAATTGAAAGAAATAGGAAGAAAAGAGATATTCAATAGTACTTCTGAAACTCAAGCCCTGGTGGCTCTAACGTAACTAGTAGATAACTGTTAAGAAAGTGATCGCAGCAGACCTAACAATCTTTGGTGTTCTACTTTGCAATTTGGAGTATTTTTTTCTTTCAACGGGAGGTGTCTTGTGGGCTCATGGCCATAGAATTATGTGGAAACAAAAGAAAAAAATGACAAGTGAACTGTGAAAAGATAATATGGCAAGTAACTCTGCTGTTTGTAGCTATACTTCAACAAATATCCATTAATATTCAGACAAACTTTTTAACTTATACCTCTCTTGTCCATGAGATGCCTCCATCAGATGGCACAATAGGAACCCTCTGCATGGAACAATCAAACCGGTAAAACACAATGTCAATATATATAGACAAAGATGAGTAATTGGACAAAACCGCAACCTGAGGTTTCCACCCTAGCTCATCTGGACAACGGAAGGTGGCTTCATTAACAGCTTGATTCTCAAGAGCAAACCTTGTTGCACCACTATTGACTCCAAAGTGGATCTGAACATGTTTCAAATTATAATTGATTCGACTATTCGAGTGGCACTGAAGGCAAATAGAAACTTCCCTATTGACAGGAGAGCATTGCAATACGCAAGGTGCTGACTGCACTAACAGCATTATGTAATGTGAATCAACAAAGGGATACTACCCAAATTACTTGCCCCTGAGCCGAGATGCCCGTTCACTCTTTCTGCAATGCAGATTCAAAACCTTATATAATGTGCGCCAAGTGCCCCTGCCTGCGTTTCAAAGAATTGTGCAGCTTCCAAGTACAAGGTTCTTTGGCAATCCTTTCTTTTCCACGAATGATTTAAGATTGCTCACAATTTTCTCAGTTGGGTTCTCAGCAACCCCATGGAACTTCTTAAATCCAGTAACATGGGACAGTAAAATTGAAGGTCCTTCTGATGCCCATTTACCCTTTGAGAGGAACAAAATAGCCTTATTCCAAAGACCTGAACAGAGCAAAAATGAATAAATGGATAGGTATTAGCAAGGCGTAAACTACACCAAACAAAAAGCAGGATGTCATGACCATCACTGCATCATTATGAACTTGCTAAAATCCTAAGCATCAGGCAAAGCAGAAATTATAGCAGACAGTCTCCTATGCCCCAACGATGGGCACCTGAGCATACAATATGCAGGGAAGGTAACAACAGGGCACACAAAAGGCTGAGGAAAAAAATGTAGGACCCCTGAGTAAATTTAAACAAAAATCAGATGATTTTTTTTATCTGCACAGAGACTACATTAAGAACCACGATCTCGGAACTGATGAAGCAATTATTATTCTTCTTTTCAAAAAAAAAAAGGAGCAATCATTGTTCTAGAGATTTTATTAAGAAGCGAACAACTCACCAAATAATAGAATCTCACAGAAGGTGAAAACAAGTAGGACCTATAACCTAATGCTTGGTTCAACCGATAAGAACCTTATCCAAATTCAACACTAACTACACAGGCACCACAGTACAAGGCTGAAAGCTATAACACAGGTGTGATGTCTGTATCTGCAAAAGCAAGCCTGACCAGTGATCACAAGATCAAGAGCAAAAATCTTCTAAACAGCCAAGCTCCTACCCAGTAGAAACTAACAAGCAAAGTGCTTGCCAGTAGGTACCTTGCCATCTAACTTTGACACAACCAATCGAAACTGAAGCTCACAAAGAACAGAAATCGACTAAGAACCATCGGCTATCTTATACTTTCTTATGAATAGCTGAAACTTCATTCGCAGGGTAATATATACTGAAATCGATGTTCACACTATAGAAAACGCACACAAGAGTCCTTTCTTAAGGATTTTTGTGCTAATAGTCAACTCCACGTCTCTGCCTAGCACAAACGTCAAATCACCAAAACTAGCAGGCAGAGGACACACAATCTCAAACCCCAGTTCTCCATATCCGCCCCTCAAACACCAGCATGAACACAGACACGTCCAGCAAAATCAACAAGAAATTCACAGGAACCAAGAAACAATCCTGCAAAAGACCACCTTTGGTCGATCACCCCAGAATCGCCCACTCAAAGTCCCAAAAAAGCCCAAACTTCAACAGCGAGCAAGAAATCACAGCCATCTGAGCAGCCAAAGAAAAGGACGAATTGCGCACAGGTAGAAACATCAACCGCAACCCCAAATCCACAACCTCAGCGCCCACCAAAACCACCAGCCAAAGCACACAAAGCTCTCAACCTTTGAGGCGGCAGGCAGCGCAGCAGAAGGAATCTTAAGTGATTTTCTCACTAAGAAGATTGGCAGGTTGATAAACGGAGAAGGTAGTAGGATAAGGTTTGGATGATGTGATTGCAGCAGCGAAGGCAAGGCCCGTCCTTTTAAAGCGCATCGAGCACCACACCACACGGGGATGAGTAGAACAGTCGAACTGCACAAGCAATCAAGGAGATGGAGGAGAGGATTGTCTCACAGCAGTGACAGTGAGGCCACTGCGATCGCTTCGTGGACTAGTGCAGCCGCAAGATAGCAGCAGCACACTGAGTATCCATGGCCCAAAATTGTCAGCTGCTCAATCTTCTTCAGATGCAACAATGCAAATTATATTGTCCAATATTAGGGATTGCATTGTAATCTTTCGTTGCGTTGCAAACTAGTAGTATAATAATCTGGCAAGCTGACGCCAAAGTTTGGCAGGTAGAGCAGAGATAAGGACCAGATCAGCTGCAGCATTTGAGCTCATCGAAAGGTGGTTCAGAAAACAGAACAGAACAGAACAGAATTGCTTCAGGATAAAAAAAAAGAAATCAGGAGAGAGCGTGCTACGGGACGGGCTGAGCCCACGGCTCTCTGTCTGCACACGCACCCCTGCCAGCCTCCAATGATGCCAGCAGCACACCCCCCCCTTGGTTGTGGTTGTTACTTGCCCCCCCCTATTCAGCCAAAAAGCATCAATATCCTCAATGGCTTGAGGAGGAGTCACAATGTATCTTCATATTCATTCTCAGTTCATATGGAGAAATCATCACCAATTTCTGATGATAACTCGGAGGCAGCTTGATCTCAAAACTTTTCTTCATTCAGAGTGCATCCAGTGACCACCATCAAACATGTCTTGCTTCTTTTACTCTTTTGAACCAGCAGTAGTGAAAGTGAGCGACTACGAAGAACCAACCAACCTACAACAAAATAATAGATTAAAATAGAGTACTAATATAAATAAAGATCATTAACAAATACAACCATTATAAATGGTACACGCATCTGCTTTCTCAATTGGATTTTCCTGAATTATTAAATGTCTGTGCTGATAAGAATAGCTTGTGTATCCAACTTGTCTCCTCTGAGTAGAGTGAAGCAAAAGAAATTGAGAAAAAAGAAAAGGGGAAAGCCCTTATCAAGTTCTCAATAGAACAGCCACTGTGAAGTGTAAAAGCATTAGAAGGAGATGATCTACAGCACAGGTGAAAATGCTCGTTTGTATTATGTCAGATCACTAAAAAATAGAGACTCTATAAATGCAAAAACAACTATGATAAGGCATGAAAACAGAAGCAAAGTAAGAAAATAAATGATGTGGCGGAAAGCAAGTCGAATTGTTAAAGATGCATCGTCAATATGCTGAGTCAGCAATCCCTGCTTACATCATTTATCCCTTTATCCATTTTTCTTGAAGTTGTCTGTACAGTTGTATGTTTGCACTGGGAACAGAAGTTTAAGAATAGAAGATTCACAAATATATGCATACTTGTTTTCGCAGACCGAAGGCAAGTAGTAATTCAGCGAATAATGCAGCATGGTCTCATTAGAGGCTGATGGAATAAGAAAGCTCAAGAAGGGCCGTGAATATGTGCGATTTTTTTTTGCAATCTATCACTGAGGACCTTTAGTTTTAGCCTTTCTCAAGCGAGAACTAATGATTTATCTGTAGTACAACCACTTCTGTAAGATTCTGTCTTTTGATTAAAAAGAAACTTGCTCCATGAAAGGTAGCCTAGTGATCGGCAAGATGGGTAAATTCTTTGCTTAGTAGTTCAATCAATGTGACACGTTTTTACTACCGATTGTTAGCTCGTTTAACACTAATTAAAGATGCTTTTGCTGAAGTCTCTTTATTTTTAGAACATTAGTAGACTCTGTAATAAAAGGGTAGGTGCCGCATTCCTCCCATTAGATCACACAGCTTTACCCCCTTTCTGGAATTGTTTATCAGGCTAGATTCACATATTGTCACTTAGTTGAACCATTTATCTAACAACATGAGCAGAAATGTAAAGACATACAGTTCATTAAACACTAGTAATTCTTGGAATGCAGACTTAGGTATATTGAATGCTTTGATTTTTTACTGATTCTTGTTTAATCCCTACTAGCGTGTGTCATGAATTGATTAAAACACTCCTTTTGGTTGTACCTTATAATACCAACCGTTTATCTTGCTTGATATGTTCAACCACTTGTGGTTTATGTCCTTCCAATTTTATCAATGGGTTGGCAATAAATCAGACATCAGGAAAAGTATCGGCAGCTAAAGCCTAAATTATTCAACTCAGTTGAATATAATAAGTACACCATATGAACCCGCTAATAATCTGTAACGTCCTTTGAGGGCACATCATGACATAAGTGACTAAACATATATTATATGTGCCAAAGGCTGGAAAAGAGGCAGGTAAAAGTGCCAAGTCGTATACTGGACTGCAATTGATACTTGATAGGGGGGCAGGCAGCTATGTTATTCTTTGCATATGAAGCAAGCAAGTAGAATATAATGCATGGATTCGATTCCATCTTCTAGAATTTAGAATGAAATTTGTGCACACTAGTAATATTTAAAAGGGCTATCATAGAATGGGATCATCATCGCTCTCACCTGGAATATATCAGCGTTGGAGCCACATCCTTCTTGGAAATCAAGGAGGAATTGAAACAGGAGCCAAAGACCAACGGCAGCTTGTTTGCCTCTCAGATGCCCTTTGTTTTGGTGTCCTTATCTTATCATGGCATACGCACGATGTGCACTGCATCCATCCAACTCTGATAGCGAAATCAGCCAACAATGTCTGTCTTGTGTACCCTGCAAATAAGCGGCTTGTCAATTGTTATCAACATTGAATCCCCTAGGACTAATTCAGCTCATGCTTATCAGTTCTCAGTTGATCTTTTCAACAAAGCTAGCTTCTTGTTTTTGTCGAAAGTTCAGTTTCAAGTCCAGAGATTCACCCTGCCATTTTACTGAGACCACACATATTTCTCCAGAAGCGTGGCAAAATTCACTGGATTAGTTTGATGAATGAATCCGCATTCTGCGGCATCAGTAGACTACTAGCAACTTGCAAGAATAACCGAGACAGAGAAGTTGGAGAGTCATCCATAATAAGATAATAATGGCACCACAAAATTGGCATGGACATTAATCAGAAATCAAACGCTTGATCAGACCGAAATCATAGATCAAGCTAAGAAGGGAGCACTTGCTACCAAATATCTGAATACAAACACTAGAAATTTCCTACTCCCTCCATTTTTTTGTTTGACGTTGATTAGTTTAAAATTGAAATAACCAACGTGATACATCAAAACATGGACGAAGTACAAATTAATCCATAAGAATCACTAATCTATATCTTCTATAAAGTTAGAACCCACTAATTCTAAAGCTCATGTAAACATGTCACATCATCCCTCACTAGTAATTATTATATTATACTAAGTCATAAAGTAGTTTTCATATCAAACAATTTATTAGATTTTAAAACTTAACATACAAGCATGTCACATCATCACCTTCTATCTTATTTTTACAATATTTTAACAATATATTCATATATCATTTAACAATATTAACATATATTCATCACCATGTACTCTGGCCCTTCTGCAGCAAGCGCAGGGCACCATTTAGTTGTCTATCAAACTCAACCAAAACACTGCCTTTTTGTTCACACTAATTCAGATGAACCTAATCTAGCTGGTCCCTTTCCTATCCAAAAAGAAAAAGAAGCAAATCTGGATACTTCGATGATGCCACCGCCATTTCTCCTTACACACTCATTTTGTCCTCTTTGTTACTGCCACCTTCTCCATCTGTTAAACCAAATCATGGCATTAAAAATTTGCAAATCTCGAATCCTCCGTAGGACAGAGGACCCACGAACTGATCGATGCTTTCTCCTTCGACTTAAATTCTCACGGAATCACGCACTAAGAAGACGCTGCAGCTACAACTTGGTGACATCGAGAAAGATTCCCACCGCTTGAGCGGGTGATTTCGTTCTAGAAGGTTCTAGAACTAGGCTTTTTTTTTTTTTGCGCAGCGGGGAGTTGAGGTTGACCTTTTGTGTGCTCCTCGTCGACGAGACCCCTTCTCTCCTGGGACGCCGCGAAGGCACCGGCGGTCGGCGGCGCCGTCCGCTCCGCCCCGGAAGCTTCTGGAACCTTCGAGAAACCTGCAATCTTCCAGGACCAGGAGGGCATCGTGGAGCTCCGTTTAGATCTATCCTGGCCGGTCACGTGTGATCGAACGGCTATAAATTCCACACCTGAGCCGCTACCAATAGTAGCGGTCCAAATCTCGAGGAGTCTAATCGGGTTATTCACACAACCGAGGGTTTTTCGCAAAATATCCCTCCACGCTTAACTAGGAAAGATCTGAACCGTTGAAATTCTGATCTAACGTCTACCGCTAGCCCGAGATGGATCGCAATTCGTGTTATTCTAAATAAAGAAGGGCTCCTTCGAAAAAAGCTCCATCTACCACGTGGATCTGGGCCGTCAAAGCCGATCTAAGGTCACCACTTAGCCCAAGAAGGATGGACATCCAACTCGGCCCAAAACGAGGGCATTTCTTATGGGCCTCTCTATCGTTCAGCCCACCAATCGAATTAGGCCCAACCCAAGGCCTTTCACGTGGGCCCCACGTGTCATCCGGCCCACGACCCGGCCGCGCGCGTGGTTCATATACCGCCGTAACACGTACTCGCGAGACCATTCCCTTCTCCGGCCTCGGAAGTCGCGCGCCCCCAAAAACCCTAGCGCCCCACCGCCCGCGGCGGCTGTCGACTCCACCCACCGATTCGCCGCCGGTTCGTTCCAGGTACCCAGCAGCGGCGTGCAGCGGAATAGTCCATGCCTCTATACTACCCGATTACTCTGTGCTCTCTTTTCGGGGGTGAATCATCTTCGGTGTTTGATCTGCAGGTGTGTGTTAGTGGGCGAGAAGCGGCTGCGTCGAGGCGGAATCGAACATGGCGACCCGTAAGTTCTAGCTTTTTTTAGAGGTTTCCTGTTGCGTGGTTTCTGATTAGTTGCTTCGATTAGATGGTTGGTTGCGGTGGGGATTGGCAACGATTGGTTGGGTGATTACTACTGTTGAGTGTTGTGGGTTATCAGTCTTGTGGCCAGATGCCTAAATGAGCAGTTTTGTCACTGAAGCAGCGTGATAGATGTAAGGTGTGGTTTTTGGGGCTAGTAAATGGGTTTTATGTTTGGAGAATTTCCATTTTTGAGAACAAAAGTGGTAGCTCATTATGGCACCTTTTTGTAAAGGTCGTTTTTTTAAGCATTTTATTTGTTGTTCGATGCTGAAATTACTGACACTTAATCATGTAGCGCATCTCTAATTTGGCTGGTTAAGATTTCATGCTATTTCCTATTTGTATTGCTTCTATTGGCCCTTACACAGCTTGTTTATCTAATCTGCTTGTTCTTGAATGTACACTCTTGTAGGTATTCAGTTTGAGAACAATTGCGAAGTTGGTGTTTTTTCCAAGCTGACAAATGCCTATTGTCTTGTTGCAATTGGAGGGTCAGAGAACTTCTACAGGTTAGTGATGCATGTTTTTGTTGGTTGAAGATTGGGAGATTTTTGGTGGAAGCGTAGGAATACCTAACTCATACTGCTGCATCCTTTGTATATTTGCAGTGCCTTTGAGGCTGAGCTCGCAGATGTTATTCCTGTTGTCAAGACCTCCATAGGCGGTACTAGAATAATCGGTCGTCTGTGTGTCGGTTAGTATATGAGCTTGGCTACACTAAGCGGATTTATGCACCTGCCTTCTGTTTCTTCGTTTAACAATTTGAATCTTTGGTGACCCAGGAAACAAGAATGGACTTCTCCTGCCTCACACTACCACCGATCAAGGTACTCTATTTAAGTATCTTTTTCCCTGTAATCTTTGCTATGATGTCTACATCGTTTCTGTTAGCTCTATGCTGTTGATTTCATCCACATGTAGATGATGGTGTCATGCAGTTGATTGCTTGCTGGCATGGCTATATGTGTCAGGAAATTAGTAATTAGTGATCCAGATGTGGTTTTCACAAACGTTTTTTCATATCATGTTCTTTTAGCCACATTCAGTTTTCATGGACTTATGGTAGAACAAAAACCTTTTCTAAAATAATTAACATGAACGCGTACGAAGAAAATGTTTTCCATCTAACAATTATAGCTACTATCGTAATTATTATCAAAGTTACTTAGATGGGTATTGCACATAGAGGAAGAACTTGCTAAGGCAATTATAGACTTACATTGTATGCTGCAGTACTATTTTTCTTTTGTAAGAGCACATGCGCACAGCTTGATAGTTTACATTTGGAACTGTTTTCATCTAACTTCTGAGGCCTTCTCGATATTGTAATGTTCTGCTAGACGGACAAAAAATCATGCTAGTTGGGTATGCGTTGCATGCTTGTGTTGTTGAGTTATTTTTTCTTTAGCAGCTCGATTGGTCTGGGATGCTTTGTTGTGATATTTTGTCATGCACATAAGTTTCACCATGAATTTGTAGTAATTATTTGTTCTGTGTTGGAATTGTTCTAGAGCTTCAGCATCTGAGGAACTGCTTGCCTGATCAAGTGGTTGTTCAGCGTATTGATGAAAGGCTGTCTGCGCTTGGCAATTGCGTAGCCTGCAATGACCATGTTGCGCTTACACACCCTGACCTTGATAAGGTATGTCTGTCTGCCTATGTATCTCTATTGATGTTATTAATCTTATGCTTTTCCCTGTTGTCTTGAACTAAATAAAACCTTCCTGCTGCTCAATTTCCAGGCCACTGAGGAGCTTATTGCAGATGTGCTCGGTGTTGAGGTGTTCCGGCAGACAATTGCAGGAAATATCCTTGTGGGAAGCTACTGTGCATTTACAAACAGGGGTGGCCTAGTATGTTTTCTTAGTTCATATCCATTCCATTCGATGCATGTTTGTTCTAAATGTGCTTTTTTCTTATTGTACAACACACTGGTGAAACAGGTCCATCCTCATACATCCATTGAAGATCTTGATGAGCTGTCCACGCTCCTGCAAGTTCCTCTTGTTGCTGGAACTGTAAACCGAGGCAGCGAGGTCATCGCTGCAGGCATGACAGTGAATGACTGGACTGCTTTCTGTGGCTCAGACACTACGGCTACTGAGCTCTCAGTCATTGAGAGCGTCTTCAAGCTGAGAGAAGGGCAGCCTGCCGCAATTGTCGATGACATGAGGAAGTCGTTGATCGACAGTTACGTGTAAAAGACCAAAGTTAGTGAATGTGTGGTTCTGAAAGTATTAACTGTGCTCGTATAATCAGTAGCAGAAACATACCGACCTCGTGGTGCATTTCTGTCTTCTGAATTGTAAGACTTATCTTCTACCTTGTCTCTTTGAAGCTTATAATATATTTTGGCGCTCATGTTCTTTGTGATTTAAGATTTCTTGTTTGAACAACAGTCTAGGAAGTAAGAATTTTAGCTAATCCTACATTTACATTCCTGCAAAGTGTTCTTCAAGGTCAACCCGTCTTTTCTCAGTTATTACTTTATTTCTCTTGGTTCAAAGAGCCATATGCCGTTCTTCAAGTTTTTTGTGAACTCAAATTTAGCAAACGGTAACAAGCTCACACGAACAGTAGAACCTGGCATAGTTCACATTACGAAAACGCCATCAGAACATCAGCATATAAGCTCTCCAAAACGTCACTCTTTAAAATGTGCACACGTAATACAGAAATCGGCAAGCTCTCTAAAACATCTAAATGTGCACGCAGCGTACAGAAACCGGCAATAAAGACCTAACTCTATAAACGCGCACACAATACAGAAATCGGCAATGAAGTGTTGACAGGTGCCCAAGCAAGATCTGAAGTTGCATTGGCACCATGGGATGGTGATACACTACCAGGCCAGATTGCCAAGTTGCTTGCCTTGGCACTCCAGAATGCAACTCATGGCTAGTTCACTCAGCTGTTCTTCCACAACTTCCATGGGAAGGGAGCCATCAATAACCTGCGCGAAATAACAGTAACTGGCTGACTACAGAACTAACTATTATGAGCACAATTGAAAGAAATAACCAAATTCTAGATATATTATGGATTTGCTCTTAGTTCAGGAGATTCTACTTTGTGCACAATCTTACAAAGTCATGGTATAGATCATGGATACAGAAATATGAAAATAATAGGTAGGCAGATTCTTCACTTGCACATCCAACCCAGTGAGTTCATCAATAATAGCAAAATAGGCAAATAAAATAGAAGGATCCCAACATGGTTAAGTATGCTGGTTGAGTTACCTTCCATGTTGAACCACGAAGCGAATGGTAATGCTCACCAACTTTTTTTTGGAATTCAATTTTTTCATATCTCTCAACCCCATAGCCTCCTCTTTCAGCTGCTTTCTGAAATGGTAAATACATTTATCATATTTATGTCGTGCAACATCACATCATAAGTGGGGTTGGCAAAGAATTTATGGAACAGTTTTCGTGTTTTCCACAATGGATAACATGCTGAAGAATTGAAGTTGACTGGATTTTTTTTAGTGTTTCAATGCAGAAATAGATAGACAAATACCTTAGGTGTAAAACGCCACGGTGTTCTATCTATATGATTATGTTATTAGATTAGGGTCCTAACGTGGCTATCATCACTACACTATGCATACATCTTTATTTTTATTTTGTTAAACTGCACTTAAGAAAGCCTGCCTATAAGCATTACCCAAAAAAAAATCTAGATTTTAGAGCATTGCCATGTTTGAATGCCATATGAAGAATGAAATAGCATACCTCTGGTTGTACATCCAAATATACTACAAGATCTGGGGCTATAAGTCCAACTTCAGGAGCCTGCAAAAGAAAAGGGAGGAATTACTGCTAAGCCATTTATGGCTAGAAAGAAAAAACATCATACAGCCACATGGTACCCTGCTCACCTTGCACCACTCAATGTCAAGTCCCTTGGCAGCTGAAAATGCCACCCCAGAATAAGAATAACGGTCAACAATGAGTGTAGTTCCACCAAGTAGCTTTCTCTCCATCAAAGCTCTGAAAATGGCAGACCAGACCAACAGCTCCAGTTATAATTAGAACCAGATAGACCTTTGAATCATTGTACATAGTGTTGACCGAAGAGAATTTTCCACCAATAACACAAGCTATTCGACATATCGGTATCTTACAAGTTGAAAAGAACAAACCTCTTCTCCCAGCGATTTGCACTGAAGAGCAAATGGACTGTCCTATCATCAAGCTCTGACTCATTTGCAAGGTACGCGGATATCATCTGCCCAACACTAGTACCTCTATCAGGGAACCGCCACCCTTCAGCTTGGCAACCTTTACCTTGCAGATAGGACAGAAGCCGAGCACACTGCGAAGATTTACCACTCCTGTCCAGCCCTTCCAGGACTATCAAGGCACCACGCCCACTCTGAGAGCTCCCATTCTCCATTCTTACACGCGAGAATACGCCCCGCCGCTGTGAAAACAAACAGAGACCACACCGAGATGCTGCTTTTACACCCCTGCAAAATAGAAGATTACACGAACAGTAAGCCCAACAGAGACCACACGGGCATCATCTGGCCTACCAAAAACTTCGGGAGAGTCGTCTCACCTGCTCCAAGAAGCTGCTCTTCTGGCGAGGCCAGCTAACGCAGTCATGCACAACCTGGTTGTCCTACTTAGTCTGGGCACTCCAAGCTAATACCTTGGGGCAAGAGATTTCTGCATTAGAACTTAGAAGAGCAATCGCAGCAGACCCAACCATTCAGTGTGAATCAGGGGTGGTCGCAAGCTTGCTGCGGATCTCTGGAGATGGGGTTTCGGAAGATTACCTGGCTGAGGCGTCGCGGAACCTGTCCCGTGCTTGCGTTGAAGCGACGGAGGTGATAGACGACGGATCGCCGGCGGCGAGGTGGCCTGGTCGCCGCGGTCGAGGGTTTTGACCCGAGAGCCAAGTCGATCGGAGATGGGAGTGGGCGGCGCCCGCGGCGGCGTGAGCTCTTCCTCTTATGGGCTGCGCGCACCTGTCATTCTCATCAGCATTCGGCCCGGCCCATGGCTTCGCGGCTTCTCCTCCTTTCCCCCAAGGGCTTAAGCCATCGTAGTCTAGGGTTTAATCTTGCTGCTGCTGGCGGTGGAGTGGTGGCTGCTGCGCCATGGCGACCCGGGCACACGAGCTCCCTCCCAAGCAAGAGCGGCTCGGCGACGATGTGGAGGAGTACGAGGATGAGGAGGAGGAGGAGGAGGGGTGGGACGACTGGGAGTCGGACGGCGACGACGCGGCCGCCGGCGGCGGCGGCGGCGGCCTCCTCTGCCTGTTCTGCAGCGCGCGGTTCGACTCCGAGAGCTCGCTCTTCTCGCACTGCGCCTCCGAGCACCGGTTTGATTTCTACAAGGTCGTGAAGGAGACGGGGATGGATTTCTACGGGTGCATCAAGCTCGTCAACTTCGTTCGGTCCAAGGTGCGTCAAGCTTACTTATAGCTTGAAACTGAGCTGTGTACTCTGTGTATAATTAATTTAATTAGTGTATTTATTGTTTGCGTGGTCGTGAACTATTCCGTACTTGATTTAGAGTGCAATTTCTGTGTGCTTGTTTGCTGCATTTCATGAATTATTATGTACTCTGCGTGTAATTAATTTAATTGGTGTTCTAATTGCGAGGTCGTAAAACTATGCCGTACTTGATTCAGAGTGCAATTTTTGTGTGCTTGTTTGCTGCACTTCATGGATTATTATAAACCTTGTGAAGTTATGATTGGTTGTAGGTGGCGGAGAATAAATGTTGGAGCTTTGGCCAAGCTTTCTCTAGCAACGGCGAACTATGTAACCACTTGCAAGCATCAGAGATTCCCCAACTAGAGGGAAAGGTTCCATGGGGGGATGATGTATACTTAAAACCATTCATGGAAGATGACTCTCTTTTGCACAGTCTGTCCATCTTTGATGAGGATGATGAGGAGGGTTGTGGAATGCCAGTGGAAAGGGGAGAGTGTTCGGCAGGCAATGGGAGTTTAGCTGAAACACGTGAGAGCCATCTGAACTTTATTATGAATAATGGTTCTGATGTTGTTGATAGATTCGAGAAAACATGTACTATTGAGAGTACAGCTGGGGAGTGCAGTGGGTCTCTTGCTCAGGAACTGAGTGACAAGCAGTTAAAAATCGCAGGTGCTAGTGCTGCTGCTAGGGGAATTAAAAGTGTGGATGACAACTACTTTGGGTCGTATAGTTCATTTGGCATCCATAGAGAGATGCTTGGTGACAAAGTAGGTGAAAGCTTGACATGAGTTACTGTTTTTCTAAACATATATCTGTCGCTTTGTTTTGTGATATGCACAACTACTATTTAAGAAGCTAATAGAATCTCGGACCGACCTTTTCAGGTAAGAACAGAAGCTTACAGGGACGCCCTTTTAGGCAATCCTAGCCTCATCAATAGAGCAACTGTGCTGGATGTTGGTTGTGGCACAGGAATTCTAAGGTATGTAGCAAGAATGTGTAAAATATTTTGGGGTTACTTTGTTTTAGCATGAGCTTGATGCTCTCAGTATCTACTAAAAGTATAGAAGCTATTTATCGCAAGTAAGAAAATAAGCCACAAACGTAAACTTGTAATAGCTATAATAAAAAATAGAGAATGCTTGGGTAGATCTAATGCACTCAAGTAATAGCGTACTGGGAGGAGTTCTGTCTTACTTCTGCATCAGAAGGTGATTTTAATTCCTGACATGCATATCGTTGGTGCAATCCTGGGTTAGTTCATGAGTATCTTTTATGATATAAATTGCTCGCTGTGTTATAATAATATTGCTGAGATGTAAAAATGATCATTAATGTCAATATTCTTCATGCACAAGTAATTGATGTTGAATGAGCTGTTGATGGATCCTTTCTGTCTATGTAGTCTTTTTGCAGCTAAGGCTGGTGCTTCTAGAGTTATTGCTGTTGACGGGAGTGCAAAGATGGTTTCTGTGGCTACCGAAGTATGTTTTATTTAATAATTTATCACTGTTTTTTCTTGTTTACTATGTTTTCACTCTCATACATACTATACAAATGCAGGTTGCCAAAAATAATGGTTTTCTGTATGATGAAAATATGGAGATGGAACAAAAGCGAGATACCCAAGTGATAAGTGTTGTTCATACGAAGGCTGAAGAGCTAAACCATAAAATACAAGTTCCATCGAATGGTTTTGATGTTTTGGTGAGCGAGTGGATGGGATATTGCCTATTGTATGAATCCATGCTGAGTTCAGTTCTATATGCACGCGATCATTTTCTAAAACCTGATGGTGCTATTCTCCCAGATACTGCAACAATTGTAAGTAGCAACTTTGCCTATATTCTTTGTCTGCCATTTTCCGCTATTTGGTCACGTGTTTGGTCTGATCTATTTTTTCTAGTTTGGTGCTGGATTTGGGAAAGGTGGAACTAGCTTGCCATTTTGGGAAAATGTGTATGGCTTTGATATGTCATGTATTGGCAAAGAAGTAACAGGGAATTCAGCTAGATTTCCTGTTGTTGATATAGTGGCTTCTGAAGATATTGTGACAAAGACGGCTGTTCTCCATGTAAGTCCCCTGAACTGTATGCTTCAACTAAGTTATGCTTCAGTATTGTATTTTCTTGAAGTTTGAAATGCAGAGCAAGAGATAATTGTGATTTGGTTGACTGTCTGGAGGTCTAGATATAACTTTCATAGCGAACATTACTTTCTTTGTGCTCAAATGTCCTTCCAATGCAGGGATTTGTACTTGACATCTTGTGTTTGTTCTGTTTCAATGCAGTCCTTTGATCTGGCAACTATGAAGGAAAATGAAATGGACTTCACTTCAAGCTTTGAGCTGAGGCTCAGTGAAAGTGGTGCATCACAATCTGGAGTAACCTGGTGCTATGGCATTGTATTATGGTTTGACACTGGCTTTACTAACAGATTCTGCAAGGAGAAGCCAGTCAACCTGTCCACCTCTCCTTTCTCCACACCCACTCACTGGTCTCAAACTATCTTCACCTTCAAAGAGCCCATCGCGATGGCAAAGGAGGAATCAATTTTTGGCTCTTCTGAATTAGTTGGCACAGATGAGTGCCCAGCTGTGATGATCAAATCCCGCATCAGCATTGTGAGGGCCTCCGAGCACCGTAGCATAGACATATCAATTGAAACTACGGGAATCAGCTCAGATGGCCAGAAGCGCAGCTGGCCTGTTCAGATCTTCAACTTGTGATCAAGGAGCCAAGGATATATGCCTTTGGGCATAAATTTTGTTCCATGCTTTGCTCTGCTGTCTTAATGTTGAGCAAAGGAAATTACCCACAGCAAGTCTTAGCTTTTGATTGGGTTCTCAAATCTCAAGTTCTGTATGCTGAAACAGAGCTGCATCCCAGCATCCCTACTGAAGTTTTCGCAACGGTGAGCCTGAAAACAGGCCAGATTAAAGTCCCTCGGTGGAATGATTAGGGTGAAAAAGCTCATCGGCTCGAGACTGATTTGCTCCGTGTTGATTTCATGGATTTTTTTTTTGGCTGCATCTGCACGTGAACTGAAGATAAATCTTGTAGTGATCATTTGAAATATGTATCAGTATTTTACAAATGAATTCAGAGTTCAGATTCATTTGGATACCAGTTCAATTTTATCACTGTAAGATGTTCGGTTGATGTGAACCTGAAGATCGCACTATCTTTTATACTAGGAACCTTCAGTGTGGCGGTGACACTAATGCTACTCCTAAATCTGTTGCATAATCACCTACAAAAAATATGCAGTACTTTGCTCTCTTTTGGCTGAAACAAATTTCGGACAAGAAAATCAGAAGCCCATCTATATAGCTAATCAGGGGCCTCACTGCCCTCTAGCGCGAAGCCCATCTCTACCATATGTCCAAACGGGCCGTGCTGGCTCGGTACGGGTGGCTGTGGGCCGTGTCGGTATAGTTTGAGTAACCGTGCCATGTCTGGACTGGCTGTGCGGTACGGCATGGGCAGCCACTACAGTGACCGCTACAGTATCCGATACAGTGCATGTGGGAATTGCAGTGTGCTACAGTGACCAGAGGGGAAGGCCGAAGCGGACCGGGCCATCCTAGGCACGGTGGGCCGCTGACGGTCTGTGCCGTGCCTAGAGCAGAGGAGGCACGCGGGTCGGCACGACACGGCCTGCTACAGGGACCGTGTCTAAACGGGCCATGTAGCAGCGGGCTGTGCTGGACCGTGTCTTGGGCCGTACCGGCCCGGTCCGCCCGTTTGGATATCTATAATCTCTACCCACCAAATCCCGAATCTCGAGGCAATACCGACGACGGGTGGTTGTCAATACGCCGCGAGAGGATTCCGATACCCTCTCTCCCGGAGCTCGAAGCCCACCAGTCACCACCACCACCACCACGACCAATCGGACCGACCGGAGAGCGGAGCGCGGCGGCGGCCGGGAAGAGAGGCGGCGGCCGGAGGGGAAGGGGGTGAGAGGCTGATTCGCCGGAGATGGCGTTCACGATGCGCGGTGTGAAGGTGCCGCCGAACTCGGCGTCGCTGGAGGAGGCACGGCACCGCGTGTTCGACTTCTTCAGGCAGGCGTGCCGCGCCATCCCCTCCGTCATGGAGATCTACAACCTCGACGACGTCGTCACCCCGTCCCAGCTCCGCTCCACCATCGCCAAGGAGATCCGCAAGAACCAGGGCGTCACCAACCCCAAGGTCGCACCTCTCAACCCCCCTCGATTTCTTCCATTGCCCCGATTTCGTCGATCTGCGCATCGTGGATGAGAAGCTTTCTCCGATCTGGTCTCTTCTCAGTCTTACGAGTCGCTGATGCATCGGTAGTAGGTGTTGGAGCGGTAGGTTTTGATTAACCTAGGATTCGATAGCCTCTTGTTTGCAATAGGGGACATTAGACTAACCTTCTTCCTTAGTATTGTAAGCAGTAATTTGTTCATCGATACTTTGTGTGTCTGGACATCTTGATATCATCTAGTGCTATACTTTCTACTGCTACTGGGACATAGCACATAATTACCTATTTACCTGAACTTCATTGTTGCTTCCGTGCTAGTATATTTCTACAATTCTATACTACAACTATGAACTATCAGCTATGCAGTTCACATTTGTTTATGGTGGTAGTAGCTAGGGCGCATCTACTAAGTTTGCCCTTCAATTCATGTTTTGATCTGATAGCTGTACAATGCGGGCTTTCACAGCTGGACAGTCTGATGAGATTTTGGGCCTTTGCACAATCTTCTGATAAGAATCTTCTGGCACATTAGTTTAGACTTTACATAATGGTTTAGTCTTCTGTGAATGCCTCCTTTGACTTCAGAAGTAAAACTTGAGAATGGTCTTAACCAGTGTGATTGCGCAAGAGTGCTGCTTATGAGTAATCAAATGCACTTAATATTAGATCCATACCAATCCTCCATATATATTGATTTTGAGCCAATATTTGAAGAAACTTCAGTTATGTAATCAAATTTAGTAAAACCATGTTTTGTTTTCGGAAACCTTAATTTTACCATTTGTTAGAGCCTCAGATCACATGAACACTATTGGGTACTTATGTTTTGTGCCACTTGTGGTATGTGTTGTGTTCAGGCCTTGCTCCCTTTCCAGTCTTCCATTGCGTCTGAGTGCAGTAAACCAGTAACATCGAGATGACTGATTCTCTTGTTCAAATATGAATTCATCAATGATCACAATCTAAAATGCTAAATTTCATCCCCCACTTTGGTGATGTTCTTTTGTCACATTTAAGGATCCTTGTATTATGTTACCCCTTTAGTTAAATATTATGCACGATTTCTACAAGTGCAGAACTCATGTCATCGTTAATAGCTTCTCATGACACACCTAGCTCATTGATCTTTAGGAAAACCATCACAAATGACTTGGAAATTTAAATAACATTTCACTCCACTCTAAACTTGTGGAAAAAGTTCACATTGTTTTCTCCCACTTGTCTTAATCCCCGTTCATATCACCATACCTCATTTCATCTAATTTGTTTGCAAACAGGTCATCGATATGCTCCTGTTTAAGGGGATGGAGGAGCTGAGCAACATAACCGAGCAC
The DNA here is from genome assembly GCA_003991445.1 of Oryza meyeriana var. granulata. Classification (NCBI taxonomy): domain Eukaryota; kingdom Viridiplantae; phylum Streptophyta; class Magnoliopsida; order Poales; family Poaceae; genus Oryza; species Oryza meyeriana. Next base: position 269,766 of record RYFJ01000622.1, on the reverse strand, counting down.
GCGAAGCAGCGCCATCACGTCATTGGGCAATATGTGGTCGGCCAAAAGGGACTGGTTCAGGACGTGAACAAAGATCAAGGGACCTCCGACTTCTTGAAGAAATTCTACACTAGCAATTACTTCTAATCCGAGCTACAAACTCCCCTGTAATACTGGAGAAATGGTCTGAATAAGACGCTGAGAACCCACAGCTCAATTGTTTTATCACTGGAATCCTTTTTGTTGTTTTATGCTGCTTGATCCTTCAATCATCTGCTCAGTGTTGTGCTGTTGCCAGTGAATTGTTTGTAACTTGTAGACTGTCCTCTGCAAAGTTGATGTTCATGAGTTCATACCGTGTGCTAATGCTCAATAGGTTCGAGCTCATGTACCCAGCACATGACCATCACTCGTGAAGTCATTGATTCCATATTAGTACCTAATCTGTAGCATGAAAGGTCATGGCCATGAGTGCTTCCATTCTCTAATATAATCTTGAATAGTTGTTAAGTATAAGAATTCAGATGGCATCAGAATTCAGATGTCCCATGCTTGCCTATTTCTTAGCAACTCAGGCTAAGATGGCAAGGATAAGGGCTTTAGAGGGTACTCCTTCTGTTCCAAAACAAATCAACTTAAGTTTAAACTATTTTAAAATGAATCAATTTCTACGTTCTTATCTACTCTCGGTTTATAAATCGAGAAATTTTATCTCTTCACTATCTCTTATTTACACATCAATATATACTTATTTTTTTATTAATAAAAGACATTTTGATCTTTTATTGTCCTCTTAATATCTTTTTGAAATGCTAGAAGTTGGTTTTGGCTTTTTATGAGACAGAGGGAGTACTTTCGAAGTATTAAAATTTCAGATGGCATCAGAATTCAGATGTTCCATCTCACCATCTGCCTACTTCGTAGCAGTCAGTCCAAGCTAGGATGGCAAAGGATAAGGGCACTAGAGCAAAGATAAGATAGATGGAATCAACCAAACGAAAAGACGGGCCCCACCTGTAAGCGACATGGCCTGCCATGAGTTGTTGATCAGTATTGGACAGATTAGCGACGAACTCCTCAACGAACGTAGCGATGACTAGACGATGAATCGCGCTGCCGCTGCTAATCCATCATCATTATGTGCTAATCCATCCTGGATTACGCGGCTAATCCTTATCCGAACGAACAATAAATCAGTCGCGCGTTTGAAACGAGTCCACTCCTCCACCTCCAGATCAGTATATAAACCGCCCGGGTTGTTGGTGCGGGCTCTCTCTGATCCATAGTACGCTCGTGTTGCTCTCTTCTTTCCCCTTCGCTTCTTCGGGTTCCAATCTGAGAGGGGGATTCGCGTGGGAGGCGAGGCGGCGGCCATGGTGGGGCGGAGCTCCCTCCCGGAGGGTTCCCTCTTCCTCGGATTCGACAGCTCCACTCAGTAAGCCCGATCGTTTCTCTCAGTTTCACTTTGGATGCTTGGATCTTGTATGTATTTTGGCTTCTGTGTTTGCGGGTGCGAATGGTTGTTTCCTGCGAAGTGATCGGTGTTCTAGGTGAGGAATTTGATGTCTACTGTAAGTGGGGGGCGATTTCAATGGGGGAAACTGGGGAGTGCTTAGAACTGCGGTGGTTGTCAAAATGATGACGATTGTTCAAGGAAAAATTGTTTATTTTGCTCATCTGCATTGTGCGAACCCTCGGATGTAAATGCGAGCAATGGCGCAGGAAATTCTACTTGAAGATTAGAGAGCAGGGAGGGGTTGGGGTAGATTAAGTTCGTTGTACAGTAGTTATATTCAGTACAGTGTGGAAACCAGAGAATTCTAGGGAGAACAGGGGTTTATTGAATTTCATATCTAGTGCTGTTATAGTCTGAATCCTTCAAAGTTCAGCCTTATGCCTGAGTTCCTGTATTCAATTGATCAAGTGTATGCCCATGCTAAATAGTGTTTTGTGTGACTTGACAATGGAGGTACTTTCATTGATCCGAGCAAGACACCGGAGTTTCACAGCATTTTTCAGTCTGCCTAAATCCATAAAGCTCAATGTAAAGAAACAAGATACACCACATTTTGAACCATATACACTGCAAACTTACCAATTACCATAGATATGTTTTCTTTGTTTCTGTATCCTGCATATTGATAGCCATGGCCTCATGACATCACCTTACATACCATCGATATTGATATTTGCTTCGTGTGTTCCATGCTGTTCTTTTAAACCTTTTTAGGTTACCATTGGAGTGTGATCTAACAATTGCTGATCTCTCGTTGCAGGTCCCTAAAAGCTACTGTGCTCAACAATGAATTAATAATAGTAGCTTCAGAGATTGTCAACTTTGATTCTGAGTTACCACACTACAAAACTGAAGGTGGTGTCTACAGAGATCCTGCAGATGATGGCCACATATTTTCACCAACAATAATGTGGGTTGAGGCTTTTGAATTGCTGCTTGAGAAGTTGAAGCCAAAGATCAACTTCAGCAAGGTTGTGGCCGTTTCAGGGAGTGGGCAACAACATGGCAGTGTTTATTGGAAGAAGGGTAGTCATACTGTATTGTCCTCTTTGGATCCTAGTAAGAGCTTGTTATCCCAGCTGAAGGATGCCTTTTCTACAATGGACTCACCAATATGGATGGACAGTAGCACAACTAAGCAATGCAGAGAAATAGAAGATGCAGTAGGGGGAGCATTGGAGCTATCAAAGCTGACAGGATCTCGTGCCTATCAGAGGTTCACTGGGCCTCAGATCCGAAAGATCTACCAAACAGCTCCTCGTATTTATGAAGATACCGAGAGAATTTCTTTGGTGAGTTCGTTCATGGCATCAATCCTTGTGGGCAACTATGCAAGCATTGATGAAACTGATGGTGCTGGGATGAACTTAATGGATATAAACCAGAGGACCTGGTCAAAGACTGTTTTAGAGGTTTGCCCCTGGTTGCTCCTTTAGCAATGCATTCAAGATTTCCACATAGCTAAAAAACACTTTGCCTTCAAGATTTTTCTAATACTAAAATATCAAATTGTGCCCTTTCTCCTGAAGGCAACAGCTCCTGGGCTTGAAGAGAAACTCGGAAAGTTGGCACCAGCTTATGCAGTAGCTGGCCAAATTGCTCCTTATTTTGTAGAAAGGTGAGTTTTTGTTGTACCATTGTACTTGCACTCAGTCCAACTGAATTTGTTCGCTGTCTAGAATCTAGATAGTTCAATCTCTCTATAAAAATGTCAGGAAAAAAGGGAAATCTGGAATTGAATAATCATAATGTCTTTGGTTCTCTTTTGGTGCTTTTAACTTGGCATCCACTTTACTAGAGAAATAGGAAAAATTACTCTGTTTAATCGTTATGTAAATCTACATTTCAATCACAGATTCAGATTACACTCCCTCTGTTCATCCCCTTATTTTGTCAAGGGGTATTTAGTGAAGTTTCCTCAACATTATAGAAAAGAAATAATATGCACATAAAGATTCACTACAACATCAACATAACTTTGTACTGGTAATGATGCATTATGAAACTGCAGGCTTCAGTTTGATAAGAATTGTTTGGTTATTCAATGGTCTGGAGACAATCCCAATAGCCTTGCAGGTACTTCACTTTTACTTCTTTCATGAGATTTTGTATTTGTTTCTATGCATTTGTTAACAACTGACCATTAAATTATTCTTATTTTCATGTATTTTCTTTAGGTTTAACTCTGAATACTCCTGGTGATCTTGCAATTAGCCTTGGTACTAGTGATACAGTAAGTTACAAATACCCCACTTTAAGTAGGATTGGTTTGTCTTTCTCAGGCTCCTACATTACTCATCTCCAAATTGTCTATTAGGTTTTTGGTATTACTGCCGAAGCTAAACCAAGTCTTGAAGGCCATGTTTTCCCTAACCCTGTTGAACCTGATGGTTACATGGTGATGCTATGCTATAAAAATGGTTCATTGACCCGAGAAGGTATAATAACTTCTGTCTTTTTCTCTCATGTATTCTAGTATGTAATATTATCACTTTCCTGATGTTACAATACATTCAATATGGCTGCAGATGTGCGGAACCGTTGTGCTGAGAAATCCTGGGATATTTTCAACAGCTATCTAGATAGAACTCCACCTCTGAATGGTAAGTTCTTACTGAATTGTCTTGGTTATTTCTGTTCCAGCAAGCTTATTTTCCATCAGGTTATTTCTGCAGTTTCAATACATACAATGCAAATCATCAATATGAATGTTCAACTAATGTTTGTTTAGACTTGCTAATTAATTTTTTACACATACTGTCATACTGTGATTTTATATCCCTCCATCAAATTTTCTTGTGTGGATCATGTCCAGTGAATGAACTGTGCTTTTGACATCTTGACATTCTTCTTTATTTGAATATATAGGCGGAAAATTAGGATTCTACTACAAAGATCATGAAATTCTGCCTCCACTCCCAGGTAATCATGTTTTAGTTCTTATTACATCTCTTCATGGGATTCTCACATTAGTCCCACGTGACAAAATAAATTGTTCTGTTCTATGCAGTTGGTTTCCATCGATACATTGTTGAAAACTTCAACGATGTCACATCTGACAATCTGGTGGAGCGTGAGGTGGAAGAATTTGATCCACCATCTGAGGTTTTCAAAAATAGCCAAATTTGTTTCTGTCGTGCGGTGAACCCATGAGACTTATGATCGTGTTTAATCCTTATTAGGTCCGTGCCATCGTCGAAGGTCAGCTTTTGTCAATGCGAGGCCATGCTGAGAGATTTGGCATGCCTAACCCTCCCAAGCGGATCATCGCAACTGGTGGGGCATCCTCCAACGAGCACATCCTCTATTCGATCGCGCAGATCTTTGGCTGTCCTGTCTTTACAGTTCAGAGACCTGGTACAGAAACAACACTCCACCTTTTTCTGTTCTTGCATAGCTTCCTTTTTGCTGATACTCATAATGCCACCCATAAATAAATTCAGCAAAAATTAACGCTGATTGCTGATCAGATTCTGCCTCACTTGGCGCGGCGCTAAGAGCTGCCCATGGTTGGCTGTGCAACGAGGAAGGGAGCTTCGTCCCCATCTCCTGCATGTACAAGGGCAACCTGGAGAAGACCTCCTTGGGTGCAAAGCTCGCCGTTGCAGCCGGAGAGGATGTGGAGGACAGGGCCCTCCTGGAGAAGTACACAGTGCTCATAAGGAAGAGGATGGAGATTGAGAGGCGGCTGGTGGAGAAGATTGGGCGCGCGTAGGTGTCCTGGTGTTGTAGGTAGCAGCAGCATTTGAGTCTCAGTTATTAGAGCGAAATGAAAGCATCGGTAGAAGCTTTATATATATATATATATATATATATATATATATATATATATATATATATATATATATATATATAGAGAGAGAGAGAGAGAGAGAGAGAGAGAGAGAGTTAGTTAGTTTAGTTGCTGGTGTGCCAAGATCATGCCACATAGTTGTAAAGCTGCAAACTAAACAAACTCAGTTGTTTTTTTATGTGTCAAATCGCTTGTTTAGTAGAGGTGATGGGGAATTATTAGGGAGTTTTAATAGAGATTAGATCTTAAAGTGAAAATGGATGGATACGATTTATCTAAGCAAAATAGAAGAGGGAATTCCCTTCCAATTTTCACCCCCTACCCAAGTATTAAAATACAGGGAGTTTGTTCCTCAACTCTCCATCCCACTAAAATTTCCATGTTCACTAACCAAACAAAAACATAAATAGCCTTGTCCCTTCAAACTCCCAATCCCTTCTTAAAAACTCCCTTCAACCAAACGCATCCATAAGGTTTGTTTGGATCACCCAAACAGTCCTTTTTGGATTACCCAAATTCATTTGTGGGTAAAAAGAAGGGTGGGCCTCCAACTCCCATATCCACCTCTTGTAGAGCTAGAGCCCAACCAAACGGTTCAGATCCACTATACAATGGAGCGGAGCGGGCTGGAGCAAGCGGGGTTCGGGTCGCTCCACCCCTCCACTCTCGATCGGATGCCATGCTGCCCATATGATTTCGTTGAAATTATGTGCAATTGCCACCGCCCTACCCCCTCCATCCCTTCCTCTCCCACATCGTTTCTCTCTTTGTATTACACGCCTCCCGACCCCGTCTCCTCTGACTCATCTCGCAACACGTATTGCACGCCTCTCCCGACCCTGTCTCCTCCGACTCCTCTTGCAACACAGAAACATAAGAGAAACTGGCAACAACGGAGGGGAGAGCAGCCACCGGCGGAGGGGCACTAGTGGGAAATCGGCGGTGGCGCGGGCTTCCCCTCCCTGTGTCTTCCCCCTCCTATCTCCTCCCCAAACAAGCCCTAAATTGCATAGTGTATCACTCTATACTAGGTTTAGTACATACTTCCACTTTACACCAGGTTATATCGAACTAAGTTTCAATCACTATGTTGCATCATATAATTGAAAGAAAATATTGTAGAATATGAGTAACCTAGGGAATTTCTTGAGGCTTCATCCATATTTAATATAATTTCATGATTTTCCTATAAGTTTGATAGCGTATCATGGGAAACTTATGTCAAACAGCCCGTAAAGTGAAAGTAGGTGCAAAGTGAAAGCGACAAGGTAAATGGGCCGAGATTTAGGCCAATCAAACAGGCCAAAGTCTATGGCCCATCCTCCTCTCCCATGTCGGCCAAGTCCATGGTCTCTTGACTTGTCCTCCTCCTCTATCTCGCCTCCCCCTACCCGCTCTGGCGCTCTCCCCCACTGCCAAACCTAGCCCGCGCGTTCTCTCTCCTTCGCCGCCACCGGCAATCTTCTCCGATCCAACTGGTAAGCAAGCTTTCCTCCTCCCACTCCTCCTCTCGAGTATCGTTCCATTTAGTCTCCCGTGTAGATCTCGGCTTGCTTCATGGGAGGATGCCTCTAGGATTTGGCGAGCAGTTGGTGGGAGGAGCCCTAGAGGCTAGAGTTGTAGAGAGGGTTGGGGCGGCCAGTTGGAAGGGTGATTTGGTGTTGCATATGTAGCGGATCGAGGCCATGAAAGGGGGATGTTGATTGATTTTGGCTCCTGGTGGGCAGTGGCGGACCTAGAATTTTATAATTGGGGTTCGATAAACTAGTTGGTTTGAAAAATATGTTGAATATTATAAAATTTATTTCAATATTTTTAATTAATTCTATTGCATTATTCCTAAATATATATAGAAATTAATAAAATATCTTTTTTGTTGTTATTTAATCTGTTCATTTTATATTATAAGTTGTTTTAGTTTTTTTCTAAATTAAACTTCTCTAACTTTAACTGTGTTTATACAAAAAACACATCAACCTCTATAAAATCAAATTAATTTCATTAAATCCACCATAAAATATATTTTGATAATACATTTATTAGTTGTTTTTGTTGGTGCTAGAGCTTCCAAAAATATTGGTGTATTTTTCTATAAATTTATAAAGTTAGAGAAGTTTGTGCTCACTTGAACAATATTTTGTAGTGCGCTATAATTATCAGATTTATAACAAATTTTACTCTCTAATTTATCTATAAAAATTATAGATATTTATATGATTATCTATATCAGTGAATATTATCTACAAATATTATCACCTTAAAGCATTCTGGATTAGGTTTAGGAAAAAATATCTCACAAATTCTAAAAACTATTTAAGTAATATATATGCACACAATATTGTTAATATGTACAATAATTATTGCTAACTCATGTAAAAATTATAAATAATATATATTATCGAGCGTGGTACATGACCTGGCTGCCAGTTTTTAGGTGCAATATAGTTAGTGGCTAGAGCTAACAACATCATTATCGAAAATAATAAAGAATGAAAAAACAACAAAAAGAAAAATACAGTGACAAATGTTTATTTTGCACACCGCATTGTTGTAAAGAATAAATATATGTTAAAATTTTAATAATATTAGTAAAATATTGATAAATAAGAGTATATCGTATAACAGTAGTGAGCAATTTCTCTTATGTATGTGATTGGTGACTAACCTCCTCTTTCCTTTACTTTGTTAAAATCCTCTTAGCATATTCAGCTGATGAACATCTCATTTGAATCGAGTAGAGAAACGATTTAAATAGATTATTTTTCATACTAGTCTACTTATATGCCAATATTTATCGAGACAAGCTGTACTTTTGGGAGCCATATTAGTTAAGAAAATAGTCAGACCTTATACTATAAATTCCATATTTTACACTTTAAATTCCATATATTTATACCATAATTTTTAAATCTTACAATGCATTTTTTAGTGCTCGATGAAAAAAATAGTTTGATTGTCTGATAATTGATCTGAGAAAAAATAGTAGTTTAAATTAATATATAAGTAAAAACAATAAAAAAATCAAAAAAAATTAAAGGAGGTATCAATATGTCAGACTTCTAATGTATCCAGTCTATTTGTGCCCCAAGAAAATAAGAAGAGAAAATATGGTTTTGCCTCGAGTATATTTCCCCGTCCCCTCGGCGTCGACTCCCATCTCGTCTCCTCCCGTGTTCGCCCGCCGCCTGCGCCGATCTCCCGCGAGCAGGGGCGCCGTCGTCCTTCTGTTTCCGCTGCATCCTCACCGGTGAGCATCCATCCATCCGTTACGCAGCCGCATCCTCTTTCTCATCTCTCCCTATCCACGCACTTTTTTCTGGGATTTGCATTAAACCTAGGTTCTCTTCTAGATCTGGACGTTTTTTCTCTTAATTTTGCGTTAACCTTAACAGGTTTTTTTTTGTTCCCAAAAAGTTTTGGGGTTCAACTGAACCCCCATGTCCCACGTTAGATCCGCCCCTTGGTGGGGTTTGGCTTGCTGATTTTGTTGTGGTATTGTTTGGCAGAATCTAATTCATTTTGGGGGCAATGGTACAAAATATGGATTGTTTGACTTGGTTTATTATATTTCAAACAGCAAAACTGGATGTAATGGAACCTCTGGATTAAATCAGTGAGGTGCCTGCAAATTTAGTCATTCAGATTGGCCACCTTATGCCAACCTTATGGCATGCGCATCAAGTTGTTAAATACTAGTCTTCCTTACTGCAAGAGAATTTCACCTGTTTCCTTTGGTCGAGTGGTGCTGTCGTAGTTTCCGACAACATTGTCGATCATTCATTTGTCTATTTATATCTACAAATAGCTTATATATGCTCCTAGATTCTGATAGCAACTGTCAAGAGGTGGTTTTTTCCCTATGTATTCTCACAATCTCACGATGGTTACATTGGGAGCTGATTGTATACTACCATGACAGTATGCAACTGGTGTGTTCTATTATAGGTTTTGTTCATGAAAAGGACCTTTATGTATAAGTGTTGCATTTGATTTAATTTTGAACTTGTGTACATTTCCACTGCCTTACTTCGGTTTAAGACCTATCTTTAATGTTCTATCCATTGAATGTACAATCCACAGTAGATTAGTAAAATCTTCATTGATTTAGTTGTACAACAAGAAAGTTCTATTTAGTTTCATCTACATGAAGGCTTATTTGTAAAATACATAACTCTTAGTAATTGTTGTGTTGTATTTGTTTACTTTGAGCAGTACCATTTCTCCAAGGTAGAAGCCTAAACGTGACGCGACACCACAGCTCACCGTCGAATCGAATCCAAGGCGGCGGCGGCGATGGGGATCAGCGAGCACTTGGAGGGCGTGAAGGCGCACTGGGCGCTGAACTTCGCCTTCCTCGACTACTTCAAGAAGGTCTACGGCCGGGACAAGCCCCTCCCCAAGTGGACCAACGCCGACGTCGATGAGTTCATCGCCTCCGACCCCATCTACGGCCCACAGGTGCGCCTCCTCCTTCCCCCTATCCGTATGTATGCCCAGTTCTTCTCCTCGTCTTGCCGCGTATCTGAAGATGCGAGTGTTCCCCATCCCCTGTGGCAGCTCAAGGCGCTGAGGGAATCCAGGAAGTTCGCGCTCGGTGGGGCTCTCGTCGGCGGGGCACACCTCGGCGGCGTCGCCCTCAAGTACTCCAAGGCACCGCACGGTATTGCCAATCGTGGCCTATCTAATTAGCCTTTGCTGTGTGGGCGCGTGCCTAATTTGGTTGGCTGCAGGTGTCCTCCTGGCCACTGGCTTTGGAGCGATCTGCGGCGCCGTCGTCGGATCGGAGGTGGCGGAGCACTGGTACCAGCTCTACAAGGCGGACAAGCAGGGGGCCAACCTAAGGTTCATCTATTGGTGGGAGGACAAGGTCGCAGGTATGTTCTTTGTCCGCTTACTCTAATTTGATCAGTCATTTCCTTTCAACAGGTTATTATTGCTGCCCTCTGCAAGAGAACATTGCATGATAATGATGATTCAAGTAGTTAAGTTTGTGATGCAAAATATATGTAATTATGAGGTTTATTGATGTTATGTCCCTTTAGTGAATTGGGAACATTAGTTTGCAATCATGAGATGTCTATAATACAGTTGGAGTGGGTTAGGAATATTGAGTCGTGACTGTGAGGTGTCGGCTGAATGCCATTCGAGTATCTTAGAAACATATGAAAAATACAATGAAGTTGTGTCTGTTTTGGTTTTGAACACTTGTCAGGGTAAAGTGACTACATGATGTTATTCCATTCAGCTAGCAAGTAGATGAATCACATTTGAAGTCCTCCTTCTAACCCTGTTGGGTTTGTTTGTGCTTTTGTGAACAGGAAGCCAGAAAAGTTGAATGGTGTCTATTTTGTGCAGCAGCTTGGCAAGAGAATGGTGTCTCCTGTGGAAATTTTTAGTTGCTCATTCCTAGTATTTCAAAATAAGGTGTGTATTGGTTGTGACTATTACGCAGATGGAGTGTGTTTCCTTCTACCAGTACTGTGAGCTCTGTCTGTTCACAGCCTCAACAACAACTTTTGTGCTCTGAATGGTTCATAAACTAAATGCTGATCTTTACCAATATCTGTTGATCTGTCCATGGAAGATTAATTTGCATATTGTAAGTACTGCTTTACCTTGAAGATAATATGGCTACATAATGCAACCAATTTCCCCCTGTTAGTCTTTATTCAATGCATCCTAAGTGATCATTGGTGTCTCCTATGGGATCTGTAGTTGCTCATTTCTAGTATTTTCAAATAAGGTGTGCATTGGTTGTATTTTTGCAATTATGCAGATGGAGTGTGCTCCCACTTGCTATTACCGTGAGCTCTATCTGTTCACAGCCTCAAACAACATTGCATGAATGATTGTGTTGCATCTTGGAAGTACTGCTTTATTTTGAAGATAATAAAGGTAGCATATCAAAGTTGTTTTTCACCTGTCAGTCTGTCTCAACTCATCCTAAGTGGCCATTTGTTATGAGGGCCTAAACTCTTGATATTGTAGTTACTACCAATGCAGTCGATGATCTTGATTTCGATAAAAACCACCCATAAGTGTATGGTGGTACAGAGCTGGAATTTCCATTTCTTGCGCGCGTTACAAATGCATATATTTTTGGTTCATTCTTTCAATATCATGCTATGTTGCTATCATGACATCGTGCAATATTGTGTAAAAATTAGTATTCCATATGTAGATGTTGCCCAGGATTCTATAGTTGTTTATTTTCTGGTCTTGATTGTAGGTCCTTTTCCCCTAGCGTACTTATTGTTAGAGTTAATTTTCGGTATAATATGAGAGGAGGAAACTGGAAAGGTGATATAAGCATTGAGTTTCAGCACTATTTGACAGTATTAGTAGTTTTCCTACCATGACCGTACTGCCTTGATATTTACAGCTATTATTTGTAGATAGTTTTTTTGTTTCTAACTTAAACTTAGTAAACTGAACCAGATAAAAAATACCCAATTCTACAAATGTAAACATTCCATGAAGCAACAGTCTCAATTACTTGAAATGGTTCAACAACAGAGCTCCTCAAGAGTTCTTTAGGGAAAATAAAAGCACCACAGCCCAAGACAAATACAATACTAAAAGACACTCCTGGGGTACTTGCCTAAATAAGCTACATCAGAGTAGCAGAACAAACCATAACACAAGCATTATTAACCATATTACACACTAATAATGAACACAAGTATGCCTCAGGACATTATTACTGTTAGAAGGAATAGCCCATCTCTGAGCCCCTACAAATAGAATAGTCACTCAGTATAGTCAGTGGGTTAGTGATCTCTTCTATCAGTGGGACTGTACTAAAATGCCCATTCTGTTGATCTGCTACCATCATGCCTACGTCGATCAGACCATTCTGTTCTACTATCTGCACGCAAAAGTACATGTCTAACATCAGTTTGTTATGTGTGGCATGTTGCAACAATTTATCTTAATTTTTTTAAATGGCAAGTGCATGGTTCTATGTCAATCAACTGTCAGTACCTTTTCTTGCAGAATTTCGTTAGCAGCTTTCAACATGCCTTCCTGCATAGTTAGAGATAAGCTATACTTTTAGTAAGTTACCAATTGTGTTATTGGATAGTTAGAGTTAAACAAGACTGTATGGCTTGCCTTGCTCTTTAGTGCTGTGATCTCTTGGATCATTATCTGCATCTGTTAGATTAAAGATTTTTAGCAATCTCTGAAATATTTTTCCTTTATGAAATCTGAAAACTTTCTATGAATTACCTTTGCGGAGTGGATGTTGTACATCCATCTCTCTAAGTACCTCTCTAGGGCATTCAGCTCTTCAACAGTCATGTGCTCATTTGCCCTGTTCCCATAGATGTACCTGCCATGGGTTTTAATTTTGTCGAGAGTGAGTGTCAGAATTCATTGTAATGTGAATAATATATGATGTAGTACATCTTTTTCTTTGAGTAAACAATTTGGTTTGGTGCATGAAGCTCTTACTTTATGCGAGTTCAACAGTTTTGTCTTTTTTAACACTTTCATGTATGGTTCTTTTGCTTGCAAATGGTGTAGTGAATGATGGTATGGACCAGGTCATGGATAGCATTGCATATATGTTGTGGTGCGAACTTACTGTTAGACATAGAAACATATTTTCGTTTATGAAATCAAACTTGACACTTTTGCTAGAAGATTGTGTGGTAATGTGGTTTTATATCTTTTCGCTGCAATTTAAGTATACCAAACTGTAACGCAATCTGTGGATAATCAATTACCTCAGGCCCTTCTGCGGTAGATTGATTTCTTGTTTGAGCACCATTGCCTCCTGTTTTGGGTCCTGATCACACACGTGCTCCAGTTTTAAATAACAGGGGAGCATGGGGTAAAATGGAGGCAATATTCTGAAGTTGCAATGCTACCTATGTGCAGTTCAGGTGTCTATACTATTGCCTATCTGGGCTAAACCTGGAATTTTCAGTTCCCGGTTTAACTATCAGTAACAGAATAGCAGCTCATAATTTTCAGACACAACTAGCTCTATTTCCAGATTTTCTTTTCATCACTAGCAGCTCTTGATGCTTAATTTACATGTGAAACTGGGCACTGATTATAGACTGTTTAAAGTTCAAACAGAATGTCACATCGGAGCAAAATAAGAAAGGTTGATAATAATAAACTTTTCTCATTGGAGTGTGGGGGCTAGCTAACAGCTGAAACAGAAAGAAAGAGCATGCAACAGAAACAAAGAGCAAAAGAGGGATTATAGTTACTAACCATTCTCTGGTCGCCGCCGCCGCTACCCTACGCCGCCGCCACGAGCGCGCCCACCGTGACCGCCCCCACGCCGAGCCCCATCGACGACGTCGCCACCGCCGTGCACGCCGCCGGACGCAGCCTCGCCGTCAGCATGCGCCGCGGCCACGACGAAGCGAAGCGAGCACAACTACACAAGTACACAACACAGGTGGAAGCTCACGCGTGACAACAGGTTTAGGCTTAGTTTGAAAGTGATGAAAGGAAAAAAAAACATAAAACGAGACGAGCTATTAGCGTATGATTAATTGAGTATTAGCTATTACAAATTTAAAAAATAGATTTATATGATTTTTAAAGCAACTTCTATATAAGAAATTTTTATAAAATACATATCGTTTAGCACTTCGAAAAGTGCGCTCATACAAAACGAGAAGGGTTTTCACCCAAATCTCCATAATCGAACTGTCCCTAAGTTAATATAAGCGGATGGGTACGATGCATTTACTTCATATCGATTGCACAAGAAACTTATTCCAAATTCAAAGCAACTCGTCCCAATTCTGCATTTACTTCATTTTCACAAACTCATTGACTAAATAGAGCAAACAAACGCATAATACGTTTGTGCAGTATGATAAAGCTGTGTACTTTAATTGGTTTACTGAATTTGCCCGGGAAGTAGTAGTAAATGTGGGTGCATGGAGGCCACTGCCATGCCATGTTGTCATATTGCCATTGGGGTGGCGTGTGACCGATCCTGGATTGTGAAAGTGCATCTTCCATCGTGCAGACTGCACATAGGCAACACACACCAACTTGATCAAGGTACATACGTGCAGTTCTACTAGACCCCAATACTAGTCAACTCATTGCATGCATGATTATGAAAATACATTTATTTTTATTTTTTGAGAGGAAAATGCACTCATGCAGAGTGTGGGTGAGTGAAAGGGCTAATTAGCGAATGTCCACGTGCGATGTACTCGCATGAATGTCGTCCGCTTTTGTTTTTCGATATATTATTTTTCCTTTTCTGGTAAGTTTACGCAACAAAAGCAAAAGTTTATATATCCGACACATTTATATTCATATTTTGATTTAGAATTAAAGTTTCTTATTTATAATGTCTCCATATTAAAACTTCTATGTATAAAATTTATATGCGCAAAGTTTCTATATATAAATTTTCTAGGGACATTGTCTTGTGGTGGGCTGAACACACGTGAACCGAACTGAAGAATTTTTACTATTACTAATTTAATTTTTTTTAATTTACAAAACTAATTTTCGGTTTGAATCATTTGCAAAACTAGTCTCTTGCCGCCCTGGGCCACGGCGGGATTTAAAAACCGCCGTGGCCCAGGGCGGCGAATGGCATCCCCGTCACCCGGGGCTAACGGCGCCGGCCGCCGTTAGCCCCGGGGACGCCACGTGGATTCGCCGCCCTGGGGGACGGCAGCGAATGCTCCCAGGGGGCCGAATGCAAAATTACATTCGCCGCCCTGGGGGAAAATTGCATTCGCCGCCGTCCCCCAGGGCGGCAAATCCACTGGACCGTCCGCCCAGCAATCGGACGGTCCGTTCGCACAGGGATCGGACCGTCCGATTAGATATCGGACCGTCCGATCGAACCGTTCCCTCCCGATCGGACCATTGCCCAGCCCAGCCTCGGCCCCCTGGAGCCATTTGCAAATTACCAAATTTAAAAATTTTGTTGCTAATTTTTCACCCCAAAATTTTTGAAAATTTATTTATCAAAATTAAATTCTTAAATTCTATTTATTGTGCCATTGCATTTATTGAGTCGATGTTTAAAAAAAACCAAATATCATATATTGTTCACGTCGTGAAAAGAATTTGTCAAACTGAGGGTATTCCCGGATCGCCACTCGCATTCCACTCCTCGTATGTCTGGATTGGCACTCGCAATCCACTCCTCCCCGTCTTTCGCCTACACGCTTAACAAAATTTAGTTTTAATCGTGGTTTAGGGTATGTTTTTGAAAGTTTTTTTTTATAATCCGACGATGGTGGGCGTTGGTTTGTAAAATCGTGCTGATCATTTTTTCAAGTTTATTTTTGGTAAAACTTAATTAATGACATGGTAATAGGCCGGTCCGTTTTAATGACATGATAATAGGTAGATGCGAGCCATTCGCATTGCGGCATGATGAATGCGACACCCATAGTACGAAATACAACAAGCGAGACTACATTGTTAGCAGTACAATGTATCTGAAGGATGGGATCGAGTCTACAGGAGGTGAATATGGACATGACAAATTTAAACAAGTAATGCGAGACCTATAAATAAATAAATACAACAATAGCCCCTAGGTCATACGCCTCCTCATCCTCCTAGGCTGCGCTTGCACGTGCTCGCGCGAGTACGTCAGGCAGTCCGCCGGTACCCCACGGGTAGCTCGGACCGCCTGAGCAGCAGGGGAAGCACCGGCGTCGTGCGGCTGTGTGTGCGGTGCACCTCCGAGCTGTGACGACCCGATCACGTCCTGCTCCGGAAGGAGGTCGTCCTCGGTAGAGATCCAAGCAGAGGTGCTCGGGGCAGATCCCCGCCCAGTGTCCCCCAGGTGGAGGTGAGATCTGCTGCATGGGTCTGGTAAAGAAAATCTCGCGTTAGCCGCATAAAAAGTGCAGTTAGTTATGTAGAATAGGTTCAATCCTGACGTACCTGACAATCCTCGCCCGATCGTGGAGGCTGCCGACCTCGATCCTCCGGCGGTACCAGAAGGACCTGCTCCCCACGACGTACTGGCCCCTGCAGAACCCGCCGCTCCTGCCGATGTCCCTTCACCATGGGGACCTGGCATACGTATGTGCATCGGTGGGACTGCATCGGGACGGCGACAACTCAGAGCACGGACGACCGAGCGCATCGTGTTGCACATCCGGTCAAACGTGATCGTCTGCCCTGCTGCGTGAGAGGGATGCCAGCCTGTAGGCGCTGCCGCAGTAGGTCCAGCTCCGTGTGGACCTGCCTAGCATCGTCCGCCTGTTCAGCAGGACATGCGTGGTTAGTTGCGCGTGGCACCTACCATTGAAAATAGTATGAAAACCATTGACTCACCGCGCGGAAGTAGTCCTGGTCGCGGTGCGTCGGGTATGCATCTCGCACCCCCGCGACGTGCGCCTGTAGAGCCTCGGGAGTGTACGTCACCCGTAGTCTGGTACGGGCCTGGTACCAGGAAAGGTACTGCTCATACCTGGCGGCTGTGTAGGGGTGCAGCTCCGTGATGACGTCCTCCGTGGCTATGAGCCAGTCGTTGATGTAGTCGACGACGGTGGGTCTCCACAGCCTACCGGCGGCCTGGCCACGCCGACTTAACCTGCAGAGCACAACCGGTGACACAATGCATAACAATACGGAATATTCATTTCCACATATACCTGTGAACGTGTTGCGGTACGCCCCTGCGTTGTTGATGGCCGAAAGTCTGTCGCATACCGAACTGCCGCATCACACTCTGCGGGCAGTGCGGCTCGACAGAAATGTCGAACAGCATCGGCGTCATCGTCAGCCAGTACGCCTGGTCCCTGGTGCAGAGGGACGACAGCCCGTGCGGCGCACGCGCGTCCCTCGCCTCGGCGCTGTACGGCTCCCAGACAACGTCGTCGTCCGTGATCCTGTCGAACTCCATGACGAAGTCTGGGTACGACTTCTGCGTCTGCACGTGAGCATACCGACGCTACAAACAGAAAAAAAAGTTCTCGTTAGTCCAAGTAACATAAAAAACCGAGACGGTTCTAACACCGAACATACCTCACGACGACACCACACCGTCCCCATCGTCGGATAGTCCTCCGGTGGGACACCCACGTACAGGCTCGCCTCGTACGGACCGTGGTCCACAACGGGGCGGCCGATCGCGAACCGCTCTGCCGCCCAGAGCTGTAGGAGGAGTGGACAACCCGTGAAGACCGCTTCTGGCTCGGTCTTCCTGCAGCCGTCGCACAGACCCCTGTACGTGGCGGCAAGGACTGCCGATCCCCAACTGTATTGGGGAACAGCACCGTCCTCGGCGTCGGCTATCTCCCTCGCGTAAGGGATCAAGCCCTTGTCGACTGCGTGGCCGTGCGAGTTGGTGAACATCACCCACCCGAACACCCACAACAGGTACGCCTCCAGGCTCCTCTGCAGTGAGTACGCGTCGGCCTCCGGTGCTAGCTGATCAGACTGCGTTAACATATAACGAAGTTGACACTGTAATTCTAGTACGGACTGAAGGACGAACATAAAACAACAAGAAAGCATTCTTACCGTGTAGCTCAATACCCAAGCCTGAGGGGGGCCCGCATGCGTGTACGGGGAGATGTCGCCGACGAGGGGAAGCCCCGGAGCACGGTGAACCGGGGCGAACCGCTGTAGGATCTCCTCTCGCCACGCCTGGAGCCCGTCAACTGGCCCCACCGCATCGCCTGCTAGAGGCAGCCCAAGGAGGAAGCTGACGTCCTGCAGCGTGGGGGCCATCTCACCGCACGGGAGGTGGAAGGTGTGCGTCTCCGGTCTCCACCGGTCCACAAGAGCTGTGAGGAGCGACCGGTCGATACCCCACTTCTTCGTCGGGTCATTCGGCTCCACCGCGGCTGCTACCAGCCTACACAGCGGCAGAAGGCCTTCCTCCCGCAACCTGACAATCAAAACAAAGCAAGTTAGTAAGTTGACATATACAGATTCACAGTACAACGTTCGTACGTACCTAGTCGTGAACCTGTCGTCCACGGGAAGTAGTCGCCTGGAAGGTCGAGGACGTAAGGTACCGAGCTCGAGGTTCTGCACCGCCGAGAGAAACGACCGGTGGGACTGATCGGTGGCATGATCTAGCAGCTCAGGCGTCTGGTAGTCCATACCTGCAAGGAAAAAGAAGCGGAACGGATTAGCTCATTTAAACATAGTGCATTATAGTCAGAAAATTAACAGAAAATTAACACATTACAGGGAGATTACATCATCAACGAGTGGCTATACTAGACAACATAACCCGAAGGTGCACGAGGACGCCTGCGACGACGCTGCCTATCAGTGGTGCCTTCCCCAGTTGGCCGCCTTCCGTCGGCGCCTGATCCTTCCATAGGAACTTCCGCTGCACTTGGGGCCTCGGCGTCTTTCGTGCACTTCTTGTAGGTATGTCCCTCCTCTCCACACCTACTGCAACGTTGAGCGCTAACGCCGGCCTCGGATTCATCCATATCATTGCGTATCCTCCGTGTCCGACGTCGGCCTGCCTTGTTCCTTGCCTTCGTCGGGTCAGGGATGTAATAAACTGGACTTGTGTCTTCAGTGAAAGTGCCGACGATGCCGAAACCAAAGATCTCGGTACTCCATGTATGCATGATTGCTTCCTTTTTGAAGTACGGAGACACATATTGGCGTTCATCAATACCGCACTCTCCGCAAGCGGCAATGACATGAGAACAGGGCTTGTGATACAAGCTTGGTTTCCGGCAGGAGCACGTGCATGTCCCATCTTCCTTTAGGACACACTCTTGTATAGGCTTCCTTGTGAATATGTCACGCCTGGACCTGTCGGCACACAATATCTCAAATCTACGCTCTCATGTGCCCTGCACTCGGACTCGGTGCTCTCTTGCCTTCTTGCATTTGTCCTCAAGGTACTGTGTCATTTTGGTGCCGAACCAAAGGTTTCCATCGGCCATAGATGGGCCATTCTGTCTGCACCTGTCGTGGAAGTACGTCTGTGTTTTATGTAGGATGAACTCCACGATGGCAACAAGGGGGAGTTGCCGAACACTATGCATGACCCAGTTGTACACCTCTGCAAGATTCGTGGTCATTATGCCGTACCTTGCTCCACCTTCATCGTACAGCAATGCCCATTTCTCCTTCGGCTCGTGCTCGATCCACTGCGAAAATCTGCTAACCGAGGAACCGGGCCTCCTTCTAAATGTACCGTCATCGGTGGGAAGTGCATCTAGAGCTTCAGGGCCGTCAACACCTCTAGCTGGGGGTCTTGCAGAACTCTCGCGTCTATATTTGGCTGTCAGCTCATCAAGTCTCCTCCACAGCTCATTGAACTTCTTCTGTTGATTCTGGGCGCACAAACGTTTGAACATGGCCATCAACTCCTTGTTTCTGAACTGCTTATAAAAGTTTGCGCCCATGTGACGCATGCACCATCTGCTCTTCACATCTTCCCACACCGGAGGGTATCCCTTGTCTGCGCAGCCGTTTCGCAGCTCCTGAATTGCACGCAGCATTCCTGGATGACGGTCATGTATGAGACATACATCTGGCCTCATCCCCACCACCTTTTCCTTAACCAGCTTCAGAAACCAGTACCAACTCTCTGTGTTCTCGCCTTCGACGAAGGCAAAGGCTACTGGCAACACTTGGTTATTCCCGTCTACTCCGATTGCCGTCAACATTTGCCCTCTGTATTTTCCAGTTAGGAATGTGCCGTCGATGCAGAGAATGGGCCTGCAATGAACAAATGCAAACATGCACGCCTGCAGAGAGAGGAAGGCCCGCTGAAGGACGCTCTGCCCAGGACTTGATAACGATGGGAAACTTTTGATTTCGGAGTAGCTGCCAGGATTCCTCGCACGGATGGTTTGCAGTAGACGAGGCAAATTATTGTACGAAGCTTCAAAACTACCGAATCTCATTTCAATTATCTTTTGTTTGGCCCTCCATGCCTTGGCATATGTAATGGTGTACTTGTACTTCTCCTCGATGCGGCTGATAATTGACTTAGGCTCGAACCGGAGGTTCTCCACAACAGCATAATACAGCTCTGAAGCGATGAATGCAGATGATATGTTCTTGTGGTACTTCTGAACACCCGGAAGATGGCAGTTGTGCTCCGTCACGATTGACACGGACCAACAGTCGTCATATTTCTTCTTGGATGCGTACATCCTCCATGGACATCCATCGCTTGAACTTGCACATTTCACTTCGTACACCAATCTTGTGGACTTTGATACCCAGAACTCCCTCCCAAGTGACACGGCCCACATCTTCACAGCCTCTGTCAACTGTGCTTTTTCGGCGTATCTAGCGCCTTGCACCACTTCATTCTGCCGATACTCCCATGCCACGGTGTGCCCCTCTGAGACAATGAGTCCGGAGAAGTCCTCGTTGTCCCATTCTGCCGGGTGTACATCGTCCTCCGAAGAATCATCATCCTCCATATGCTCAGGTTCTAAGTCTTCAATTTCCATCTCCTGTACTAGACCTGGGTGTCTCTCCCCTTCATCTGCAAACCCCCCCGGTCCCATGTCTTCTTGGCCTCCTTCCTCTCCGGCACCCTCGTCTTCTGCCTCATTTTGCTCCCCTGTTTCATCGGGCCCTTCCGCTGTACTCGGACCAGCCTGATCAATGCTGACCACGTCATGCACTACCACTAGGATGCTCGGTGCCCATCCTCGCTGCAGTGCACTCTCCACAAAAAATACCCAGCTGGCCGTTGAATCTATTGGCATCAATTCCCACCAAAAACCTTCCACAGCCCAGCTAACCAGTGCGTACACCGTAATTGCATTTACTTGAGGATCTACTCCGAATCCCCTCATTAACCAATTGTAAACTCCAGGAAAACTTCTCTCAGCTGGAGCTATAATTCCCTTTTGTGCTACATTGAACTCCGATAAATCTACCCCATATTGTCCTTGTCTGACATTTCCTTCACCGTGATATATCGCGAATACAACTCTATTTGCCATTTCTGTTCACAAAAAAGATTTTATTAATCTGTACTAATCAATATTCATTCCATAAAAAGGCTATACGTATGAGTCAAACCATTACCGTTTCTATATTTTACAAACTGACCCAGCGGCGCTAATAAAGTTATACGCTAGGTTTATCTAACGTGTCAAAATGACGTATACCAACGATGGCCATGGCGGAGCATATTTATTTTTAAAATATCTACAATTTACTACTTCTCCGCTATGTTCTTCTAGTACGGCCAAATAAATTTAACACTAACGATGGTTATGCCAAACCGCTAATATTTTCATACTATATCGGATATTACACTACAAGTCTACTATTAATTAACATTTGTCTAAAAAATTGACTACATAACAGAGGGAGATCAAAAAAATACCTGGATTCGGCTAAAAAATCTGTGAGGGCTTCGCCGCTGTACTTCTCCTCCTTTCCCTCAGCTCTATTGGACGAACGCTGGAGGCGGAAGGGAGAAATGACGCGCAGCGACTGCAGGAAGGGATTTTATAGGGGCCGGCAAAAAACTGCCCTCCCCCAGGGCGGCGAATGGCTATAACCCGCCCTGGGGGACGGCGGCGAATCCACGTGGCGTCCCCGGGGCTAACGGCGGCCGGCGTCGTTAGCCCCGGGTGACGGGGATGCCATTCGCCGCCCTGGGCGACGGCGGTTTTTAAATCCTGCCGTGGCCCAGGGCGGCAAGAGACTAGTTTTGCAAATGATTCAAACCGAAAATTAGTTTTGTAAATTAAAAAAAAATTAAATTAGTAACAGTAAAAATTCCCGAACTGAACGTGTTTGAGTGCAAACTAGGCACGCAGATGTTCGCCCAATAGACCTACCTACAGATAAGCCTGGTAATGGGGCCCAACCCAACCCAAAATTTTGGAGAATAGACCCAATCCTTGTCCATCCCACTAATTAGTTGCTATGGCCAGCCCAACCCAACACTTTGGCCCAACTTGAACCCTCGGGCCGGCCTTACCTCATGAAGAAAACATGTCCATGGGTTGGCCACCTGAGAGATAAAATAAAAAAGAAAAAACATGAAAAAAATAAAACCATCAAGTAGTAGGTGTTGGCCGCTTGGTTGTCATGCCCGAAAATTCATCAAAATTTCCAAAGTTAATTTGTGCAGTAAATCCTTGTCCAGGAATCAGTCGAGGTACAAAAATCGATAATTTGATAAACATAACTAAAATATAATAACGATAAATACTTACAGAAGAGACACTTAATCCTCACAAGGAAGAAAACCGTAGCAGAACAGCAACTAGCGTAGCTTCAGCACCAAGCCCACAGGCAGCTCAACTGGGGTATAAGCCAAACACCAAATGTCCCTGTTGCTGATAACGCTTCGGCTTCGGACACTGTTTTGTAAAGTGGTTGGGCTCAAAACAGTTGTAGCACACAAACGTCTTCTTCTCATTATTGTCCTGTTGAGACTGGTCTTGCTGAGCTGGTGCAGGTTGAGATCCTTGAGCGTTGACCACTTCATTGCTCTAGTTGTCTTGATCGTGACCTTTGGGGTTGGCTTCCAGGGAAACTTGCGGTGCCGAGGATGATCCACCAATCTAAAGCGGCACGGTTCACTGTTTCTGGTTGCTACTCTGGAGTCCCTTGTAAGCAGTCATTCGCCTCTTGCGGTTCTCTATCCTGTTCTGCTTATCTTCCTAACAAATTGCTTTGTCTGCCAGCTTCTGAAAATCATCATAGTCCCTAGAGATCAACTGAATTGATAGCTCATCATTCAAGCCTTCTATGAACTTCTCTTGCTTTTCTTCGTTGGTACGCACATCTTCCGAAGCATAACATGCCAAGCGGTTGAACTCGTGAAGAAATTCTGTCACAGTACGGTTACCTTGCCTGAGAGCACGAAACTCTCGCTTCTTCAAAGCAACTACTCCAGCAGGACGTGGGTTCTCTTGAAACCATCGGTGAACTCTGCCCAGGTAATCTGCTGGCCTTCTACTCTGTTCACCTTGAAGTGATCCCACCACTTTGAAGCAGGTCCATGAAGCTAATGCGAGGCAAAAGCGACTTTTTCTTGATCCGTACACTGAAGTAGCTCCAGCTTCTTCTTAATAGCGTGCAACCAGTCACCAACTTCCACTGGGTTGGTAGTGCTTGAAAACGTAGGTGGCCTTACGTGAAGAAACTCAGACAGCTTGGAGTGGGGCGGAGGAGCTTGTGCTTGATTCTGAGCTTGGTTGTTTTGCATCCTTTGCATCATCAAGGCTATTAACTGGGTCTGGTTAGCTAAGACTTGAGCAAGCGTGGGGTTCTCCGGCATGTTGGGGATATGGGTGGTTGCTCCGTCATCCTATGGATTGGAAACACCACTGCCGTTGTTGTTGTAACTTCCGTTCCTGGTGTCGACCATCTGTTGTAGGTGCCAGGGAGCGAGAAAGAAGGGGTTACACCATAGAAAGGACCTTAACCATGTTGTACTACTGATGTGATGTGAGTAAGCAGTTATAGTTCAGGTTGATTAGGCAAACAACCTAATATGATTACATCCCTAGATATAGACCATACCTACACACAAGCAAGCAACACACGTGCTATTACTAATGTCACTACTCTTCAGGTTAGGGTTGGGTTAGGATAGGTTCCTTGCGTGAAGTCTTCGTTCCTCATAGACGGCATGACGACTTGGATCTAAGAATCTTCCTTGACGCTCTCCGATGCTTGAAATGACTCCAATATGTTGACACTATCGACAGCTTCTAGCATCTTCATTGATGTAACCACCAGGTTTAACGACTAAACCGATTGAAGCAGGAAGGGAAGATAGATAAAAATTTTGCAAAGAATTCTGTAGATGAGAGGAGAATTTTTTGCAAATAGATTTTTCAGAAAAGATGTCCTTAAGGTCTGACCGTTTGGCTTATCCTATAGTCAAGATTGGCTCTGATACCAACCTATCACGCCTAGAAATTCACCAAAATTTCTAAAGCTAATTTGTGCAGTAGATCCTTGTCCAGGAATCAGCCAAGGTACACAAATTGATAATTTGATAAACATAACCAAAACGTAATAACGATAAATACTTACAAAAGAGTCACTTAGTCCTCACAAGGAAGAAAACCGTAGCGGAACGGCAACTAGCGAAGCTTCAGCACCAAGCCCACAGACAGCTCAACTGGAGTATAAGCCAAACACCAAACTTTTTCTTCCATGCAAATCCTCACTCTGATAATTGCAATATTACAAGATTGAGTACCATCCACCATACTCAACAAGCCACACATGGAATGCAAAATAATGCAACAAGATTCTAAAGAAAAGGTATAGTATGGCTTATTTGCACAAACAACATTTAAAATATTTGTATTTAAAATCATTGAAAATAATATAGTTTAATTAATATCAACATTGAACCAATCACTGAACAACACTCCAATGCAGTTCAGGCCCAAACCACAACTCTCCAAACTGGAGCTAGCAAGTTATCACCAATTATCACCATTATTGAGTAGTGTGGGACTAATCACGAAAAACATTGCTAGGCTACCCATTAACAGCGTGGCTAAGTTTTACTCTGGCCAGAGGTGTACCAATTTACCCACAAGACACAATTCCACATATGTCACCAAGCCCCGAAATACCACCATGGTACTGCAAAGGGGGAAACCGTGACAATATCTTTCATAAAACTCGCACAACAAAAAAGGCTGAACCACCTGTCTCTGGCAGGAACTGATCAGGCACCCAACAGGGAGACGGTCCAACGCCCAAAAACATGGACTTATTGATGACTGCCGTGGTGATCTTATTTACATAGCCACATCACACCGTGGTGCTTCCTTTTGAACTCGCTACATGTCCAGTCAAGCTATTACCCATTCTAACTTGTGGTTAGTACGGTATTGCTTCGCAATAAATAGTCCACGAACCGGTCCTCAATTGTCATGAGCACCACTCACATCAACTTCCATCCAAGTGCTCACAACCCACCATTCAGTCAGGTTTTAGTTGGCAAGATTGTTTAACTAGCCACGACCAACTGTCATGAAATAATAACCATTAACCATTAATTAATCAGGGTGAATGAATAGTTTTCCCACATAAAATGACGCTAAAGTTTCTAAGCATTGACTAAGCAGATCCTAAACATCTAGCTAGTCAATATTAATTACTCAGGGTATCAATATAAAAGTATCAATACCAAAGTAATGACCATAATCAAGGAATATATGAATAATAATAATTACCCGGATTAATGACATTCCAAAACATTGCATGCAATAATGTTAAAATAAAATAGGTTTTCACAAATGGGATCAACATGCTCAAAAGGATTGTCGTGTGACTTGCCTTGCAATAGAAAAGTCTTCACTTAGTCTTCCGAACTTTTTCCTCGAACTTCGCTTCCTTCTAAAACGGCGGAAATAAGAGACTACACATAAAACGAGAAAAAACACTAATAAACTCTAAATAAATAGTACATAAAAAGTACATAAACGGGTAGATCATGATTTTAGATGAATTTAGGAAGAAGAATGAGCCAAATTGGAGTTCGGACGGAAAAGTTATGGCCTTCGGAAGATTGAATTCAGAGAAAATCTGAAAAGAAATAGAAAAGAATATTCTCTGGAATATTTCCTCGGAAATTAATTACTAAATGAATTGTTTTTGGATGAGAAAAGGAGGTGGGGCCCACTGGTCAGTGTTTGGGTTTATGGTGGACTGAGTCCATGGAATAGAGGATGGAGGGGTTGGTGGACTCCTGGTGGGTGGACTACCACGTGGACAAAGGAGATGATGTGTCGGCTGAGATAGATGCTGAGGTGGCGGCCAGGGCTAGTGGCCCGAGGGCAGCGGTGGCAGCGCAGAACGGGCCAGGCCGAGAAGGAGGAGGAGGCGGGGCTTGGCCGGCTCGGCCTCCATGCCAAAGAGAGAGAGAGGGCCGGAGGAAGAAGAAAGAAGAAGGAAGAAGAACAGGAAAGAAATGGGGAAAAAGAAAAGGGGAAAGAAAAGAGAAGGGGAGAGAGAGAAAGGGAAAAACAAGGGGTTTTTCTAGAAAAAATCCAAACTGAAAAATTTAGAATTTTGGAATATTTAGGGAATCAAAGGATTACTTTAGATTATTGGAATTTGGGGAAATATTCGGAATATTGGAATATTTTGAATATTTGGATATTGTTTTTGGGAATCGAAAACTCGGAAATGTTTTATGGAATTCGGAAATTGAAAAGCTCGAAATATCTAGGGATTTGAATTATTTCAAAAGGACTTGGATTTTGTGGAGACCAAGGATATTTAATTCAAAGGAATAAAAATGATATTAAAAAAGAATTGAATACATCCGAGACTCGGATTTGGAATTTTGGGGAATTTTCCGAAGTCGGACTTTTCAGGGAATTAGGGATTCGGGAACAACAATCCGAGTCCGGGCAGAAAAGAAAGAGTACAAAAGGATTTGATCAGGAACTACCCGAGAAAAGGATTTTAGAGAGAAAAGGGAATTAATGTTAAAATTAATTCTGGAGCTCTGAAAAATCCAAGAAAATTTTAGAGAGTGTAATTAGACACTGAGAATTTATTAAAAATAAATTCAACAATGATTTATTAAAGAAAATTTTATTTTTCTCATTTTTACTTTACTTAATTGATTTACTTTACAATTTAATATAAATGATAGAAAATCCATTATTAATTAATTATTTAATTCCTAAAAAATTGGGTTGTGACACTAGTGATGGAGATCAAAGGGATTGGCTCGCCTCGCCGATGCCGGGAACTCACACATGGGAAGAGCTCGTCGAGGGGGGGAGGAGGGGTGGGGGAGGCCCGCAAAAACATTATGCGGACTGGCCGCGTAGTCTAGACGGGTCCGATTGGCCCACGTACGTGTGTCCGTCAGGAGTCTGCTTATCCCTAACCCTAGCAACGCGGTGGCGGTGCAACGCACGCGAATACGCGATCCATCTACTGTGCATGTACGGTGTGCCTTGCCGTCTCCACCACCGCCTCGCTCATCGTCCTCCACCGACATTCTTCACCACCCTCTCCGCCTCGTCTCTTTGTCAACTCACTGGCCGGTGCCAGCTTCTCCAACTCTAGGGACCCCAAGGGGTTCGAAGTCGGCGACGTCTCTGCTTTGCTGCAGGTCATCAAGGGCATGATTGGCAGGGTTCCAACTCTCAGATCCACCTCTCCTAGAGCTGGAGCCTAACCAAATGGTTGAGATCTACTACAAAATGGAGCGAAACGGGCTGGAGCACTCTAAAAAATGAACTAGAGGGGTGGAGCAAGGTTTGGGTCGCTCCACTTCTCCACTCTCGACCGGATGACACCACTGCCCATATGTTTTCATCAAAATTATGCGCAACTGCCACCGTGCTACCCCCTCCATCCCTCCCTCTCCTGCATCATTCCTCTCTCAGTATTGCATGCTGCCCTCGACCCCATCTCCTCCGACTCCTCTCGCGACATAGAAACAGAAGAGAAACCGGCGGCAGTGGAGGAGAGAGCAGTCATCGGCGGCGGCGCACCAACGGGAAACACGGGCTTCCCCTCCCTGTGTCTTCCCCCTCCTATCCCCTCCCCCATCTAGATGAACTGCGGCGGAAGGTGGCAGCTTAGCTCACGATGATGCAAGGCGGGCGGCGGCGGCTGAGGACGAGGACCGTGGTGCAACTTCTTTGACGACGGTGCAGGACAGCCGACGGCAGCAGAAGTTTTTTTTTTCCAAACCATAAAATTTTCCCCCACCTCTTCCCTTCAAATCTGGTTCAATTATGTGAGAATGATTGAATATTTTGGTTGATTGGTTGCTATTATGCAATGAATAAATGGGAAATTTTTAGATCCGAAAACTTGCACTTCAGGCGTGTGAAATTTCATCAGAACATCAACATAATTGAGCAAACATTTCCTTCCTTCAGATGTTCTTTTATTGACATGGAAGCATATTTGATACGCACACTAGAAGCAGCTAGTACCATTTTTTTTTACTTAAATAAGCTCATTTATAAACGTTGTTCTTTTATTGACATGGAACAAATTTTGACCATTAGATCTGCTCAAGTTCTTTTGTTTTCACTAAGGTTCAGTAGGTAAGGAAAAATATTTGCATTGGATTTGGTAAGGAAAAATATTTGCATTGAATTTTAAAATTTACAGTAGTAAATAGATGTCAAATAAACTTGGGAGAAATTTTTTTCTTAGCAAACAGGGAGAGAAATGTGGGCATGCTTAGACCATGAGCATTTTCTTTGCCTGGCATGTATCGTCTCAGAACTACTAACCTTTATCTGAATGTATCATCTGTTTAGTGATGTAGAATGTAGACCAATGTGCATTGAATATTTATCTGAATTGTTCAACCTATAGTTTTATTATTATTGAGAAAAGATTGGTGTGAGTGAATAGATGGCAGACATGGCTCAAAATGCGC
Organism: Oryza meyeriana var. granulata; assembly: GCA_003991445.1. NCBI lineage: Eukaryota > Viridiplantae > Streptophyta > Magnoliopsida > Poales > Poaceae > Oryza > Oryza meyeriana. The sequence goes on along the minus strand of RYFJ01000622.1, from coordinate 241,155 downwards.
CATCGAAGAGTGTTAAAATTCCCATGGACTCTACTAATTGGAATTTAAATTATGTGCCTACCATTACATCTAGATTTAGGAGATATCTCATTTCTCAAGATATATCGGATACATCAACCGATGATATGAGTGATGCATCCATGAATGCATTTCATGATGACCTAGCCGGTCATATTGCATGATGATGGACATATACCATAATTATGTGGTCTCTTACTCTATCTTTAGATAGCTATGCTACTAATTATTATTGTTAAACATTTATTATATATATGTCCTGCATCGACTTGAACTTAATTGTTAGGAGTATCAATTTTGCCATATATTTTTTGGTGAGAAATTATTAATCAAACTTATATTCATGCATTGCATACTTGTGTTGAAATTCTTAAGGAAAGTTAACATTGGTATATCAGTGAGAAATTTCAAACATATATTCATGCCTTATAATCAACAATTATCAAGTAAACAACAAAAAACCTAAGGGTAGTACAATCCATCTTTTCTCCCTCCTCTCTTTCAGGATTTTTGGAGTTGATCAAGCTAACCACCTCCAGATCCTGTAGAAGCTATCTCCTACTAGAGTTGGAGTTAGGAATTAGAGCCCTACCAAACAGACTCTAAATTACATATTGTATCACTCTATACTAAGTTTAGTACATACTTCTACTTTACACTAGGATATATAGAACTAAGTTTCACTTTACACTATGTTGCATCGTATAAAGAAAATATCATAGAATGTGAGTAACCTAGGGAATTTCTTGAGACTTCATCCAGATTTTATATAATTTTATGATTTTTCTATAGGTTTGATAGCGTATCATAGTGTTAAGAGAAACTTATGTCAAACAGCCCGTAAAGCGAAAGTAGGTGCAAAGCGAAAGTGATAGGGTAACTGGGCCGAGATTTAGGCCAATCAAACGGGCCGAAGTCTATGGCCCATCTCCTCTCCCATGTCGGCCGAGTCCACGGCCTCTTGACTTGTCCTCCTCCTCCGTCTCGCCTCCCCCTACCCGCTCTGGCGCTCTCCCCCACCACCAAACCTAGCCCGCGCGCTCTCTCTCCTTCACCGCCACCGGCGATCTCCTCCGATCCAACTGGTAATCAAGCTTTCCTCCTCCCACTCCTCCCCTCGGGTATCGTTCCGTTCAGTCTCCCGTGTAGATCTCGGCCTCCTTCGTGGGAGGATGCCTCCGGGATTTGGCGAGCAGTCGTTGGGAGGAGCCCTAGAGGCTAGAGTTGTAGAGGGGGTTAGGGCGGCCAGTTGTAGGGGTGATTTGGTTCCGCAGGCGCGGCGGATCGAGGCCATGGAAGGGGGATGTTGATTGATTTTGGCTCCTGGTGGGGGGTGGCTTGCTGATTTTGTTGTGGTATTGTTTGGCAGAATCTAGTTCATTTGGGGGCAATAGTACAAAATATGGATTATTTGACTTGGTTTATTATATTTCAAACAGCAAAACTGGATGTAATGGAACCTCTGGTTTAAATCAGTGAGGTGCCTGCCAATTCAGTCATTCAGATTGGCCACCTTATGCCAACCTTATGGCATGCACATCAAGTTATTAATTACTAGTCTTTCTTACCGCAAGAGAATTTCACCTGTTTCCTTTGGTCGAGTTGTGCTGTCGTAGTTTCCAACAACATTGTCCAGATCATTCACTTGTCTATTTATATCTACAAATAGCTTATATATGCTCCTAGATTCTGATAGCAACTGTCAAGAGGTGGTTTCCCTATGTATTCTCACAATCTCACGATGGTTACATTGGAAGCTGATTGTGTAGTACCATGACAGTATGCAACTGGTGTGTTCTATTACAGGTTTTGTTCATGAAAAGGACCTTTATGTATAAGTGTTGCATTTGATTTAGTTTTGAACTTGTGTACATTTCCACTGCCTTACTTCGGTTTAAGATCTATCTTTAATGTTCTATCCATTGAATGTACAATCCACAGTAGATTAGTAAAATCTTCATTGATTTAGTTGTACAACAAGAAAGTTCTATTTAGTTTCATCTACATGAAGGCTTATTTGTAAAATATATAACTCTTGGTGATTGTTGTGTTGTATTTGTTTGCTATGAGCAGTACCATTTGCAATGCTTTTACAGGTTAATGTGGTATTTCTTATTGCTATTGGTCTTAAAGGCTTAAAGTAAACAAAAAGTTGATAACTGCATTCATGTGCCTGAATTTGTGAATTACCTAGACGGATGTTTAGTTCCTTTTTTTATACTAAAGTTGAAATTGTTCCTTACTCATAAGTCATAACTAACCAATATAGTTTGTTTTCCTTGCAGAATAGTGAGATTCCTGGTTGATATAATCTGCCTTTTTTGGGTGAATCAAGATGTCTGGAAACGATGATAAATCTCAAGCTGCAGCTGACCGAATAAAGGCGGCAGCATTATCAGCAGCTAAAGGGATGAGCAGGGCTCAAGCTGAACGTGCTGCCACAGCTGCTGCCTGCAATTTAAATGCCTATGGGCAGAAGGAAGAGGGACCAAGCCGCTGGCAGGAGAGGAAGGAAGCTAAGAGACAGATGTACCTAATGAGTACAGAGAAGGCTGCTGCAATATTGGGTGTGAAACCAAAAGCTTCAGCAACTTCATCTCTAGGTGCATATACCCAATGTCAGAAGTGCTTCCAGCCTGGGCACTGGACATACGAGTGCAAGAACGACCGGGTCTACATATCCTGGCCCTCAAGGACACAGCAGCTTAAGAACCCCAGGCTAAAGAAGCCGGCTATCCCAGTTTCCGATCGTTTTGAGAATCCTGATCTGGAAAAATAAAGGGGGGAGGAGAGGAAGCTGATGAAAGGAAATTTGAAGGAGGAAAAATCTGAAAAAAGCAAGAGAAAGAGTAAGAGAAAACATCGTTCTCGGAGTGATTCAGACAGTGCCACTTTGGTGTTTGACTCAGACACTGAATCATCAGTGATGGGCTCTGATTATTCTTCTGAAAGCAGTTCAAGTTACTGTTCCTCGAACTCTGAGGACAAGAAACGGATGCACAAAAAGAAGCAGAAGAAGAGTCAAGGGGACAACAGCACATCGTCAGCATCATCTGAATCTGGCTCTGCTTCAGATACCAATTCTGATGACAAGGGCAGCCAGAAGAAGAGCACGAAAACGAGGCAACAGGCTCTGAGCCTTAAGAACTGGAGAATACAATGAGTGGAAGCCAAATATGACGGTCATATATCATTATAATCGCACTTGAATTTGCCAGGCGTCCTCCATCAAACAAATGTAACAGTTGCTTTGCTGAATGTTAGTACTGTTGTTTTTCCTGTACTAAGAAGTGACTGAAGCTCTAGATCTTACTATTCTACGGTGTTTGTGAGTACCAGTGGAATCCTGTAATAATGTTCATCAATTAATTTGTAAGATTGGTATGCCTATCTTGCTGAAAGTATCATGTAATAATTTGAGATTGGCTCATCCTCTTGGCTTTGTTTCATTCTTTCCTGCAGTTTTTGCTGCTATCCTGATCCTCCTGGAGACACAAGAGGTACCATTTATTTTCTCAGATAAATGACATCATTGGAGAGTTAATGGTAGCCTCGCATTCCCAGGACGAAAGATGGTCGGCGTGACAGTTGATTTGTGTCCTCTGACAACCTTTCAGGTAACACAGCCTGTGGATCAGTATGGCCAGCAATGATATAGCATTGAAGTTCGAGAGATTATCTTTACAGCAGCATTGTCTGAAACTGACTGAGACCAACTTCAAATAAACAGAAACCTAATGGACCTGGACCTGTCTTGCTTGTAGTTGTACAATCAGCATCTGTGTGCATTCATCCCTGATTGGTTTTCTCATCTATGGAACACTGAAGTGAACTACTTACCTTATAATATTGTTGTTCAGTGTTCATCATTCTGCAACATGTTTGGAAAATGGAACAACACCGATCAGAGCTTCAGATCAGAGAAGAGCAGAGGATCCGAGAGCTCGAGGAGGAGCATGGGATAGGACTGGGAGCAATCAACGATCAAGAGATGACTACACTTTGAGAGCTGCCTCTACCTTGACTGGCCTGGGAGTTAAGCTAGCTGGAGCCGATCTTGCCGGTATCCCAGCAGCTAGCCTGCCTGTGGCTGTGGCTGTACCTGCCGGCCTTGCCACCTTGTCCCTCCCTGCTCCGGCAACACGCCTGACCCTCCGTTGAAGACGACGAATCGTACGTGCTGCCTGTGATGATTGGTTTCTCAACCTGCATTTCTGAAGCCTTCACTTCAGTTGAAGCCGGCATGGCTCGAGCTAAGCTGGCCGTACACCGTCAACTCTTCGTTGCAACGTCTCGATCGTCGGTCGCAGGCGTCGACGATGACAGGATGCATGGCCAGATATCCTGCGCGGCGCACATGACCGGTGGCAGGGGGCTCTGTACGCCGGTCGTCTCGACGAGACGGTTGCAGTGCCGGCCAGGCTACCTGTTTTGTTTAACTCTGGCTTCACATTCAGGCTTCAGAGCCGGTCGTTTAATCTTTGCTTGCTGATGATGCTTCAGGCCAAGACGAGGAGAGGACGTCGGAGCTAGAGGAATCTACCAGTTCTGCTTGGATCTTATTGCCTTGGCTTCTTCCATCTCTCTGGATCGACGACTGATTGCACTGTGGCAGGTATGTTCGCATCTCAATTCCCTACAGTACAAATCTGAGCCATGTATGCATGCATGTTCAACGTACAGTGACCAGGAGATGCACATTGTTGTCTGGATATATTCACCAAAAATCTTATTCATATACATGAGAATATACACACCAATTAATACACGTGTAGGGAGGAAGTGTGTGGAATGCTAGCAGCTTGCTTTCTGAAGGTTTTTTTCTAGTTGTTTTTCACTGCCTGTCCTATCTGTTTGACCTAAAGCGAATTTTGAAGTAGGCAATCAGTAGCTGGTTGTTCACTGTGTAGCTATAAGTAAAATTCGATCCTTCTACTTAGGATTCCTGCTGCTATGGTAAAAAGTGTGTAGCAATACAGTACTGGCAGAACTCCTTTTCCCTATAAAGACAGCCTCCATCTTTCTCTACCATGTCTAAACACAACATTCTTTTGGTAGATAAGTTACAATATGGAGCTCACACAGGCTTTTAGAAAACTCCTCATCTTTGGAGGGAGGGCTCCTTTGGGCCTTGTGTGATTCTCCTTGATCCAAACTGGACCCACAGGGTTCTGAAAGCTGGCAACTTCTAATGATTCTCGTTTAGCTTTTCTTCCTTTTTCCCCTCTGCCCTCTTTCACTACTCCTGGCTGCTTTTATCTGTTGGAGATCTAAATCTTTGCATCAGAATCTAGTGAGACATGTGTGCCAAAGGAGCTTGCTAGGACAATCATTGCTTGCAACATTCCTCCATCACTTGGTTAATTCCCTGCATATGCAGTTTTGCACTTCTCTACTGGCCTGAGTCTCTTCTCTTTTGTGCTCAACAGAAGCTAGCATCCCATGTTAGTGTTCCTGCTGCCAAATATTGGCATTTCCAGTATTGCCCTTTGGGAGCCATTTACATTCCTTTTCAGATAAATCAGGACTGTTTTCTATTGTTGTTAATTAATTCTTGGAAACAATTTCTATGGCTGGGCCCACAAAAAAAAACAGATATTGAAGCATCATATCAGTTAATTAGGGGTTGAATAAATTGAAAGGAAAAACACCATTAATTACCAAAGAAGTACAAGAACTCATGTAGCTTTATTTTTAGCAACATAAAAACACTCTTTTGGGGCCTTTTCCGGGTTATCATTTCAGTTCTTGATCTCAGTCATTGACCTTGTGTATATATAGGAGTATTGGCTATCAAATGCTCCACATGTGCAGATTGAATCGAGCCATATGATTTATTCATTGGCATTATTTTTGCTATGTAGATATCAGTTGGCACTAGAAATGCACCATGATAACCTCGAACCCGTACTTTAGGAGTAGTATCAGCAAATATGTATATATGGTTGTGCTTGCTCACTGCTGCGCACATGGATGATTTGGACTTTACATGCTTAGGATAACTTAATTTCGTAAAATCAAAACATATCTAGCAAATCAAACATATATATGTCAGCATTGCATAAACATGCATCAAGATGACATGAACCTGGAACTGTATGCATGCTTCAAGGGGACAGACACATGCATCCACACTGTGAGGTACATTGAGCTGACGAATCAGGCTGGAATTCAGCTTGCAGTAAATTTTGTTGCATCCTATGGGACCAGCAGAAGATGTTGCGATTTTAAATTTCCTTAGTACCACTTGCATAAGCAGGAAAGCCTGGAACATCTGAGAGCTGTTCAGGGCCTCATTTATGTCACAGAACCTCCACCACATAGTCAAATACTCACATATCATAATCACTGAAGCATTTTTATTGACTTTCCTTTTGTGATGTGCAACACATGATGTCATGAACAAACTTATAAGGGGTGTTTGAATTGGCTTTTGTACGTGGCTTATAAGTCACACACAAAACGAGAAATATTGTTAGCGTGTGATTAATTAATTATTAGTTATTAAAAACTTGTAAAATTGATCTATTTGATTTTTAAAGATAGTTTCGTATAGAAAGTTTTTGTAAAAAAGCACTGTTTTGCATTTCGAGAAACGTGCTAACAGAAACCGAGGCACAAACCATAAGCCACAAGCCAAAAAGAACACCACCTAAGTGCTTGATAGTTATTTCTTTCCTACCTGAATAAATTGATGCCAAAGGGCTTGCCCAGTTCAAATTTCCGTGTCAGATCAGATGTCAGTTGCCATTTTGCTAAAACTGAATTGAAGCATGCATGCATGAATATATATGTTTTTATCATGTCATTAAAAAGCCATTAGAAACTAATGGAACCTTAAGTTATTTAGATGATTCTTTCTCAAATCGTAGAGTTAAGTCCATGTTTCTTTGACTGGTAGTGAGTGGTAGGCGTCCTTAAAGCTGAGCTTTGCATAGGAGCTATCAGTAGTACTGTGTTTGATGCATGTCCTGCTTGCAACTAGAACTAATACTATTATATATATAGTTTACTCTGGCTCTTGTAACTTTTTTGACCAGCAGAGACTGTGATTCCTCTACGGGACAAGGTTAGAAAGTAGCCAATGCCAAGGCAATAGCATGATTAGATTCTGTTCAAAGAGGCAGGGAAAGATCCATATATGCATATGGCTATCCCTAGCTCTCTAATGCTGTGCATTGCAATGCATGGCCCCATAAGTGCAGACGTGCAGTAAAAAAAACACTGTTCTGTAGTTTTGCAATGGATGCAGGGCCAGATCGGCCAAACAGTGTAGGCACACATAACACACAAGCAAACACATGAAACTGTTATCTGTCAATCAAAGAAAAAGAAGAAGAGAAGAAGAGAGGAGAGGAGAGGAGGCATCGGTGCATGTGACACCATGTGAAGCAACAGAACACCAGGCAGTGGCAACTAGCTTGTGACCCTCTCAGAAAGATGTCATAGTATGTGTAGAAAGAGAGAAAGACACAGAGATACTCCCTCCCTTTTAAAAATATAGCTATTTTTTATTTTCAAATTTTATTTTAAAATATATTTGTTTTTTTATCTACTCATTCATCTCAACCAATTACAACCATCTTTTTATTTAATTTCTCTATCTACTTTCTCTTCTCAATCGATCATAGTCTGTCTTTATTTAATTTCATATAGTTTTTTAATCCCCATAAAAACTCTACTAAATACTTACACTTTAAAACACAGACAATAGAATAGATAAGTCGAGAGAGAGAGAGTGGTATAGACACTGCAGTACTGTAGGCCACAGGCCATGAAATGCTGCAGATTGGTAGCTAGGTTGCACAAGCTTAAGTTTAAATGTGTGAGAGAGAGAAAGAAGAGAGAGAGAGAGAGAGATTGGAAGCTTCACGGATGTGAGGGGCTGGGGGCGTCGTCCGATCCAGTCACGTGTGCAGTGCACGAGGCTGGACGGACGCGTGCATGCCGGCCGGCCGTCCTGCATGCTGGCTGGCTATAGCTAGCTTTAAGACTGTTTGAAAGAGAGGTCAGAGTGGGCTTATAAGCAGCGAATCAAACGAGAAAGGTTATTATATAATGATTAATTAAATATTAGCTATTATAAACTTAAAAAATAGATTTTTTAGGTTTTTAAGAAACTTATATATAAAAATTTCTAAAAAAATATATCGTTTAGCAATTCGAAAAACATACTTACTATAAATGAGACAGTAGCCTAAGCCAATAAACACCTTCAACCTGTGCCTAAGCTTGTAAGTGTTATGCATGCATGCATACGCAGGCAGATACAGAGGCACATTTACTGCGGTTGCTGGCTCAGCTCCTCTCCTAGCTTTAAGCTAGAGGTAGCTTGTCGCAGCATGCACGGGCCGGGGTGCAGGTCGATCGATCGATGGGCTTGATTGTTCTATACTAACCCCTGCATATATGCAGTACTGATGCACCTCGCCCGTGCACCATGCACCGGTTAGCTGCAGCTGCAGTCTGTGCCTGCGTCGTCAAAGCGGTATGACCTGGTAGCTGACACCATCCCGAAATGATGTTTCCATGCTGCTGCAGTGCAAGCTAGCTAGCTCCTCCATCGCAGCTGGATGAGCAAGAGAGGAAGGAAGGTCAAGCAAATTTTTACTACCTCTGTATCAGAAAGAGTTCGCTCACTTTTATATATAAATCTAGATAAATGTCTGTCCACATTTATGTAAAAAATAAATCTTTTTTGGGATGGACGTAGTAGTATATAGGTTGAGTTTGAAAACAGAACTCATGGATAAAATGATGGTTATTTTTGTTTTTGCGGGGAGGACGTAATGATATGTTAAGAGGATCGAGCAAAACTTAGTGGTGTGGAAGGGACCGAATGAAGGGGGAGTTTGGTTGAATGTCTCGAGTTAATTGCCAAGCCAAACCTTAGGCATGTCACACTTTTTAAGCCACGTGACTTCACATGTCAAATACACAGTTTCTTGTCTAAGTTTATCTAAGGTGTGGCCAGCATTTTGTTGGACATATTTCTTGCGGCATGCCACACCTCATATAAGATAAGGTTTGGCAAAGTTAGTCATAAAACAAACAGCCCCGAAACCTTAGAGGACCAAAAGCACTATTAGTTCAGTTCCGAAGTATATGTTAGGGCCTATATATGAGTGCACGTTGTCTTGATTGTGTTTAAGATTAATTTGACGCCATATGTACATGTGTTTCTTTTTTTAAGTATGAGCTATTTATCAATCTATGCATTTGGATGATGCATGGAGGGGGTTTAAAACTAGCTAGGTGTTTCATCTAGAAGGCTCTTCTACATGATATATGCATGTACACAAGATCAAGGCCTTAGTTTGTCAAGGTAGAAACATCTAAATCTAGTGCTCAGAGGCACCACACACTCCTGCACCACCCATGGCAGGGACATGAGAGGGAAAAAGATGTGCATGCACATGTGTAGGAGTCTGACAAAAGCCAGGAGTAGTCTGTAGAGGAGCTAGCTAGCTGTGGTAAATTCACATCTTTACAGCTCCTTTATATGTGCACAGACTTTAATCAGTTTTTCCCTTAATGCTCTGACCTCTGACCCCTCCTCCCTCTCCTCTCACTCTCTATCTGAAGAAAAAAGAAGGAAATGTTCTCTGAAAAGCTTCCTTTGTCTAGCAACTCCCCCTCTTTGGAGTGGTCTTTTTCTCCCTTTTACTTTTTCCTACACAAAAAAGCTCTTAAGCATAGAGGTGGTAAAAGAAGAATCAAGCCTCTTTTATATAATGCAACCACAGCAAAAGATCTTGTGTCTTTCTCTCCATCCATCTCCCCAGCTAGCTCTAGTTCTAGATTTCCAGTAGTGTGTAGTAGTACATCCAAAGGGACAAACATACATACATGCCTAATAAGAAACCTGGAAATGTGTACTAGCTGTGGACCTAGCTAGCTAGCTACATGCATGAATGGCTAAGATCTATGTACCATCGCCGTAGTGCACATATGTAGCCTCTTCAAGTTTAATAATGCAAAGAACTAACTAGCCAGGACAACATAAACATCTAGAGATCTCTTTAATCAAGTGCATCTCTAGTTACTTGTCTAATCCTCCACAAGGTTATTTGCAGGTATGTGTGTGGCAACCATGGTAAAGTCCAAGATGCAGCTGTTTTCTATGGAGCCTAGGGAGTTGAGAGAGTGATCAGGCATATACACGTTTGGTGGTGGTCTGATCTCTTCTCTCTTCACATGATCTGTATGCACTGCATTGTCCTACCTGATCTACTATTCGTAGACAAACAAACAACTACATCTTTTGCACAGTGCCTGCATGCCACATCTTCTAGTGAGTATATCTTCCTTATTCTAATCCGCCTCTGCATCTCCCTTGCTAATTAGTATTGAGTATCAACGGCCAGTTCATTGCACGAAAACAGAGATGTTCTTCAACATGCAAACAACAGTGGTGTCTCATATATGCAGCAAATTATATGCACATAGATACATGCATATAAGCGCCACAGTATCTAGCTCTTGCATGCAATGCATGATATGATAAAGAATTAGTGATTTCAGAGGAATCTCGAAATGAGAGGCACTACTGCGTGTGTGAAGCACAACATGTCTAGAGAACTGGTTTTTAACGGCATCTAGCATGCATGCATCGTGTCATCATCATCAGATAATGTGGGCCTGATCTAGAGAAGAACATGACATTCTTTTGCTTGCTTCATCTTTCACTAGCCAACCCTTCCAAATCACGTACACATATATCATATCATATTTAATGATCTCCATCAGTTTTTTAAAATTTTCTCTCATTATTTTATGCATATTTTTGGCAGTCAAAGATAGATCTAGACCTGGCCACAAATGCAGTGGGCCACATGTGGAGATGGAGAAAGGTCATGTGATGTACTCATAAAATGTCTACTACAAACATATCATTAAAGCAACTTGTCATATATGGAACAGAATCTTCCATAATATTCAAACACCCCCAGCCAATCCACACTGCACACTGAAGCAAAAGATTTTTGCACATATGTATATATGAAAGCTTCAATTTTTCTACATAGGTCTCAGTACTCCTATAGCTGTTGTAAGATAACTTGCTTCTTGCTAGTTTTATATACTTTTTTTTTCTTTCCTTGTCTTGTTTTCTTTTCTCGCTGCATTTTGGTCCTCAAGCAATGTAGACTGTAGCTGTTTGCATATATGCACACACCTAAGGACAGTACCAGCAGTGTGTTATAGGCCACATATATAGCTGCCACCTGCATTGATGCATATGCAAATGTTGCTTGCAGGCTGTGGCATCTTCTTGGGTACTTGCGTGCCAAAACCCTAAGCTAGCTTGCTGCACATATGCATCTATCACCTGCAGGGGCAGCCCTGGGAAAAGGATGATGGGTCTTGAGCCTAGTTTGACTGAGCTAAATTAAGCTGCTATACTGCTTTATTGCTAGCTAGGAGCATACAAGGCATGCATCTATGCTGCATCAAAGAAGAAAATGTAGAGGGATGGAGGAGCTAATTTTGTGTATATAATCTTAGACAAGCTACAAGTGCATTTGAAGTACTTGCTCCTAGCTACTGCATCTGCATGCATGCTGACTAGTGACTATAGCTACTAGTATCACTGTGCAAGCTCATCAGTATTCAGTAGTACATGATGCTACTGCCTGCACACTGGGACCAAAGAGGGAGGGAAAAAACTTTGTTTTGTTCCTTTCAATGCTGGTTGAAAAGTTGGGGGGAATGTTTGTTTTCTTGCACATTGATATGATATTAATGGAAGCAGCAGCCTTGCATCACACCCATGCAGCAGGCCAATGGTGGCAGATGAAAGGGCAATAGAAAATGATGTTGCATCAAAAGTGGATCCCTAGCTAGCAGTGGGTGCATGGTTGCACTCGCCTGTCACCACCAAGCTAACTGGGTGTTTTTTCTGTCCAAAAATATAAATAATTTTAAAGTTTTTTTAATTAAAAAAAGATGAAATTAAATGAAGAATGAAAAAAATTGATAATAATTAAAGAGATGATCGTAATTAGTTAAATAGGGAAGTAGGTTAAGAAATTACTATATTCTATGATAAATTTTACAAATTTTAAATGTCAAATTGTTGCTGCCTTCTTTTTAAAATATAGCTATTTCTAGCTATGAATCTAATAAATGCTTGTTTAAATTTATAGTTAAAAATAATTATAGTTTTTAAGATAAACCAATATATTTTAGAACAAAGAAGTAGAATACTTACTCTCACCCACACACACACTCCCCCCCCTCTCTCTCTCTCTCTGCTTTTGCTGCTCCATGGAAGTCACGGGCCTGCCTTGAAACTTGCAAATCACCAGCAGGCAGGGGCAAGGCAGGCAGGCACAAAAGTATCTTTGGTTGTTTACAACTAGACATGTGTACATGGATGTGTGCATGCACTGCCCTGCATGCTACTACCAGCTACTAGTAGCTACCAGCAGCTAGCTAGAGAGAGGAGAACAATTTGGTCACTAAATACCATGAGGATACCGGCCGTGCAGCTAGCACAATTACATGTGCTTCTCTCTTCTTTTATCTTCCCTTCCCTGCAGTGAGTGCACTGCATCACCTGCACGGCCGGATCGGATAGGCCTCTTCTTCTTCTTCTTGCATGCGTTGTTGCGTGCTCTGCATCTGCATCTGCATCTACTTTTTCTCTCTTTTCCATTTCTTTGTTTTTATATATATTAGTACAGCTTTGTGATCTGCATATGCCCGTGCGAGTTGGTCTCTTTCGATCTCTGCTCCATGCTGTCCAATCGTCGCCGTACGTATGTACACCCACGGTGACCTCAATTTTGGACCTATCTGTTGATAAAATTACTCCCGTCTCAGAATACTACTGGGTTTCTAGCCTTCAAATTTGTCTTACCATATTGCTATTACTTTTTTGTCTTCTTATCTCAATCAATCACAATCTTTTTTTATTTAATTTTTTTATATATTTTTTCACCTTAACCAATTATAGTTATTTCTTAATCTCAATTTTAATTTCTTAAAAAAATAATATAAATTAAAGTATTTTGAGATAAAGGGAGTAATATTCTAGCTTGAATTAGCCAGCTGGCTTCGGTTGTTGTATTGCAGATTTGCAATCGATCTGAAGAAATGTACTACCACTGGCTTACCTTGATCTCCCAGTTGTGATAATAACTTTAATTTACCTTTTTGTTTCATTGTGTGTATTATCGTCAGTATATACACAGATATTCCTTTCATGTTTATTTTTTTCATTAAAAAACAGAGAAAGCTGCACAGCACTAGATCTGTCAACATCTTGTCTATGCTATGTTCTATGTTATTAATTATTCTCCCATGCAAATATCTGTATTGGCTGCTCGTGTCAACAGCACTGTATATGATAATTAAATCATGATTGAAGAGAAGTGAACACAGTACTATGTGTGGTAGAGTTGAACCGTAAAGGGTGTCTTATACATATAGCATCATTAGTGTAATTTGGTATGGTCAAAGAATATAATGTAGTCCCTCCAATCACAAATAAGTGATGTTTTAGAATTGTACATACAAGTTAACCTTGACCGTTTGCTGCACGATCTAGACTTGCTCGTCAATGATGGCATGATAGTTGGCCTCCGAATCAACTAGTCATCCTCTGCAATGCGGTGTAAGAAGTTCACCTTACAGCCAACGAAGAAGACCAAATAACATGGAAACTTACAAACCACAGTGAATACTCGGCTACATCTACATACAACGCCCAATTCCTTGGCACAATCCAAGCGAACTTTGATGCCCTCATTTGGAAGCCGTGGGCACGCAAGAAATGCAAGCCTTTTGCCTAGCTAGTCATGCATAATAGAGTATGGACGTCCGACAGGCTAGCAGTCCGATGATGGGCCAACAACACCTTTTGTCCTCTCTGCCATCACGCGCATAAGACATCCTTCCACCTCCTGGTCGAATGTAGATACACGAGAAAGATCTGGAGTCTGTTCGCCTCCTGGGCATCATGTGAGCAACTAGATCCCACCGTTTGAAAGCTGAGCACGACAATCTACGAGTGGTGGGAGGTGCTGGCAAACGTGAAGGGCATGCCAAAGCAAGGGGTGAAAGCAAGGGGTGCGTACACTTATCCTTCTAGTATCCCGGGACATATGGAAGGAAAGAAACTAAAGGGTTTTCAGCGCAAGGAACTCTCTGTGCTAGCCTTCGTAGCGAACATCAAAGAAGAGGCAAGAACATGGTCCCTCGCAGGGGCAAGGCGACTCTCTTTACTCCTGCCTTAGACGTATTTTTCTTCTCTTTGTACATAAATTTTTTGACTTTCCTTACTTATACAGCTTTTACTCCCTTCTATATTCAATAAAATTGGCACCCTACCGATTCGTTCAAAAAAAAGTTAACTTTGACCGTTTAATTATTGCTTTATATATTCTCCTTTTTTTGTGATTATTGTGATATAGATTGTGAGCATATGCAAATGACAGTCCAATTTGCTACACAAAATCTTTCGTAATATACACTTGCCCGACTACTTTTTATTTATTCAAATATAATTAAATGGTCAAAGTTATATCTTATTGACTTCAAAAAGTCAAATATGTCTCTTATTTGTGACCGGAGAGAGTATAACAGTAGCGAAAAAATAGCAGCAAAGAGGAGATGTTGTAACTGGAGGAAAAAAGCTCACTCCAATGGTAAAAGGTGATATAGGCAACTTGGGTATGGATCAATAACTGTTACCACATATGCGTATTTTTAACAGCACCAGCGCCGTTAATCTTAATTTAATGAGATGTGGAAAAAGAAATTGCGTTGGAAATAGTCACGCTCCAAGCCCAATACCGCTTCTCACTAGATGAGTTCAGCAGAGATGGAGCAAGGAGGTCATGAGTTTATAGGATTTGACCTTTTTGTCAAATACTACCATTTAGCAAATCCGTACAATGTACTGTTATACGACATGGTTCAAACATAAAAAGTGATTCAATATTCAGTGAAACAAGATTACCTCGAATTAATTAATGTAGCAGTAGCACTACAATTGATGCATATGGTGTTCATCACAAACCGCACGATTCGATAGATAGATCGAGATCTCTCTCCTCCAAACAACACGCGACGCATCATCATGCCCTAAACGGCTAAGTATGGGTTAACACAATGGTAATTAAGCGCCAAGTAAAAGAAGATCCTACATACCGATCTCCCCTGCGTGCGTTGCCTGCTGCGTCCTTCTCCCCAACACCTATAGCTAGCAACTAGCATAGCACTTTGAAACCACCCTCACACTCACAGCCGCACCACCCTGCACCTGCTCTTGCACACATATCCATGCACATGCATGTATAATGATGAGAGAGAGATGCAAGGGAGAGAGAGACAGCACTACTCTCTCTTCGATCTCTACTGCCCTAGAGCTAGCCAGCTGCGTACCAAGATGAGAGATAGGGAGAGAGTAGCAGCAGCTTGCCGGTCCAGGCAGCTGAGAGCTGAGCTGAGTACGTGAGCCCACACAAGAATATTTGAAGGGGTTCGTGGGGTTGTGCGCGTGTGTGAGTGCGAGACAGTGAGACTGGAGATCCATATAGCTAGCTTTCTTCTTCTTCCTCAGCTCGCTCACTCTCACACTCAGCCACGTCATTCTCTTCTTCTTCTTCTTCTTCTTCCTCAGCTCGCTCACTCTCACTCTCACTCTCAGCCACTTCACTCTCTTCTTCTTCTTCTTCTTCTTCTTCCTCGGCTCGTCGTCCTCCGATCCTCTTCTAGCTAGCTACACCACCACGAAAGCCGTCGAATTAAGTGGCCATGGCTTTCTTGGTGGAGAGGTGCGGGGAGATGGTGGTGTCGATGGAGATGAGCCCGGGGCACGGCGGCGGCGGCGGCGCGGCGGCGGCGAAGCCGGTGCCGGCGCCGTTCCTGACGAAGACGTACCAGCTGGTGGACGACCCCTGCACGGACCACATCGTGTCGTGGGGGGAGGACGACACCACCTTCGTGGTGTGGCGTCCACCGGAGTTCGCCCGCGACCTCCTCCCCAACTACTTCAAGCACAACAACTTCTCCAGCTTCGTCAGGCAGCTCAACACCTACGTGAGTGTGTTCTGCATTGCCACATTGCCATGCACCCATGCATCTATCTTTCAATCATCTCTACTTGCCTAGCTCTTAGTTTATTAGCTTGCTTGTTCTTGAATCGATCTATATCATCTCTCCTAGCTGAGCTGTTCCTTGTTTCGGTTTTAATTTGGTTTAGGTTTGGTCAGTGCATGGCTATGGCCTTATCATGGTTTGCTGGTGATTTGGTGTATCTGGTCTGCTTGTTTCCTGGAATGTGACAGGGTTTGCAAAAGTTTTTGTTCATCGATCTTTTGTAGTACCAGATTTTTTTGTTGCACTTGCACACGCTGGAAAGGCATTATATTGATTGCTGTGTGAGTGCGACCTTCCAATTAACAGGCTTATTTCTTGCTTGTTTAATTAATTGCTAGCTGGCCAGGTCATTTTCTGAAAATCTCATATACTGTTTTTTTTCTCTTTAGCTTGGTTAACTTGAAGGAGATTTAAATTTTTGCCCCCTTTCTTATGAACATTAATTAGTTTTCCTCTCAATAGTGAAGTGAGCATGAGAGAGTACGTGGTGACTGTTTGCTCATCTTCTCTTTCTTCTGAAACACCATAAGTTGATGTCTGTGTTCCACTACTTATCCTACTTGCTCCAACACCACACTGTGCTGTGCTACCTTCCCTAATCAATGTACTTAACTAGTACTTGCTCTAATCTTCCCTTCACTTCCCTTTGTCTCTTGACCAAAACTAATTAAGTGCACAAATGTGCAGGCACAGTAAGCAGTTGATTAGTATTTAGTAGTCACCGTAGTAGTAGTTCCATCATCCATGTACATGTATGTATAGTTTGTTGTATACGTGAAGCTATATATACTCCTTATCTTTAGCGACTTAGCAGTACACTATCCACTCCCAATCATTGGGAAAAGTTTGACACAATAAACAGAGATGCAAATATATACCTTGGTATTCTGTGCCATATATATACTCCTATTATTTTAAAATATAAGGATTTCTAACATTTAAATCTTGTTTCACAATATATAATACTAGTTGTCTTATCAATCGCTTTACATTCAAGTTTCTTCCTATCATATCCTCATCCACCCTTTCATTTCCATTCATTCTATATTTATTAAGAGATATCAAAGTTTTTTCTCGTTAAACTTAATCTCTGCTAAACAACCTATAAATACTTATATTTTGGATGAAGGGAGTATCATTCATTACCACCACATGACATGAGTAGCAACAATAAATGTTGAACATTAGTTGGAGACGGTCTTTTGCACTAAAAGGAGTATCCTATTGTCTCTTGCATTTCATCCAAATAGTTAAAAAAATTAACAATTCATATTGCCAATGATAGTATATGCATGTTAATTACAATGGACTGTTGTTGTGATTACTAGCTCCATTGTTTATTTGGTTGCTTAATATTTATAGTTATTTAGCTACTAATCCATTGCAATAGCTAAGAATGTTTTGGTCATTAATTAATTGGTGCTATGATATGATGTTGTTGCAGGGTTTCAGGAAGATAGTAGCTGACAGGTGGGAGTTCGCCAACGAGTTCTTCAGAAAGGGAGCAAAGCACCTCCTCGCCGAGATTCACCGGAGGAAGTCGTCGCAGCCGCCGCCGCCGCCGATGCCGCACCAACCCTACCACCACCATCTCCACCACCTAAACCCCTTCTCGCCGCCACCGCCGCCGCCAGCTCACCCGGCGTACCACCACGGCCACTTGATCCAAGAAAAGCCCGCGACCACCACCAGGCACGCCGCCGGCGACGGCAGCGAAGGCGGCGGGGACTTCCTGGCGGCGCTGTCGGAGGACAACCGGCAGCTGCGGCGGCGCAACTCGCTGCTGCTGTCGGAGCTGGCGCACATGAAGAAACTCTATAACGACATCATCTACTTCCTGCAGAACCACGTCGCGCCGGTCACGAGCCCCACGTCGACGATGGCCGCGCAACAGCTTCCCGGCGCCGCGCCTGCCTCCTGCAGGCTGATGGAGCTGGACTCGCCGGACTCACCGCCGCCGCCGAAGACTCCGGCGGCGGAGGGCGGCGGCGACACGGTGAAGCTGTTCGGCGTGGCGCTGCACGGCAAGAAGAAGCGGACGCACCGGGACAACGAGCGCGACGGCGTCCATGACCAGGGAAGCGAGGTGTAAGCACCCGGCTTGCTTGCTCTCGTGTACATATAGAGAGAGGAGAGGATGATGAGCTAGCTCGATGGATCAGCTGCTGCTTTGACGACGACGATTGATATGATTTGCGCAAGGGTGCAGGTGTTAATTAGTTTGCTAATTAGTCTTTGAGATCACAGATGAGTTGATTAGCTAATCTAGCCTAGCTAGGAGTTCATTAGGATCAATCAAATCAAGTAGCTGCTACGTACCCTTGTTTTGTTCTTGCTTCTTTCTTGCGTTGCCATGCATGCATGTGAGTGACTTCATCACTTTCATGCTGGTCGGTGAAGAGATGAGAGAGACTAGCTAGAGCTAGATGTTAAATGGTACTAATGAAGTCCAAGGCATCTAAGTTTTTGCCCCTTAACCATGCATCTGTTTAATTATCATATGCTGTGCATTGCATTTGCATTTTATTCTAATTTTTGCAACGCATTTTTTAAATCCAATTTGCATGCAAAAATACACAGGGTTGCATATATTTCTGCTGTACCGGCATACAGTACATGTGCAAGCAAGCGTGCACTGCAAATAGTACATGCTTTCCCTCTATGCAAGAGGTTAAACATGATCCAACTTCCAGATTTTCTCCCCAAAAAAATTCAATTTCCAGATTGAAAAATTAATTACAGATAATCTTCACCATTAGCTGCCAGTGAATTGGCTATTACATATACACAACAGTTTGGCTTAAATCAAAACAACGATGAAATTACATCGCACACCAGTAGTCTCCTCAATCCAGGTATACCAAAAAAATGAAGGAACAAATTGAACATCTTATCTGAAGAAAGGAAACATACATGCTTCCTCTTGTTCTGTCGGCTGACTTTAGTGTCCTAGCTTTTGAGGGGTGTAACTTCAGATCAGAAGGTAATTTCTTCAATTATACGACAGTATCATAGTAAACACTAACATCATATCTATGTGAAACCATTCTGCCATTTTATGGTAAGTAGCTTAGGTTATCCTTTAAGATCAGTGACAGTTTGCGAGCTGTACTTCATATATGCATGCAAGGTCAAATGCGAACCATCAGTCATCTGTATAAACTGGTTCTTGCCAGACTTTAGTATTCTTTTTAGGGTCATCACAAAGGGAAAGGTCATTATCGAATTCTTCCATGGTCTTCACAAACGTCCTTGCTCCTTGCATGATTAACCTTTCGACCATGAACAGCTGATAGTTGTTCTCGATTATTAGCTCCAATATGCTGCTGAAGTTAGATGAATATGCTAACTTGTATCTGTATCCACGGCAAAGAAAAACGAATAGCAGTCTAAGCCCAGCTTGTGTCATCAAACTATATGCAAATTTTGCAATGGTATGACATTGCACTGCTGGTCATGTAAATATTTGCCTTTTCTATTGGTAAGCCATGGTGTGAGAAATAAAACAAACATGAATATACCAAACAACAAAAATTCCACAACGATAAAGTGCATTATTGAAGTACAGCAGCAACTAGTTGAGTTATTTAAGAATGGGAAGCTTTTGAAGTAATTGATAACAAAAGAAAACAAACCGTGTGCCTTGGTAAAACCATGAAAACACGAATCACTCAAGTCACATCTAAACTGTTTGCAGAAACCAAATGCAAATGTAAATCATGTCTGAGATCCTAATGCTGGTGAACCAAATAAAACAGCTGACACAACGTGCTGAACTTACCTGTCTGATAGAGGTGAAAAGAAGCCCGGTGTCCTTTCATCTGAAGCAATGAAAAGAGTACGACCTCGTGGAATCCACTTTGCAATTCTTCTTTTGATGTACTCAGGGCGGGTATCTCTGTCCAGATGAGGATGAAGGCTCCGCTCGACACCAAATCTATCTTTCCTATTCTTCAGTAGATCACCCCGTCTTACATGAATAGCATCGTAGTCACCAAGTATCTCTTTCATCTAAAGAAATCACACTGATTTAGATGGGGAAAGCAGAGTAGCATACTATGTTGTACTAATACGTGGATGCTACTCAACATGAACAAACAGTACAAATGATTTATATACAAGAGATATTATGATGTTCTGCCTGGCCAACCCTAGATAGACAAAAACTTTGCAATTTTGTCCTACCAAAAAATATTTTCAGAAACTAATCCAATAACACGTCACACAACCTCAATAGGTTTCAGAGCTCTATTTTTCTTTTTGAGATGCAAAGATAGCATAAGCACAATCACATAGGCACATAAGGTAAATAGAGTGATACCATGGCCCACAGTATTCCAGGACCAGAACAACCGTGACAAACATGAAGTTCTGAATGAAAGAGTGGAGTAATAAACCATAATCTCATGGCAGAATGAGGCAATAATTCACCATTTGCCTGTGAATTTTAACTTTTCAACAAGCAGATGCCCACTGCTACCCATCACATGTAGCATGTAATGCTGACAAAAATGACAGCTAAGAGATTTGTTTACAATGAGAACATCAGTGTTAGTGCTTTTAAGTGGGGAACTAATATTAGGCAGGCCCACATAGTTACTTTGGCAAACTAAGGCTACATTCCTAGGAATTTGAATTTCATGTAATGACAGCTAAGACATTTGTTTACAGTGAGAACATCAGTTTTAGTGCTTTTAAGTGGGGAACTAACATTAGGCAGGCCTACATAGTTACTTTGGCAAACTAAGGCTACATTCCTAGGAATTTGAATTTCATGTAATATAGTTCTCATCAGGCATCAATTATACAGGGCAAATTTCCACGTTCCATTTGGTATAACAAAAATGAACAATATTATTAACTTGGTGCTAAGCAACCTGGTGCAAAACAAGAGATCATTTTCAGCCGATCGGAGTAATCAGTTTCAATTAAACTATCTGTCAGATAGAGCAAGAAGGCAATCTTATGGAAATATACCTTATTTGCCACATCCCTCAATTTTCTTGCTGGCATAGTTGGAAGAAAATTATACGGTAACATCACAGAGCTACGCTTGGTCCGATCCTTGCACTCCATAAACCTGAACTGTAATGATGATTAAGGTCTATACCAGAGTTTTAGGCTTAAGGTTATTCATCAAATGCTGTTAACAATATGCACCTGATGGAACTTGCGTTCTTACCAAGCAAGAGGACTTGCAGTGCGGTTTATGAGGAGTGCGTTTGAGTAAAGTGGGTTTTCTTTGAGTTCTTGTCTGCTAGCTCCTTGCGCATGTGCTACATCTCCCTCCTCTCCTAGTTTTGTACTTCTTGATACTATAGCATACCATGATAGTGGATTGTCCAAAACGACAGGTACAGTTCTTGATATGAGGTCTATGTCATACAAAGATTCCATCGCACATGAACTTGTTTCCCATCTGCCACTGCCAAAAGATTTGATCTAGTGAATTGCAATTCTAGAAAAGTTTCAGCAAAAAGAATTTGACAGGAGGATATAAAATCACATAGGTGCTTAATAAGAAGCAAAACCTTTGATCGGAAGTTGCATTGCTCTGATTAAGTATCCCCTTTGTATTGTGCACTGAATTAAGGCACATCCTTGAAGGCATCACAAATATTCTGCACAACAACAAAAATGAATTCATGCATATGCACATTACCATATCATCCCACGTTACTGTCTTCGCAACAATTTCCACCCTCCTAAGTAGAACATTACGTATTAACAGCCCTGAAAGATCAATGCGGGTACGAATCAAAATGTACAACGATCTCTCGCAACCACATTGCCCATTTCACGCCGCCTAGAACCACCTAACGATCACAACGCGAGAGATTGTCGTGATTACCTGTCAAGAAAGAGGGCCTCCTCGAGGGCGCAGCGGAGGCTGGACTCCTGGTGGCCGAGGCCGGCGCAGGAGTCGCAGTGCTTGCCGGGGCAGTCGATGGCGGCGCCCCAGTAGAGGTACCGGCGGCTGCTCTCCCTCTTGTCGACGCTCCTGACCTGGAACCCCAGGTAGGACAGCGGGTCGGTGAAGGACAGCACGCACAGGATGGAGAGCACCGACGCCGTAGTGACGGCGGCTAGCAGGGCCCCCTTCGGCGGCAGCGTCAGCGCCCGCTGCCTTCCGCCGCCGCCGCCGGTGATCCGGTACGGGATCGCCATGGGAGAGGAGGCGAAGGTGGTGGGGAAATGTTTATTCTGAGATTAGAGGAGGAGAAGGTAAGGAAGTGATCTGATTACGTGGGCCGTATTGGGCCCCATTTTGATGGGCCGAAATTACGGCCCATATATGTGCATGGGATAAATTTCGGCCCATATATAGGGCTGACATTTCGTTCGTTTACAGGCTAATAGGCCTTAAATTTTGCTTGGGGGAGCAGTTTATGGGCTATTATGGGCCTATTTAGTAGAACTCCAGATTCTATGATTCTGATCTTGCGATTCTGATTTTTATAGGGATTTTGTGAATTCTTATAGGGATTTTCAATTTTCGTTCATTGGATTCTCACGAGAAACCACCTTTTGCCTGATTCTCCATTCATGTGTAAAATTGAGAATCACAGCGGATCGATTCGGCTGAGAATCGGAGGGATTTTTTGTCCGTTTAGCTCATCTCCAATTGATCCGATTGAGAATCACCCCGAAAATCCCTACCAACCGCGCCTTATGTTTCAGTAGAAAATCCCATCTATACCACATAGATTTGGCCAGAGTACCACAAAATTTTGAAGGTTTCCATCTATATATACTAAGCTAGTTCATGTTAAGATCTGCAGAACTAGGCCTGATATGGATCACAGTAATTACATAGTTATTTCAAAGGGTAAAGTCTATTTTCAGCTCTTGAATTTTGCTCGAAGTCTATTCTTCACCATGAATTAATTATAAACTTGGTTATTTTGCAACCCCCCACCCCCACATAATACTCTAAACTATATTTCAGGGTGGTTTTGATCGATATGATAATCATTTTTAGCTAGAATGAAATGTGATTAAGTATATTTCATGGTTATGGATCTAATTAAGTGATATGTGCATAAAAAATCATAATAAGAGTATAAAATAGGAAAACCACCTCCATCTAAAAAACCCGGTTTTGAAAGTTGAGGATAAAAAATAATCGGTTTTGTAGTTCAAAGTAAAAAAAAGTAGACTTTGAATAAAGTTGGAGGGTTCAAAATGGGCATTACCCCTTTTCACATTGAATGGTTTATAACAAATGTTTGGTGCTTGCGGTGTCAAATTTATAACTAGATATCAATTTAGGATTCAAAAATATTTTAAATTGGGGATGTAGCTCAGATGGTAGAGCGCTCGCTTAGCATGCGAGAGGTACGGGGATCGATACCCCGCATCTCCACTTAAATTGCGTTTTTTATTTTCAGATCGCAATTTCCTTTTCAAGTGGACTAATCAATGTATGCTATCATGCAGCTTTAGAGTCCACTCACAAAAAACACGCATCTTTTGAGGTGTTCTGGCTGTTGTTAACATCTCCTCTGATCCCTTCTGAACTTGCTTCAAGACTCTGAACATTGTCTGTCTTTTATGACACTTCAGTATTCAAATTTAACATTAAACACCACAAAAGGATTTCTTCTGACTTTAAACAAAGCTCCCATCATTTGCCATGATTCGAGCTTTTGGTGCAACTCTCAAGTCTTTTAAGAAACTTTCAGTGTGTACTTAACTGCTTACAAAGTGCAGAAGATTCAGAGTTCAGAAGCTTGAGCCATTTCTTCTGCTTCGTTGCGACCTTTGAGAGAGAGACCTACTTTTTCTTTTCCCATTTTTTAATAACCTTTTGGTTCATATCACAGCAGAAGCAAGTACAATATGTAAATTTTTACCATTACTATACTGTGTGTTGCTCGAGGAGCCTTGTGACAGTAAAAACAAGCATATAAAGTCACTATAAACTGAACCTGTGCTCACGGTTTTACACTATCCAAATGCAGCCAAACAGGTCCAAGCTCAGGACCATACAGCCTGAAAACCTGAACTTTGGCATGTCACTTGGCACACCATGCCAAAAATCTTCACGCATTTTGCATTCCTTTCACGATCATCAAACATCTTTCGACATATAAAATTTCGCATAAATATATTATCTATCTACGAACTTGCATAACCATAATAGGATTACTCCATCGGTTACTGGATAATTGTCACCGGATATTATTTGTATCCAAAGTTTGACCACTTATATTTTGGCAACAAGTTTATAAATGTCTGAAAATATACTATGTTATGAAAGTATATTGCATGTTAAATATGATGATACAATTTTTATTCGTCGAAACATGATTATTTAAAAATTACCAGTGGTCAAATTTGAAACTTGGCATTTCAATTACTATTTCACATATTCCACTTATCAGTAGGGAGAGGGAGAGGTAAGGTTGGGTCCTTTTCTGACTATGTCAGTGGGTCCCACCAGGTTGGACTCATCAGAATTGACCGGATTTGCTTTGCCGTACGGCTCCCTGGATCCGGTGCTCTTGCATTCTTGCACGACAGCGACAACGCAGCATTAACAGCTTTGCACACACAAAGATCAACAAGGTCACTGACTGTGATGCGTTTCTTTTTGCCACGAACACTTGAACAGACAGTGATAGTGAGATATCAAGAGATTGCATTACATGAGCAGTAACAGCTGAGAGCTGTGGTGTTACTGCTGATTGCTGAAGAAAAGGCTGCAACCCTGAAAAAAATGGTTTTTGCCTTAATCCTGAACAGTCATGTTCCAGGGCATCTTACATTTGGAATGATCACTTCTGCAGAATTCTGCTGATACTCCGCATTTTAGATAATGGAAATGGATTACATTCCTGGCTTCTGCCTTAGGCACCCGGCCAAGGTCATTCTGCTATGTTTCAGTGGCATGCATATATGCATAAATATGCATTTCATATCTATAGCAGCTGCTTGGGTAGCTACCGCCTTGCAGTAAAAATGCAGATTCTCCCGTCATCAATGGACAGTGAGGAGCAGAGATTGCATTGGTACCAGAAGGCTGCTGAGAAGCAATTGCAAGAAGTACAGGGAAATGAACAGCAAACACAGTCGAATCTGCAATCGGGGCTGTGGCATACTGGCATAACACATGAGAGACCAAGGGTGAGACGTTAATGTCTTATTTGAGACGAAAGATGCACTACTACAATGCAAGGCTTTGACAAACAGCAGTCTCAAATCTTTTAGCCCTTCCATATTCTTTTCCTATCCTCATCTGTACATTCGTCTACACATCTTCAGTACAACATCAATCCGACGTGGCAAAGGGGAGGGGTAGAAGTAGCAGCAGGAACATTTTACCTCATACACAAACTGTCACTTTTTTTTTCTGGTTTCAAGACATCCTCCAACCACCTCAAACACACAAACACCATCCAGAGATTTGGCTTAGCCATCAATTGATCTCATTTGGTTGATGCAAGAAGAATTTTATCTTAGGCTTTCGGGATCGATCGTGAAGAAACTCCATGCAAAAGTTTAATGAATCCAAGGAAACTGAGCTTTCCATCTGCATGTCTGATCCAATCTTGGAGAACAACATGAAGAGGGACTGATGGACCAAGTCCAAGTTCCTAAGAGATGAAAAATAGAACAGTTAGAGATGTTAAATAGTCATGCAAAACCATTACTTACGCTCAAATCATATCATACCGATGCAAGCTCTTCGATTACAATAGGCCGGTTGCCCTCCTTATCAAATAGCTCGTACGCACGCCGTGCGTGCTGCTCCCAGGTTTCCAAAGCTTCCATCTGATAAACGCTGACGGCCGAAGCAGCAAACTCTTCAAAATCCAATTTTCTGTACTGAAGAGTGCACACCTAGTACCATGGCTTGAGCAGGTCAGTGTTTATCTCAACCCGATATACTAACACAAGAGAACGTTCTATGAAAGAGGCTTACCGTGTTAACAAAGTCGACAACCCTAGAATCCTTCATTGCATCTGTAGAATTCTTCACCAAGGCCTGTACATCCATTTTTACTTATTCGGCAATTGCATGTTATAAATTAGATCAAGTAACGAAGGTGAGAATACCTACCGCTTTCAAATTTTGCAAGGAGATATAACCATTCTTGTTTGGACCCAGCAATTCAAATTGCTCTCTTAGATAGAAGAGTTGATTTGCTGTCAATGTCTTAGCTAGGGCCTGCAAAATGTATGGACATTGCTTAAAATGGCTAGACGGTAATGTCATCGGAATCAAGATATATTGGTATAAGCCTAAAACTGCACAACCAAATGCTATAAGCCATGTTGCTGGTACTGGATAACTTGACACACTTAAAAATTCAAAAATCTATAAGCATCATGAATTGTCATTTACAGACCAAACACTACAAAGGTTTTTTCCTTTTTTTCAGTCTGATTAGGTGCATACCCTCAAAGCAGACTTCCGCAGTGAAGACGAACTGATATAAGCTCGCATAAGCTTGTAGATTATCATATCTAAAGGTATTTTCACTTGTTGAGAATTGCGGATCCATGGATGACCTGCAGATATCATGATGCAAGTGAAGTTAAGCCATCACTCGATAAAAAGATAGTACCACCATATGACACAGCCAATCAAATCTGATGCTTACTGAGAGCTTGTGCAGCAGTCATCCTCTTGCGGTAATCCTTATTAAGCAGCCGTTTTACAAAATCTTTAGCTTCGGCAGTGAGAGTAGGCCATGGAGCCTCATCAAAACTTGGTTCTGCCTTCAGTACAGCTCGAAATATTCCTGATTCAGTGCGCGCCCAGAAAGGACGGCTCCCACAAAGCAAAATGTAGGCAATCACTCCAATGCTCCACATATCTGCCTCGGTGCCATAAGATCGATGAAGCACCTCAGGAGCAACATAATACGCACTTCCAACAATGTCATTAAGTCTTTCATCTGCAGAATATAGCATTGAT
This sequence comes from Oryza meyeriana var. granulata, assembly GCA_003991445.1. NCBI lineage: Eukaryota > Viridiplantae > Streptophyta > Magnoliopsida > Poales > Poaceae > Oryza > Oryza meyeriana. The sequence continues at coordinate 214,103 of RYFJ01000622.1, read as the reverse complement.
ATGGTATCTCAACACATTTAGATTTAGCTTGGCAAGGATAAATACTAAATAAGGATCAAAACTGAACTCTGTAAGTCTAACCTGGCTTCACAAAGTCAGACAAGCCAAAGTCTATGACCTTCAAGGCAGAGTTTTCATCCTTTGAGGTGAAAAGAAAATTCTGGAAAAGGGGACAAAAAATATAATTATTTATAAAAGAAATGCATTTGGTCTGTTGACTGCCCGACTCACTCAATAATAGACTTTGTGTAAAAATCCAGAAGATTTACAGAAATAACAATAGAACAGAAAATGCCTTGTTTCAGTTAGCCCATATTCAACATTAACAATTTTCAGGTTGTAACATGAACTTCTTAACATTGGCTATTGTTGGCAGCAAGCCTACCTCTGGTTTCAGATCACGATGAACAACACCTTGAAGATGGCAGAATGACACCACACTCAAAATTTGCACCATAACAACCTTTGCATCTTCCTCAGAGTACTTACCACCTCTGTAAAGCAAGAAAGTAAGTTATAGCTCAAATCTAGCAGCATTAAATTTCAAGCATTGTTCCAAAAACAAATATACCTCGCCAAAATCCTATCTAGTAGTTCACCTCCTTTACACAGCCTGAAACAGAAAAGAGGACAGTTGCATTAATTTAAATGTAATCAAGTGATGGAAGTAGCAGAAAGGACCATTTTTATATGTATCTTGGATTTTTCATTTGACCGGGATATGTATCTTGGATTATAAACAACTGATCATAGATGAGTTCTGATCATGATAAGGTTACACCCTTAATGAAATGCCAATCTTTATTCCCAAAATCATGCATTAAATTTTATATTTTTGATAGCAACCATGGCATGATGGGAATATGTTATTGGGATTGAAAGTACAAATTCTTGCTGACAGAAAATGATCGATTTATATATCGATGCTTGGATTCTCAAGTATCAGGGCAGTTTCCCAAACATAATGGCAGAATGACAGGAACAAAGCCAAACATTCCATCAAGATGAAATAATATTTTTTTATCTCTGAACCTTCTAATGTATACACGACAAGAATCGCATGCATGGCAGCAACATATGAAGACAGAAGTTAAAGGAGAGCACTGTATGAAATAAGTGCACACTTACTCCATAACTATATACACATTATCTTCATCCTCAAAAGCGTCATAGAACTGCACTAGGTTACTGTGTCCTGTCAGTGAACTCAATATTCTGACTTCTCTTCTGACATCTTCAATGGCAATAGCAGTCGTCATCTGCCCAGAGACTTAATTTGGTAAGAGTAGAAAGCAGCATGAACTGGCAAGTTGCTGTAAACAGCTATCAAATGAAAACTAGTAATGAATTTGCACATGAGTAAACAAACAGCGAGCAAACTATGAAAATATTTTTATACACTGAACTCTCTGCATGAGATTAATCAATTATATTACTAGTTAGTTAAAGCATGCAATTACAACAATGCCAGCTCAACCTCCATTTATCAAGGTAATGGGCAACATATGTAGATCTCGAAGCACAAATTATGACACCCATACGAGCTAGCCAACAACCAACTACTGTTCGGTTCAATGCTGTACAACAGTGCACTAGACAGACAATAAGTGATCAATTATGGGTGAAAAGAAATAAAATGCCTATTGCTGGAATTAATGCCTGCAGGACACGAGTAGCACTAGAAGAATCAACCAAAGCTGCACCATTCATAATGAAATGAACATAAGTATCAAGTGACAAGTGGAGTGCTCCATTTGAAATCCAACAAGAACTACACTCTTGTAAGTCGTAACTGTCTCTGAGGCACTGAGCTCAATTTTTTTCTGGAAAGAATAAACCAAGAGATGCAGCCTTGCTGTCATTCTACAATTGACTGACGAAGAACACAAGCACATGGAATGTGAGCAGCCAAGGGTGGGGCATTACGCCCTTGCATATGCAACAGAAGGATTGCCAGCTTTGCTCATAAAAGCACTGGACTAGCCGGGGTTGCTGAGCCTCTACAGGACCTTAATTAAATGACCCTTGATACAATGGCAGGGAGGCGCATTATGAGCAAACTCTTCCACAGAATTGAAGTATCAAGCTGTGCAGCTTCAACAACTCTGCTCCCTTTTGACCTGCAGATCTATCCAAGAGGATCATCTGCTCCATTTACCCCGATGATGGAAACGTGAGGACAAAAGATGGTGGCACCAAGAACTCGACAAACGTTGAAACCATGAGCATGGCATGAAGCCAATCAATGCAGCAGGAGGCAGTCCACGTCCAGATGGATGGCTATATGGCATGACATCTTGGCATGAATGTCTCAAGGCGGCGAGCTTTACCGGCACGGCGAGGCTACCTCCCCACCAATAATCACGAGCTCCCCGGGAGCTACAACGAAAACGAAGTGCGGGCTAAAGGTGGCTCCTTTTTTCAATATCCGCGTGCTTGAATGAACCAAGTTGAATCAAGCAACGTTCTACCAAATACTACCATACATGTGTGAGTGCGAGTTCATCTATCTACTACTATCTAATATCTACTACGTGCAAGAAAAGCCAAGACAAATGGAGCTAAGATGCAAAATCACAGGTGTATCAACTGAACTTGATTATAAGAAATGAATAGAGAATTCAAATGCAACAAGTCTTTGGTCAACACCTAAAGAACTCTAGATGAACCTAGAGTCAGAAAAGACTGGATCTTGACGACAAAACTGAGCAGAAACAGCATCGTTCAGACGTGCTGGCATCCAAGAATTTGTCAAATGCAGATAATGCAGGAAACTGAACAGCAGAGGCATTTCTTCGAGGAGCAAATGAATGAAAGCAATTCAAGAACAGGGCATGGCAATGGCGAGAAGAATCCAACCTTGGCTTTGGGGATGACCTTGACGGCGACGTCCTGGCCTTTGTGCTCGCCTTTCTTGGCCTTGGCGGAGCAGGTGTAGCCGAAGTGGCCGCGGCCGACCTCGTCGCCGAGCTCGTACTTGGCGAAGAAGTGCTTCGAGAAGCCGAAGCTCTTGTCAAGGCCAAGCTCCGGCTCGCCACCCTCGGGGATGGACGCCTCGTTGGGCTTGACCGAGCCATGCCGCCGCGCCAGGAGCGCGCGGATGTGCTTCGCCGGCGACGGCGGCGGGAACGGCCGCTTGAACCCGCCGCGCGCCGGCGTCGACGCCACGCTCGAGTTCGCCGGCGAGCTCTTGTAGCTCGACGGCGGGAGCGGGCTCGGCAGATAGAACGGGAACTTGGGCTGCTTCGGCGTGCCCTGCTTCGCCACCGCCGCAGCCGCCGGAGCCGGCGAGGAGGCGCCGTTCCCGGCGCCGGCGGCATCCCCGACGCCTACACGGGCGTCCTCCTCCGCCTCGGGCTCCGGGATTTGCCTAGGCTTGCCATGACAGAGACCCATGGACCGGATCAAGAACACGACGGCTCGAACTCAACGACCTCGAATCAAACCAAAATTGCGAAATTGCAATTCTCCCAGAAAAAACGAGGCAACGGTGGGTCAAAGAGGCATCATGCCTTCCAAATACCCCGAGAAATCATCCTGACTTGCTCGCATGGCTTGCCAAATTCTTCAGACGAATAAAGAAACCTTCAAACCAAGAACTTGCCCGAAATTTGGATCCCAGGAACAGAAAAAACCAGGCCAAAATCCTTTTCTTGGACTGACTATGCAAACACAGAGCCCAGGCAGAGCAAAATGCCACAGAAAGAGAGAGATGCCTGGACTGGATGGATGGATCAGAACCCCAAGAGCAAGAACATATTCCTTGATTCTTGAAGTGGCCAAGCAATTGGAAAAGCTGGAAGCTTTGAGTGAAAGGCTTGGATCAGAGGGGAATCGGGGCACAGCTGGTGAGTGAATCTTGTGTGAATTGGGAGAGAGGGGAGAAAAAAAAAGGGAGGGGAGGAGGAGGAGGACTGCCTCTGCCTCTGCCTGCCTGGTTGCTTTCTCTCTTCCTGCCTTTCTTTTGAGCTCTTTTCTTTTTCCAAGTTTTTTTTCCTCTTTTCTTTTGGTCCTCTTGCCTCTCTCTTTTCTAGCCCTCCCTTCCCTTGATCCCTTGTGTGTGCTGCTGTGCTTTGGTGAGGGAAGTGGGGTTGTGCCACATTTCTTTTGTTCCTGTTTTTGTTGCCATCTTACATGTTGCTACTCATCACTCACTCACTCATCAGGGCAAAAGAGCAACTGTACTAACTAAACTGTCACACAATATACAGTTTCTCCTATTACAAACTTTTACTACAACATTATCTGAATGCAAGAATGAGCCTGTCTTTGAAACTAAGTCTAGTTAGTTCGGTCGATATTCGATGCATGATATAGAGAAAATTCTTACCGTTTCATCGAAATATATACAAATGTATCGTAAAGATTTCATCTTTAGTACTGTTTCATACCCCAAAAAAGAACATGCTATGAGAATTCTACTGCTGTGTTACTGAAATGTACAGTGGTGGGGATTTTTTTTTTTTTGGGGTGATGTCTCACAGTCACAGTGCCACTCTTCTCTGAAAAAATGCCGCAGCACAGGCTGTCCTTTGATCTCCTCCAACCTCCCAAGAGTATTAAACAGGGGAGTAATGGAGGCATCAATGCTGCTTGCTTAGTACTCCCCCCTTTCCTCCCTCTCTGCTGTGATTCATCGCCTAGCTAAGCATGTTGACTTGAGCCTGTGGGTTCAGAATTTCTGATTGGTTTGCATTTCTCCTCGGATCTGGACTGTTTCCTGGTCGTCGGAATCATACTCAAAAGGTTTCTTCTTCTGCCAGAAATTTATACATTTTTTTGAAAGAAATTTATACATGGGGTTGAGGTATCAATTAACTAAATTTTACACAGATTTGCTGCTCTAAATTGCATTGAACATAAGATTAATTAAAAATAACAGTGGCTTAATTGCAATTGCAATGTATTGTTTACCTTTTACAAGATGATTTGGAGTGCCACACCTTGCTTTTTCGATCACAAGGTAAACAGGCACAGCACTCACGTCTGCATAAATGGCGCCAAAAACCTGTTGCAATGGTAAGTGGAATTGTATTCCTACAGTGACGCGCACATCTTTTGCGTGTTTGGAAAAAGAAAGAGTGGAATTGTATTCCCTCAACCCATGCTAGGTAGCCTTTTTCAGCACTACGAATGTGTCAAACTTACAAAACTTTCGGATACATAAAAAGAGCACACCGAATATGAATAGAACATTTAGAGGAACTATTAGTCAAGGATTTAGACTCCTTTTCATGAAGTCAAAAATTCAAGTTCTAAGGATTAGAGAGGTCTTCTTAAAAACTTTATGTTCTGAAAATTCTGACAGTTGAGATTAAGATGGGTAAGAAAAGCTAAGGATCTGATGGGACACACTAGAGGAAGCAACCTGCCCTGTTGATTTTATGTGTGAAGGGAGTACATTGATATTCCCCCTATTGGATGTCTTTGGATTAGCCATATGTTTTTTCCCCTAATAAAATCATCAACCATTTATCTCTGAAGGGGAGGCCGGCCTACATTTCATAAGCTGAAACTACAGTGACCAGAAATTTCCTCACACACATGTTCTAGAATAATTCTTTTTGTTTGTACAGATTTGCACATACAAACCCTGCTACCAGTGTGCTGAACTGCTGATACACTACATTCTTTGCACATCCTTGGTTGGAGCAGTGCCTCTACATTGGGATGATTGAGGCTGCTTCACCTCCAAACAAAAAGAAGAAACAAGCAGCTAGCTTCAATGGAACTGTCCAATTCTGTTGTCCTCTCTTCTGCACGACTCACATAAAGAAAAAGGTTGGAATTAGTATTATATGCATGTTGGGACTAGGGTTGCCACCTGCTTAATTTCAGGTTTGGGTCCCTCCAACATCATTAGTCTCCTAATTATTCAGCACTCATACTACTTGACAGTTTCCTTAATCATTCTTCTGCCTGACAACTAGTACCCAGTGTTGTTAATTAATTTACCATGAGGTTTCACGGGTAACTGAAACAAATGAAAAGCTAGTGATTGTTGCCACTCATGGCATGGGGCACTGTGGCATTCACATTCACCAAATCCCAAACAGGCCAAGCAAATAGTGCCATTGCGTTGTTCTAAACAAGAAATGGGAGGAGAATAAAGGATAGCATTGCTTTCATCACCCACTATCTTCTTGAGCAAATTGGAGGCTCAATTTGCCTGCCCTTTCTGGAGGTCCACTTAGGAATTGCCCATTGGAAGAAAAGACCAGATCATGGGGGCAATTCAGTTGAGGAATAAAGAGAGGAAAGTATTAAAATGGCAACAATGTGGCAGCAATATCAACAAAATTCATGAGAAACTGTTCTGTCTCTACCACAGTAGTCTACATTGAGTCTTGGTCCAACTAACCTGCTCAGATGCCCCCTACTAAAATAATATCACTGTTGGGTTCTCCAGGTGTGAGCTCTGATTCCAAGTTCTATGCAGATAGAGAACTCATGACTTGTGAACTCTAATGCATTTATGCATCAATGATCTATCCTCCAAAAGGGTGAGCATTTCTGCTCATACCTGCGTGTTTTTGCAAGTAAAGTTTGTGGCTACCTCTGACTTAGGACATATATATTGTTCTTGAATTTTTTTTGGAAACCTTATAATGATGATCTTCGTCTCTTTTAGCTTTCGTATCGTTTTACTTGCATATCTCTGTGATCCCCTAGATTGCCACAACTGATGATGTATCAAATTGCTTGCAACTACAATATGTTCTACATCAAGAACTTGCAAGAGAAGCAATCACTTGGATGAGGGAAAACAAAAGGTAGTTGGGGAAGGATATAATAAAGATAAGAGGAACATGGGGTAACATGGACCAGGGTACTTTCATGCCATTGCAAGAAATCTCCTTTGCAGTTGAGCCATGCAATCCTTCTGAATTACATAAGCTCCTACTTTGATTACAACTACTTCAGTATGTGTCATCACCTGTGTGGAAAGCTCAATTTGCTGTTTTTTTTTGACAGTATAAAATTAGTGGTTAGACAGTCCAAGCAGGAAGCAAACTTGATGCCATTTGCACATCCCACTATCTCAGTCTCTTACTTATGCCAGCAAAACTAACTGCAAGTGGTTCTTGCTCAAAGCATCATAGAAGCATAAAAATAGTCACATCTCTGTCACTGTATCCTTTTCTATGGCAACTGAATTACTCTCATGCAACCTAGAACTCATCCGCACATTCTTCTTACCATACATCCCATGTATATATGGCAGTGCTCATCCATTGTTGATGCAGAGACCGGAACATAGAGGTGTTTCTTTTTCAGATTATAGGCTTATGGATTACGTGTACCACGGTTCTCAAACTACGGTTTCTCCAAAAATTTTCTACATCAGCATTGCTTAGATAAATTGTTCTAGAATATTTTTTTTAGGTTTATAATATATGCTCCATCCATCCATCCCAAAATATAGCAAGCTATTAGTAGATTGGACACAACATAGCACTACGAGTCTGTCCAGATTTGTAGTGCTAGGTTGTGTCCAATCTAGTATTAGGTTGTTATATTTTGGGACGGAGGGAGTAATATTTAATTCAACCCTATAAACGATTATCAATAATCTCTCCGATCATCCATAAAGAACACGTCCTAATTACTTTAATTATCCTAAAAGGTACACTATACACACAAAAGCAAATCCAGTAAAGTTCAATGCTTCGATGGTATAAGATGCTCCCTCTATTTTTAGTTAAATGTTTTGACTAGTTAAACGTCAGCCAAAGAAGACAATTGGCAACTAAGTGGAAAGCTGAAATGAAAAGTATTTGCATACTAAAAAAAATGCTAAAATTGTTATTTTCTTTAGTCCAAAAAATGACATCTGTTTTTGACCAAAAAATCTAACATATAAAATTCAGGTAGTAGATATTCAACAGATCACTTTCTTAAACCTACATTTCGAATTGTGTAATGGATATGCACGACCAGTTATGCGTAACCTCATCAGCTGAATCCAGTGGCAACGTAGTAGTTTCCTTATTAAAGTCGGTGTAGTTTGATATATATTGGACTTAATCAGAGTCGTTGCACCACTATACCAAAATGAATTAAACAGCTATTAATCATAAGACTACAGCCTCAAGTATACTATTAATCAATGTTTTGATAAATGATCTGATTATAGCACAATTAGATATTGATAAATCCCAGTCCAAACCTAACAATCTAGTGTTAACATTAATCTAAGAAATTATTGCAGTTAGGAGGTTGTGGAGATACCTCATCAGTCATCACAGAGAGACACATGTTCGTTCTTAGTTGTCTACTGAAGATGAGCATGTAATAATATGGATATCTTACTTTCAGCTTTGCAGGACACACAGTACACAGCTCATATGAACTTGCACTGGGGACACATTAACCAGTTGTTTCAGCTCCTCTCCAAGATTTCAACTAATCATATCCTACTAATCACCAGTCACTACCATGAACTGATTGCCATTGACCTGCTTGGTTGGAGTGTTGAACTGAACACAACCAACAAAAACCAGTCTTCAGAAAAAAAAAAAAGAACAAAGAACCATATGATGGTACTGTGAGTAATAAGCTCTTGGCATGTAACAAAAAACCATACGATGATACTGGGAGTAATAAGCTCTTGACACGTGTAGTTTCTGTCACTTGGATGGCTTTAGATGTACTTAAAAAGACTCTTAAGCAAAGCAAAGCACAAGGTCAATTTGTACCAACAAGATGTCAGGAGAGCAAAATCACTTTTCAAGTAGGAGTACATGGCAACAATGAGCCCCACTGATTGGCAGTGTGTGAGGTCACATTTTTATCATCACTGTCAGGCAGCATCCATGTCATGAAATGTACCACCAACAACTCCAGCAGCTTATGCATGAAGACGTGAAGTATCTGAACTTTCCTGTTCCTCCAAACAAATACCAACCTCTCCAAATTTTTATGCCTACCTCGCCAACTTTTGGATCAATGACACGGCATGCAACACGAGCAAGAAAAAGAAAATGCAACCTTCTGAAACTTTTGTTTGACCTACACCTACTTGGCCGGCCGCCGGCGGCCACCGGCGGCGGCCTGTACCGGCCGGTAGTCTGGCTGTCACTGTACCCGGGCCAGATGGGATTTTCTTGATACCTGCACAACTGTATATGTATTCTGGTGGCTTAGGACCATTCTGGCAGTAAGTAGCAGGGATGCTGCCACCAGCATCTGTTATTAATACTTCTCACAAATTGACAACCAAACAGAAAAATCTTGTATTTATCAGTTGGCCATCAGAGTTAGGTACTCACTACTACTACATGTATATATTTTGCATATGTTCATTGCCATTCTTCAAGGATTCTCTGTGGATTGTGGCCATTGGATGCTAGACCATTCTGCCTGAACATTGCAGGGTTGTGGTACGCAGATGATCCAGCAAGCAAGCAGGAACTGTGCCTTCTGGCAGGGTAGTCAGGTGTGTGTATGGCTGTTCAGAATTATGCAAACATGTTGCAAATGGAGATAGCTAAGCATGTGCAGCTGCATAATGTAATTGGATGGAAAATTCTCCTCTCATGTGGATTATATGCCATACTTATACACCCAATCATTGGGGAGCAATGCCCAATCTCCTCTTTATGTGTCTATGTGTGCCCTTGGGAATCTCTGCAGCAACAGCACAGCACAGCCAGTGATGCCTGTAAAGTCAGTAAAGAAAGAAAGGAAGAAAAAAAGAAACCCTATGCAATGAGAGATGCAATGCTGCTAGCTGCAGCCTGCAGCTGCTGCTGGCTGTTGCTGGGCTTGGCTTGCATGCCATGGCTGCCAAGAGAGTTGTCATGGTTACATCCTTTTCACTTTCACTTTATCATCAGTACCCATCAGTAAATTGCTCTTCTTTTTGTACATCCTTCCAGGTGTTTTGGATGGTTGCCACCCCTTTTTCTTGGCCTCCTTCCTCCCTTTGACCTTTGTTGTTATTACCAAACCAGCATCGGATGCGCTGTAGAAAAGCTAAAAAGGAAGCCAATCAATCGTAATCCCTTTCCCATCTGAAGCAAGATACGTGTAATTCTTTATATATTCAGTGGAGGTGTAGGTTCTAGACTTCTAGATCACATGGCAAGAACAATGCTTGCCGTAAGCCGCGTCGATGGATCACTGACAGGTGGGGCCCTTCGACGACGGTCGAGCTTCGAGGGGAGTTTTACATGTTAGTAATAACTCTGATGTTGATTTTATATAATTTCAGATTATGAAACAAAATGAACAGCCAGATTTGGTCTTTAAATGTGTTGGTTGCAACATTGTGTCTGGAGGATCCTTGAGCTTCAAAGCACCTGGTTGGAGCATTTGCTACCAGGGACCCAGCTTCAACCTCCAATGGCCAACCAGTGCCAATGAGTTTTATCACTGAAAACAATGTGCAGAGGCTTTGCTTATGTTGATTGAACACTAGCATACTGCCTACATTTTGAACAGGTTCAGAGTTGTTCGGATTGCAGCTGAAGCAGTGCAATGAATCAGTGTGTGTATAAGGCTGTATGCGGTGCAACGCATCAGTGTTAACATGCACTGTGCTGCAACAGGCGCACACAACAAGATCCAGTACAGTTCATGTCATTTGGCTGGATATCCAGACTTGGTCTGCTTCCAAGAAAAGCCGATAGGAGTGTGGCCTTTGCCTCCATGACAAAGTTGGATCAGGCAGACCTTGACAAGTTGTCGCGACAAAACATAAAAGACGGCGAGACCAGCAACAGGCTAAAGAACAAGCCAGGATTGGATCCATATCTCATGCATTGCAGGATAAGTGAATGAAGCTGAAGCTTCAGTTGGAATTGATGTTTTACAGGCTACACCAAACACGAGCTCATGGTAATTCAGGAACTTTTTCAGAACCAGCACCTCAAGATTACATTATGCCATTGCTTTCAGCAACTCTTCATCGCAAGAACTTTCAGAGTATGGTCATCTCCTTGACAAGATAGTTTTCAGAGAGAGCTGTAACATCACTACTACTCATGATTATCAAAGCATTTGAAAACCCACATCAAATCCCTCTCAAAAAAAAACCACATCAAATCAGCATGACAGCATATGAATTGAAGCTCTTCATCAAGGTGATGCTGTTACTGTGGCAGTGTGATATTGTTTCCTCCTCTGAAAGGATGCAGTCATTAAGAGGAAGTTGCACGTACTTTTCATGACTACTGATCACCTAAGCATTTCTTCGACGTGGGCCAGAGCAGAATTATTTGAGGGTAATGTCATATATGACTCCTTCGAGATTTGAGATGGTTGTTCTTGTCCCATCCACCTCTTTGACATGCATTCCATGCTTTTCAGCTTCCTTGAGCACTAGAACATCCATGCTGGTAATCAATGAAAGCAGACGTGTCTTAGTTAAGAGAATATGCAGGTTATTTTATACAATTTATTAATACATGAAATAGTACAAATCCAATGAAAGATAGATGGACAGTAAAATAACAAAAAGAGTTAGCAACAAACATGAGATGGGTTCTTGAGAGTTGGGAGTGCTCCAGATTTTACTGGAATTTATCACGATAAGCTCCAAATGATCCCAACTATGTGAGGGGGACAACACTGAACAGTTTAATTATTTTTTGACACTTTTTTGTATTGCAATCTTTTAAATATTACATTCTGGACATACCAAGTATTATGCTGCAGTATGCTACAATTCAAGATGTCAGTAAATGGTAATCACATTCTGGCAATATCAAGTAAAATATCCACAATATGATGCTACCTGTTCTAGCCCAGTAAATTGTAATCAAACTACTGCAGGCAACCTGTATATTCTATTTGCTCATGAATGCAACTGGAGTACTGCACAATCATTTTTGCAGAAGACAATGAACTGTCAGGTGCAGAGTATCTCTAACAAGCGACAAGCAGACGAGAAAATGGGTGACATAACACCTTGTTTCCATGAAAATCTGCAGAACTTCTGTAGATCTACATGTCACAAGAAAAAAGATTTGCCTGTGACGTCCTCTCTAAGTATTAATTAACACTAGATCATATTTAAGATGTTTAATTGTCTTTACATTTGAATCCATCAGATCAATATATTTTGGATGCGGTATTTTGAATATTTGGTGCTATTGATGCACCCCTAATTTCACTTGTATGGAAATCTTTGATCAGTTTTATCCACACTAAGCTATTCACACTAAGCTATTCATTATTCCACGTATAGCAAACCCAGACCTATAGTACAAGCAAGTTAATCAGTATCTTAAAAAGAATCAATAACTGAGTCAGTCCTTGTTCTTGGTAGACATAATAAGGATAACACCAATAAAAATGTACCTGTTCCATAGTTTTATCAACAAAAGGTACAATCATTCATGTTTTGATCACAATTGAGACACACATTAAGTTGGCTTTCCTAACTTGGAACAGCATTTAGGTACACGTTTTCACAAAGTATTAGAAACTCTGCTAAAATATGCTTGGACAGGAAGATAATGAGTTATTGAGTTGAGAAAACACATACACTTTAGCTCGTGATACATAAGCCAATATGAATCTACATTTACCGGCCTGAATACGAAGAAGCCTCTCTACAGTATCAAAGAGACATGAAATGCTAGATTGCTGAAAGCTTTCTGCGAGTCAAGGTTCACAATTCACAAGATGCAACAGTCGATGAATGTCAGAAGGAATAAAAAGAGAAAGGATCAGAACTGAAATTAAATCACAGCAAAGTAAGAAGGAAGGATATAAATATCAGCTCCAAGGATGAGATCAAATCCAGCAGGATGTTTCTCAATGATATTGCTTATATGAACATAATTTCCCCACTCTAGCTTCTCCGCTGTCAACACTGCAATAAAAGTATCGTTTCTATTTGATAGCTGGAAGATTTATATTTCAGTGATTCATGTAATGATGAAACATAATAAACCAGAAGTTAAGAAGTGTAACCTGCATTGGCATTCCCAGAACACAACTGCATCTCTATATTTTTCTTTATAATCTGCCAAACAATCTTTGGCATAAATAGATGTAACATTTATATAGAATAAGGAGATATGCAAGTGGCACAATGGTTGTATGTTTTATAATGTATGACTATGACACCATTTTCTAGCATTTGACGATAAAGCAGCTGCACTGAATAATATGTGAACACAATGTGAAAGTCTCAATATCTTATGTATTATGTCAAACTAAGTGACATCACTGGAAGATAGTATTCTGAAGGTTTGAAGCTTGCCTCTAGAACTTCATCATTGTGATCAGTCAAGACAACTTCTTTGCAGAAACAGCTGCACAATATGCCAGTAATGCCTGAAGCAAGTCACAAACTCACAATATTGTCAGATTTTCCAAGATCACCAAGTGAAGTAAACATGAGAGAGAGAATGTCCTCACCAACCCCAGATCCTAGCTCAATTATTGAATGATCCTTCACAGTCTCGGGGTGTTCAGACAGGTAGGTGTTCATCAGAACTGCACCTGGCCATACTAACTGTCCAGTAAGATCATAATCAGCTGCACAAATCATTAGAATGCTTGTAAGCGTTGGCAATGATAAGGAAACAGTAAAATCTGGCATTGTGAACTGCAAGGTGGCATTGTGCCCAAAGAAAAAAAATATACCTAGACAAACTAATGTACTAACGAGAAGTTCTAACTTTTAAATAAGATCGTTCATATTTGTTCACTGCAGAAGTGAAAATAAACTTGAGTACATCATGCTCAGATCTGACCTTTTTCTTTCACGGGAGAACTATCTCCAGATAAATGAGAGTTACTATGTTACACACAGCTACATAGCCTCCTGGTCATAAAAGCAGACACAAAGGACAGAATGAAATGGGGTATAAGAGTTGCATGGTGACACAAACACACAAAAGAAAAATGCCCGTTATTTATTTGATAATGTGCAACATGGACCATTTGTTGTCCTGATGTACTAGAATGACAATGTCTGAGTTGGAAGGGTTCCCAAACGGGACAAGGTAAAAGTGGTCCTAAAACCACATGATTGTGTAATGAAAACCCGGTTTTGCTACTGCCCAAGAAACAAGAATATATGAACAGAACACATCACAGCCATATCTTCAAGTTCAACACATTAACCTTTGAACACATCACAGCCAGTAACAGCTGATTCTGTAAACGAAGCAACAAGCTCTGCAGGCAGTGCACACCCCGGTGAATGGAACAGTTACATAGACTTCTTCACTAAAATGGCAACCACATTGAGCATTGAGCAGTATAATGCTCAACCAACCATGCACTTTTGCTCTAAATTAGACAACCTTAGCAGTGATTTCAGGCTTCCAGCAAACTAAATCTCACCCAGAACAAACTAACTAAGTAGGAATTAACAATATGTTGCATCACAATTGGGCGTAGTAACAGCTTCTTGGAACCATTTCCACATCAGAGATACTAAGCCTCTGCGCTTAGCAACAAAGAACCGATTATGAACAGGATGCACTAACTGGAAGCGGCGCGGAGGCAGAGGAGGTGGAGCACTTGCGAGCCGAAGGTGAACGTAGTCATCTCGTAGCTTCCCCCAGATCGACGAACCCAGCAACAAATCGGGACAAAACTTCAGCACACCAGCAAGTCGATGCGGCTCGGCAAAAAGTAATTATCAGAGAGGGCGAAGCACACCTGCGGTCGACGAAAAACGACGGGTCCAAACAGACGACGTCGTCTTCCTCCTCCTCTCCCTTCTTCCCTTCCTCCCGCTGCTCTCTCGCGCAGCCGGACTCCGCCATCGCCGCTCTGCTCCTCCTCGCCGCCGGCGACTGTAACCGAAGATGGAGGCCAGTGGCGGCGGCGCCCAATTGCCCAGAACCTTTACTAGCTCGTGGGCTTATACATACAACTTGGGCCCAAATGAGGCCCAAATCCAATTATTTGAGGCCCAACCAATTAATGGGCCTCGAATGGAATGGGCCGTGGAGTGGGCCGGCCATTAGGGTGGAACGTTCTAGAAGGCCCTGGACTCCTGGAGAGGGGCAAGCCCGTCAATTCGCCGCCGCCTCGCCTCCTTCTTAAAACCCTAAACCCCACGAGCGCTGCGCGGCGGAGGCGATCTCTGGGCGAGGAAGAGTGTAGAAGGCGGCGCGTTTTGCTTTGAGCTTTTTGCTTGCTTCGCAAGGAGGAGGAGAGGAGGAAGGCGGCGATGGCGAAGAGGCTGATCCCGTCGCTGAACCGCGTGCTGGTGGAGAAGCTGGTGCAACCCAAGAAGAGCCCCGGCGGCATCCTCCTCCCGGAGACGTCCAAGCAGGTAGCGCCTCGACTCGCGCAAGCTCTTCCCTGATCTCTCATGGTGCTATTGCGTGTGGGGATCCGGTGAGGGGAGTGTTTGGATCTTGGTGCATGTGCGCGTGGTGTTAAGTTGGGGAGTGGTTGTTCTGCATTGTGATTTCGATTGCCTCGTGTAAGTTAGAGATTGGTTAGGAACAGTTCGCTTTGAAAAGACACTGCTGGTAGAAGCTTTTTTTCGTAGGGTTGAACTTGTTCGAGTAAATACGAATAGGTATGGTTATGCTTGATGATTCAGATTGCGTATTTTTTTAGGCGGCAAACTGTTAATATGCCGCGATTGTTGCAGTTGAAATTTGGTTGTGCCAATGGCATTAGTCTCTCATAAAGAATCGATTTTTCTATTATTTGTACTTGTGGATTATCATGCTAGATTGCTGTTACACTGCGGCTCTTTTACAGTAGCTTGTATCGCCTTGTTACTGCTGAATGTGATAGGCTATGTGTTAGTCATCGGTTAAACATAGCTTCCATAATGTTGTGTACTATACTGTACTGAAATTCGATTCTTAATTTGAAAATGTTCCTCTGAATCCAGCTGAACTCTGCTAAAGTGGTGGCTGTTGGCCCTGGTGAACGTGACAAGGATGGCAAGCTGATCCCTGTTGCCCTCAAGGAAGGCGACACTGTTCTCCTGCCTGAATATGGTGGGCTTGAAGTCAAGCTTGCTGCTGACAAAGAGTATGTGTACTATTTCTCCATTGCATTACTTGTTAGCGTGAATGTAGTTTTCTGCATATTGCTAGGGCAATATAGTTACTCCCTCTGTCCCATAATAGTGGTATCTTTTCATTTTTTGAGAAAATTAAGGTTAGGCTGAGGAGTGGTTGTGATTGGTTAAGATGAGGAGATAGGTGAAAAAAATTAATGGAGGGATGGTTGTGATTGGTTGATAGGTGGAGAAGTAGTAGTATTTTGGGACAACTTCAAACTATAAAAGTAGTAGTATTATGGGATGGAGGGAGTACTATGTTTGCATAATATCATAGATGATAGATCTTGTAATGCTTTTATAGTACAATAATGTGTATGAATGACCTCAATCAGCAGCATGCTATTCCATTGTACCATTTACGCCTCACAGGAAGTGTAGTGTAGGAATGGTATAACTTGTGAGTGTTGCAATCGTGAATTGATGAGTACTTGGTCTGGTTGTTGCTGAAGAACCAGGAACCATGTGTGCTTCCTCGTTTGGACTGTTGTCTGCTGATAGTCTAATCTTTAGAATGCTCTTTGTTACTAGTATTAGCTATTGGTCCAACTTTAGAGTGAGAACATGATGTTTTTTGTTCAGCCAATATTTTGTATGATCCTTTTCTGATATTTATGCTGATATGGTTGTTGTATATGATCTAAATTATGTTTTTACCAGTGCTCAAATAATCTTACATGTGGAATTTCAGGTACCTTCTCTTCAGAGAGCATGACATCTTGGGCACCCTTGTGGACTGATTTGGATCGTCATGAATTCCATCAGTAACCAGTTGCTCTAATGCAAGACATGTTTTTGTAGTATTGATCTATGGGATGCAATCCTCAGAGATACAACTCTCTTTATGATGTCTTAGAATTTTGGCTAAGAACATCATGAACTTCAAAAGATTGTTCCTTTCTCTGTCGTGATGAAATTCAGTAAACGCTGCGCATTTGAAGAGCTGTTTCTTTTCTTTTAACTAGTCTGCCCCTAGTCTGGTATGGCTTTGTTTGTGTTCTCAGAATGCTGGTTGGTTGTATTGCTGCGACTCGGGCTTTCATGCCTTCCAAGTGTCTTGTTTTGGTACAAGGGGATATCGATAAGCCAATAATATGATTCCTCGTTAAATTGATTTATTTGAAGCCTATCCCTATGTAATCCTTGAAAGCTTCAGCAAGTAAAGAGAACATTTTCTGGCATTTTCAATGTGTATCATTTTGAGGGAAAGCTGATATCACAAAAACAATCAGTTGATTGGAAGTTTGGAAGTGTCGTCTGATCGGGAAGTGAGAACAATCTGAAATAATGTAGCTAGCACAATTCCATTGAGACTATCGTCTATCAAAAGGATCTAAGAACCAGCGATCAGAATTCTCAACAGCGCCAGCACGCTGCACCTTCGATAAAATCCCTCCCGTTGGCGTCTGCAGATCTTTCAACAGTATCTGGCTACAATTCATGGTCGTTTCTCATAGGCATTCAGAAATCTTTGAGCAGCATCTAGATTCAGCTCTTTGTAAACCTGGCACAGAGAATAATATCACAAGATCTCAAGGCAGTTTTGCGTGGTCATTGTTATTAAATTGATGGATGAGAGTCAAGTACATACAAGTTTCTTATGGGTTTCTTCAAATGTCTTGCAGAACAACTCTGCTTTTGTGGCTCCAACCTGTGACAGTAAACAATAACATGTTAACGCCAATCAGAAAGGCCTTTCAAGAAGATCAATGCAGCAGATTACTCTAGGGCACCATTTATTTATTTTTATTATCCCCTTAACCAAATACTTCCCATACAGCATCGAAAAACAAACTGTAGGCTATAGCTCACAGATGTACTATTACCAACGTTAGTAGGTAGACAACTCCAAGTTTTCAAACAAGGAAAAGACATGCTACCAGAACTCACACTCATTTTACCAAATATCTAAAATTTATTACCAGGCTGCTAACTGTATAATAGCAGACTTTTATGGCAGCTATAATCGCATCCAAGGATATCTTTAATTTGTTTCTTAATGGTGTAGTAATTAATATAAATGACACGTGATATTACACAAATCTTTTGAAATTTTCCATCTTTGTACTGAGTTGATAGTTTCCTGTTACAAAGCAAAATGGAAAAGTAAATCTTACCTTTTTCTCCACAGCCATCTTCAATTTTCTCATGAATAGATCTGTGAAGCATGCAAAAAAATTCATCATTATTGGTATGCTAGCTGATATTCCTTATCGGAGGGCAGCATATGAGAAACACATCTACTACAACAACAAAGTCCCCATCCCCTTCATTCAATGTTCATGCAAGTCCCACAGGAAATAACTGCCTCAAGTCATATTACAGAAATCACTAAGCCACAGCACTAGAGAAGATATATTTGTCTATTCTTAAAAAAAAATCAATATTATCTTCCACTCTTCATCTTTTGCTTGTCTCCACGACTATGTTGAAGATTAGCTTCCATACTGCGCTACCCTACGATATTCAATCTGCAGGACTGTTCAGTACACAGCCTCTCCTCATTTCAGTGAGAAATGCATCTATAGACTTCTCCCATGAGAGAACTTGTGATGTTAGTATATCATTAGTCTCTACAACCATGTGCCTAATTGTACACAAGTTTGAAGGCTAGAAAAAAAATCAGCTTGTGCAAGTATCTGTTTCGACTCATAAGCGGTTCCAGTTCGCAATTTAATACTGGTAAATCACATACAGTTGTTGCAGCTCAACTTGGCCTTTCAGAAAAACCAAAATTCCATATATATCTCCTATCAATTTATTTTGGTTAAACATAAGTTCAGTTGTTCCAAGTCAAGGACAAGAAAAAACTAGATTGGGAATTCGATCCCTACCGGACCCAATTCGTAAAGAGTGATCAAATGAGTAGTTGTGAGTAATTGTCCAGCAACATGTCAAGTTGATCATTAATATTAAAGAAAATCCCATGGAAGTCATGCATTCATGTCCAACCATGGAGAAGAAGGGTTGTGATGGAAAAAGAGAGCCTACTGTGGCAGGGCCTCAGGATAAAGGCATAAGGCCAATTAGCAATTGGAAGAAGAGAACAAGGGATGAAGCAGGAAGAGCAAACTTTACAATTGTCATGGTAGTGCCAGAGGATGCCAGCCCCGTATAAGAATATAAAGCTAAATACCTATTGCAGGTTTAGTTTTCTGCTGTAATAATGGTAAGAAAAGATCAAAAGCAGAACAATCAAATATTTGTTGATAAGCCTTTAGTACCTGCTGACTCATTTTTGTTGCCCCCAGTTGCCTCCTGCAAGTAATAGCTTTGTTAGAAATAATTGCTAAATACAACCAGGTGGCATCTAGCTAATTAGATCACACACACCTGAGCCCGAGATTTCTGTGTGGTGCCCTTGCTTGATGTCCCTGATTCAGCCTACATTTGGCAAAAAGGTTTGTATCACTTCATGATCAGATCACAAGATTTTCAAACAGGAAAACAAGCACTAACCATCATATTTACTTCACATCATTTTGCATTGAAGCATCGTCCATTGATGTTTCCATTTCAATTTACTTATTATTGCAGCAACCATTGTTACCGTTCAACCTAGTTTCCTATTTATAAACGTGAGCGCTATTTAGTCCTGTCTCAACCATAGACCTCCAACTCAACTGATGGAGAATGTTGTGAAGAGAGGAACATAGACAGGCTTGCAAATAGCCTGTTAAAAGTTACTCCTAATATTGGCCTACACACTTTAAGGGGCTAAAATTAGCTTAATGTGGCTAAAAATAGCCTGGCCACATAAATGGCATGGGAAACACAAACGCATGGCTCTCCACTTGAAGCTTGGAGCATATTACATTGAGATATGAGCGATTTAGTATATCTTGAGCTTTCAGAAGCATCTGAAGTACAGAAAGGTGCTGATTATATGCTTACACGTTGGAGGGGGAAAACGATGTTTGAAGGATGCTGAATAAAATAAAATCCTACAGTATTCTGCAGCTCTACTACATTATAGCATCCTCTCGTCGTTACAAAAAATGGTTTTCCTCTTTTTTTTTTTAACTATACCATCATTTGGGCAAATTCTAGTGCACTGTCCATCTCTGAAATATTGTGACCTAAGAGCATCTCCAGCAGGGCCTCTAAACTAAGACCCTAAACAGGTTTTTAAGGGAAAAGAAAAAAAACGAGGTCCAACAGAACCCCTATTAGGGTCCTCAAAATAGGAAGGCCCCCAAATCCATCCCCACAACCCCCATCCCTGGAGGCTCTATAGCCAGCCCCCTTTTTTTTGGCGTAGGTGAAATTTTAGCGCGGGCTTCTATCGCGCACGGCGTACCCCATCTCCAGCACCGCCACCGCCCCTCCGCCTGCCGTTCCACCTCCTCCCCGGCGGCCCAGCTCCCCGACCTCCTCCTCCTCTCAGCGCCAGTCCTCCCCGGTGCTCCTCGCCTCCCCCTGACGTAGCTCGCCTCCCACCCCCCCCCCCCCCCCCCCCCCCCCCCCCCCGGGGCGACAGCTCCTCCCTGGCTCCCCCTCCATCCTGGAGCCCCTCCTCCTGACGCTTCCTCCTCCCCGGCCTCCTCCTCACAGTGCTTCACCGGTGAAATTGTGGAGCACTTATGGGCACTTCATGGTGCTAAGTGGTTTGTTTCATTGCATTTTCTATGTGTTATTTCAAGTCTTGAACTTTTGCTTGCAGGATGTCATTTTCATGTTTCTAAGTTTTGAATAAAAATTTGAATTGTGGTGTTTCAAATTATTAACTTGTATATGGATGAATTCTACGCGTTACAAATATTTATGTTTCAATTATTATAGTGTCAAACTAAGCATATACATATAGTGTATGGTGAAATACAATAAAAAAAGAAATGAAGGCTGAGAAATAGAGGCCATTACTGGAGTTCGAGGCATGTTTAGGGTTCAAAGAAAATGGGGGCAGCCCCATTTAACCTTTAGGGACGGTCCTCTACAACTACTTGCGCAAACGGCGCAGACACCAGAAATTAGGTTAATGACTCCAGTCTCGAGGCACATCAACATAAGCAAAGCCCACCAATCAACAGCCACCCAAATCAAACCCACGCCCTAAAATCGCCGCTCCTCTAGCCCTCGACTCGAACACCTGAACCCCTGCTAGAGCCACTAGAGCGCCGCAGACATGCCGAATTGCCGATTCGTCCCCCATACATGTGCTGGAAACGAGAGGGTAGGGTATGAGAAAGGGGAGTGGGGGTGGATTACGCAGTAGTCGCGAGATCGGACGACGGGGAAGAGCTCGAGCATCCGCCGGAACTCCTTCTCGTCCATGGCGACGAACCGCGCGCCGCTCCTCCGGCGAGGCGATGAGCTCCGCCTCCGCCCTCCTAGGCTTCGAATCGGATTCGATCCGATTTGAAGACTCGAACTCGCTCGAGAGGAAGGAGAGAGGAGACGACACGACGACGGCGAGTCCAACCCAGACGAGCCGACGTCTACGTCTACGCGGCGCAGTCGCTTGCCGTATTATCGGGTCCAAACCAAGTTCAGATTCCGGCCCAACAGAAACCTCTTAACTTTTGGGCCTCTCACTGGGCCAGACCCAGACTAAGAGAGCGCAAAGCACGCTTCATTTGCTTGTTGTCTTAACGCCGTAGTCAAATTTTAAATTTTGAAACTTAACTTTTAGTTTAAAGTTATTTGTTGGAGATTTTTTATCGTAGTCTATTTTTCGATCTTGTTTTTAAACTATGGTTAATATAGATATAAAAGTTTTATTTATAAATTGTTTTTTTTAGTTTGTTCGTTTTTCTACGGCTCAGTGGTCGTAGCTCAACCGACCACAGCAAAGCAAACATTGTTTTAGAGTTTAGACAAAGTCCCATCCTTTTCTGATTTTGGATTTTGAATTTTTATGTGCACGCTTCTCAAACTTCCAAATGGTGTGTTTTCGTGTAAATATTTTCTATATTATTTTTTGAAATACTTTTCTAGAACAGCTTTTTTATTTTATAGGAGTTAATTCATTCGTTCGTACCCTCAAATAACTATAAAAATCAGATAATCTATCAATTTCAGGTATCTCTGACGACATGTAAAAATCCCATTATGCATTTATTTTTCAACTTACTACAGCATGAAGATCAACACAGATTATTGTCAAACAAACTGGCGTCGAATTGAAATTTGTCCGTGCAAATTAACAATGAGCAATCTCCTAGCTCTGGCTACGTCTAGTAGCTGTGGCATCTGGACATGATCGGCGGGTCGGCGAACGGGCCGTCGAGTATGCCGCGCGCCATGATCCGGTACACCGCTTCGGTCATGTGCAAGCCATCCCAGTTGATGCGCCTCGACGGGTCCGCGCACTGCGTCGCGCCGGGGTCGGAGCAGTGGATGGTGAAGTTGCCGTTGTACGGCCCGCCGCCGGAGCAGCAGGCCGTCAGCGCGGCGCCGGCGTCGAACCCGTTCCGCTCCGGCGCGGACACCAGGGCGAGCACCTCGTTGTAGTAGTCGGCGTAGGCGATGGTGACGCCCGGGTGGGCGGCGCGGAGCTGGGCGAGGCGCCGCTGGAGGAGGTTGTTGTGGAGGACGGCGAGGCCTTCGTTGAGGCCACGGAGGCATCCATTGGCCGGGTCGTGGTCGCCGGCACCGCCGTCGCGGAAGAGGAAGAGGAGGCGCGGGATGCAGCCGAGCGGGAAGAGGCCCGGGACGTACACGGTGGTGGCGCCGAGCTCGACGAGGGACTCGACGGCGCCGGCGATGTAGCGGACGACGCGCGGCACCAGGGGGCGCACCCACTCCAGCGTCTTGTTCTGGAACAGCGGGTGGAGATAGTCGTTGCCGCCGAACTCGCCCACCACGAACACCGACCTCGCCATGATCTTCTTCCGCTCTGCAACAGTTTTGGTTTAATCACCACCGTCATTGTTCGCAATTTCATAATTCATGAAAAAAAGGATCGATATTTCGAAATTTTGGAACGAAAAAATTTGATTTTCATCAAACTGTTGGTAAGCTAAGACAAATTCAATTCTTTTGCCTTGGAATTTCAGAAATTCTGTTCTGAAATAGCGAACCTAGATCATGGCTAGAATTCGCTTATAGGTATAACTTCCGTCTCAAAAAGATTATAGACAGTACCCGACAGTCTTTTAGACGGAAGCAGTATATTTTAGACTACTATTGAATACATTAAGTTTATCCAACCATGGTTAACAAGTAGTACTAACTACAGTCCATGGCTATTCTCCGTTCGTGATTAACAGTCTCAACGATCGATTAGTGTGTTTTGCTGATTAATCTTCCAGGACTCCAACAAAAAGAAAATGATCGAGTTGCTCATCATCGTACAGACTAACAGTGGACAAAAACTGAATCGCGCACGAAGCATGTGCGAATTAAATAGCACTGGATTAATTTGTGTTGCGCATTCATGTACGACCGATCCATGATACACATGACAGATCAATGAACAGTATGCAGAATAGTAATCAAAGGCCAGATCATGGTGTAAACTGAGAATTATTGGATTAACCTTGGTCTGTGGAGGCGAGCATGGCGAGCACTTTCTTGAACCAGCCGATCTGGACGGCGAGGGAGTAGGGCGTAATGGAGGCGACGTTGAGGTGCTTCTTCCTAAAGAGCAGCTGGTTCAGCGCCGTGCCGCTCGCCACCGCGAAGTTGGCGCCGTACCGGAACTCCTCCTTGCTCTTCCCGGCCAAGTACGGCGTCCAGTACGGGAACCCCAGCCTCTCCACTGCATCCATCCATGCATGCACACGCATCACGTCGTCGTCGTCGTCGTCGTCGCTAGCTAGGTAGCTAGCTGATCAATGGATGCGTACCGATGAAGTCGACGATGAGGCGGCCGTCGGACCAGCGGCCGGTGGGGCGGCGGAAGAAGGTCTCGCCGTAGGGGGAGCGGGCGACGGGGCCAGGCGCCGAGGAGTAGCGGATGAAGTTGCCGGTGTCGATCAGCGAGTCGCCGAAGGTGAACAGGTGGCTGTAGCACCCGCTCGTCGTCGTGCCGTTCGCCGCCGCCGACGCCGTGGCGGCAGACAAGGTTAAGGCCGCGGCGACAAGCGCCAGCTTCGCCGCCATAGCTGGAGCTTGAGCTAGCCTGGATATGGAAATGGCTTCTCTAGTGGCACCTCTCACTGCTCGATTTGAGGCTATATACGTAGCCGATTACTTTGCATGGCTCGGCTCGCTGCAAAAAATGGTCAACCAAAATTAATTGCATCAAAATGTTTAAGTTACATTGCGGCTTTCTTGGGGAAGGAGACGAATTTTTTTTAAGATTAGAAAATTCGAATTGGATTAGTGACAGCCATCGTTTTTTTTAGCTTCAGATCGGATTCATTGCAGAATACTGTTTGATAATTTTCAATATCGCGGTTGACTTTCACGTGCTGTTTAAATTCTCCATTGGTTATGCACTGCATCTCGTCAACTCATGCACAGTAATCAGTGATAAAGTAATGCTAAAACGGATTTGCAGGTGGGAGGTCAGCGTAAACAAGTATCTCCAACGGGTTAAATATACAATTGGTACCAGAATTTGTGATAAAGGTAGCGAATTGGTGAAGAACTAAAAATGTGTAGGAACTATCGACTATAAGCCATGTGTCTCGTGGTTGCGAGGTTGTGTACTGACAGAGACGCAACCAAATGCAGCCAATTTCTTATAGAAGTTGTGGATCGCGTGGCATATTTTTTTATTAATCGATTGTACAAGCTTGATGCCATCATTTGGAAAACATGGTTGCCAGACACTCTACTTTCTTCTTAATTATTCGATACCGAATTTCTCTTTGGTTGAACAATGTTTTTACGCCGCACATTTTTCATAATTTGTAATTTGCAAACGCGTATTCAGATTCTGCCCAGGTAATTAGCACCCAAAGGATCACATAATATCATCATAATGGGCATTTGTAATTTGTATGGACTAAAAGCTAACGCACCAAAACAGAAACCATACAGGACAAGAGACGGAAAAGATCCACTTTACCTCCCTTGAGTATAGATCGAGTTTTATTTATATCCCTCAACTACAAAACCAGATATAAAGTGTTCCCAACTATCAAAATTAGTGCAAATCAAATTTTTCGATGATTTGGACGACGGTTTCGTCCTACATGACGCTTACGTGGCGGTCTACAGTCAGCGGTTTTTGTCTAACGTGGCACTTTTGACTTGGTCCACATGTGCTGACAGATCGCTTACGTGACAATTCTTAAAAAAAAAAAAGGAACATGGGGCTCACACGTCGGACAGAAGAAATAAAAATAAAAAACCATGGACTCACATATCAGCCTCCCTTCTTTCTTCCCTCTCCTCTTTTTTCCCTCTCTTTATTGTCAGCGGAGGGGGCAGTGATGGAGGAACGCGGTCCGGCGGCGATCGCTCCCCAACGCCGGCGAAGCAGAGATCGAGGACCGGCGCTGTGGTGATGGATGGTGCGGCGGCAGTGGTGGTGATGGAGCCTCTGTGACGGTCACGAGCCCGGTCTTCCTCTACTCCTCGAGCTCGCCAGCCCATCCGCGGGAAGGCGGCAACGGCAGTGGGTTGCAGGTGCGACCAACACACACCGTCTTCCTCCCCCGATGCACCGCCCCTTCTTGGCCGACATGGGTTGCAAGCTCCCAAACCTGAACGAGACACGGCAACGGCGGGAACGAGGGAGCGAGGCACGGCGGCGGCACCACCGAGCTCGAGCTCTGCCGCCACCGCTGTGGTGCTCTCCCTCAGCTAGGACCAAGGTGCGGAGCAGGAAGACTAGTCCTTGAGCAGAGACGCCAACGATGCGGCAGCGATCCTCGTCATCGTCCGCAGTTCGGCGCTCCCTGCCTTCCACCGGCCGCAGCTCCAAATCGACGGCCGCCTTGCTTGAGCTCCACCGTCGCCATCACCGCGCTTGAGCTCCGCCGTGGTCACCTTGTCGAGTTGAGCAGTGGGGCGAGTAGCAAGTTGTTGGCGCCCTCCTAGCGTGCCACTCTGCTACCGCCGGCCACGTCCCCCAACCTCCTCACCACCATTGTTGACTACACAGGAGGGATAGGGAAAAGAGAGGAGAGAGGGAAGAAGGGGGAAGAAGGGAACCAATATGTCACTGCCATGTAGGGCCCATCGTATTTGCCATGTAGGGCCCATCGTATTTTTTATTGTTGACCATAATGCCGCTCCACGTAGACGTCAAGTCAGATGAAGACCAGGTCAACGTGCCACAAAGGTATTATATAGGACGAAACTGCCGAGAGATTTGATTTACACTGATTGATTTTGATAGTTAGAGAATATACTATATACTCGGTTTTGCGGTTGAGAAATATAAATAAATTGGACCTATAGTTGAAGGATGTAAAGTGACTTTTTTTCCACAGGAGGCTCATGCACGTAGGCCACTGAGCTTCCAGCCGAACCAACATGGGCTGCACGTGACCGCTTAAGCCGCAAGGCCGTTTCTGCTCAACTAGTATGGGCCGTACGTAGGCCGCAGTACCATTCCGGCCTAACTTACATGTGCCTCACGTGGCCCAATTTATCATTCCGGCCCAACTAGTAGGCTACGAGGCCCATAGGCTACTCCTATAGACTTGCCGTTCTCGCGGCCGGCTACACTCGACGGTCGACGCGGCGTCTCCTCCGATCTTTCTCTCTCTCACCCCGCGTCACCACCACCGCCGCCGCTGAGCTCCGGTCGCCGCCGGCGAGAGGCGCCGAGCGATCCGGGAGATGCCGCCGCTCACGGGGCCCAAGTCCGGGGACGCGCTCTTCGCCAGCGTCGAGCGCGTCGTAAGATCCCGCCCCCGTTGCTCCGCAGGAACCCACCACAGAACCCTGGATCTGGCCCTGATCTGCTTGTGTTTGGCTTCTCGTTTGTTTGCAGAACGCGGAGCTGTTCACCCTCACGTATGGCGCCATCGTGAGGCAGCTGCTCACGGATCTGGAGGAGGTCGAGGAGGTCAACAAGCAGCTTGATCAGATGTGTGTGTGGTTTTCCTCTTCCGCGGTGTCTATTTTTCGGGGCAATTTTGGGAGTTTTGGAGGTTGGTTTGGACATGCTTAGGAATTGGTATGATGATCCTGTTCTAGGAGTAGACATTGGGAAAAATTTGCACCTTTTGCAACCCGCAAAATGCAGTGAAGCATCTATGATGGGCTCAGTAAGAGGATCCATGTAGATTTTACTATGGAATTTTGCGCAAACAAACTATCGTTCAGGTAAGTCTGAATGATCTTAGTATTTTGTGGTGGTGGATTTTAGTAAACTTCTTCTCGAAGGTGTATAATAGGGATTTGGGATTTGAAAGTTCAACCCCATGCCTGGATTATCTGGTTTTCCAATTTAGTGCAGACTATACATTGCAACAAAATGGTGATTGATAATTTTGATATGACATTTCACAGAACCTTATATTCACCAGACCTTCATGGTGCCATGGTCAGATGGGGGGAAATAATATGTACAAATATATTCTATTCCAGTTTTAGAAATTCTTTGCTTAATACAGCACTAATGGGGTTGGAGTGCCACAGCAATTATTATATGTCCATGTATAGTGATGATATTAACTGAATCTTGACTTTGTAGTAGGATAACAGATCAAGTGGTTATCTGGCGAATATTGAGATTATTTTTGTTAGCTTATCTGTGGCTTGCTGGCTTCTATTTTTCATAATTTACTACTACCTTCCTGCTTTGCCTTTGGATTCTTTCCTAAATAAGTCAGATTCGATCTATATTTGTTTCCACTTTGCAGGGGCTACAACATTGGAACTCGGTTGGTTGATGAGTTCCTGGCCAAATCAAATGTATCAAGGTGTGTTGACTTCAAGGAGACTGCCGATGTTATTGCAAAGGTCTTTTCGTTAAACTTGTTATTATATGGTTCAGATTGAGTAGTAACATAATCAGTCGACAGCATTATTACATGTTTCCAGAGCCTATTGTCCTTATTCAGATATCCCAGCTTGGTCGTGCATTAATCTATGGTTATATGGTCTAAAAGTTCTTTTTTTTTTCTCTTTGTCAAAACAGCTTGGATTCAAAATGTTCTTGGGTGTGACTGCAACTGTAACCAATTGGGATGCTGAGGGTACAAGCTGCAGCTTTGTATTGGAGGATAATCCTCTTGTAGACTTTGTTGAACTTCCTGATACTTGCCAAGGTCTCCAGTACTGCAATGTGCTAAGTGGAGTTATTAGGGGAGCGCTGGAAATGGTTAGTTTCTCAGCTACTGCTGCCTTTTCCTTCCCTCATCATGTTGAAGGATCTATAGATACATGACAAGATGTAGTCGTTTTCGTACCAAAATTCTCATGGTCTTGTTATACATATTTAAGTTAGTTCATAATGACTAGATGACTGTTAAGGTGCCATCAGCAACCAACCTGCTCCATTATGTGGTGTGTTATGCCCTTTCACCATAATAGCATGATGAAATTTCCTTTATCAGCACATGATATTTTAGACTTGTTTATCAGTCAAGAGAAATCTTTTACAAGTGCCGCTCTATTTGAATTGCAATTGCCATACAGGTGTCTATGAAGACAGAGGTTACATGGGTCCGTGATATGCTTCGTGGGGATGATGCCTATGAGATGCGAGTGAAACTTACCAAGCAAGTCCCAGAGGAATACCCCTACAAGGATGATGACTAACTTGATTTCGTGGATAGTTCTCAATGTTGCTTGTTTGCTCGTCCGAATTTCCCTTTTTCTTACCTCTTGTGACTATGATTCTGGTATGACTTGGCTGGATGCTACATGAGATAGCTGTGCATTATATTTTACACTTGCAATTTGCACTGCAAATGTATTGTAGAAATCTATCATGGCTTCCCTATTTTCTGCTTTCAATTTGTTTGGTAAGTTTGATCAGAGCATTTGTGATGCTCACGAGATATCTAGCTGTGCTACCCGGAAATAATAAGGGCTTTAAGCCTGATTTCAAGGTACACACTGATCAACCTTTCTTCCTTCTTCCTGATACACATTGATTAGCGAATGATCTCATACTCTCATCTCCGTTGTCTTGCACATCAATAACTGATCTACACAGCACCGTTTCGTTTTAGCACATGAATGAATTTCACATGATGTTGTAGAGCAATACTATACTTAAAAAATTCTTACAATACTCTTGGAAAAAAATATCACAGCCGTTTGAATTCTTACCATGATCACAGCTGTTTAATTCAATCAGTTGGTAGTTATGAAAAATCAAGATGCAACAACAGTATGGCACATTAGTTTTTGTAAAGAGTTTATAAAAATTGTTTCGTACGGGTACCATTTTTCTTGTTTATATGAGTTTTATTTTTACAGACGGATTTTCCCCTTGTTAATCAGGATAATTTCCACGTTCCAAATTGGGGAAAATCCAAATACCTCCTACAAGTCCTACAAGTTACTAGTGTTTCTACTCTCATTCTGACAACAATTTCATACATAAATTTCTTATAAGTTAATTTCTCTTTTAACTCTTCCTACATACTGCCTTGACGAAATTAACGGGATGTGAGAGGAAGAGAAATTGACTTATAAGAGGAGGGATTTACGTATAAAATTAAGTTGTACTCCAGTAGAGAAAATAGAAACACCAGTAATTTATAGAGAGGTATTTGGATTTTTCCCTTCCAAATTCCAAACTGCAATCTCTCACCAACGGCGAGTCGGCGAGGCCGTAAAAATTCCCCAATATTTCACCCAACGAGAAGCTCATCTCCTTCCGCTTCGCTTGCCGGCTATTCAAACCCCTTCTCCCCAAACCCTTCTTCCCTCCCACCGACCGCGACCCCCAATGGCATCCTCCTCCCGCCGCGTCGGTGGCGAAGACGACGACGAGCCCTACCTCCTGGGCTTCATCATCGCCAAGGCCGTCGGTCTCCGGCACTACGACGGCGGCAGAACCATCACCAGCCGCGAGAACGTCGGCCTCGTCCGCGAGCCCCTCAACCGCTACGACCGCAACGCCATCCGCGTCGACAACAGCAGGGGCGTCAAGGCGGGCCACATCGACGCCCCCACCGCCGCCGTCCTCGCGCCGCTCCTCGACGGCCACCACCTCGCCGCCGTCCACGGCATCGTCCCCAAGCCCACCTCCAAGAACCCATTCCGCCTCCCCTGTCAGGTCCATCTTTTCACCCGCCCGGCCGCGGCCGCCCTCGTCGGCGCCGCTCTCGCCGCCGCCGGGCTCGACCTCATCCACGTCGACCACCCCGAGTTCGCCCTCTCCGAGTCCGCCATCGTGCAGGAACAGACCAAGAAATCTCAGGGGGATGTCGATAAGCTGTTCTCTCATGTGGGGAAGGAAGGGAAAGCTCGGGTTGAGCCGATGGAGGCGCCGGGGGATGTGGTGGTTTCTGAATTGTTCGAGCACCAGAAGGAGGCATTGGGGTGGCTGGTGCACCGTGAGGAGTCATGTGACCTGCCACCATTCTGGGAAGAAGATAAAGATGGGGGATTTAAGAATGTTCTTACCACCCAGAAGACGAATGAGAGACCACTGCCATTGAAAGGTGGGATTTTCGCTGATGATATGGGGCTAGGGAAGACTCTTACGCTGTTGTCACTGATTGGAAGGAGTAAAGCTCGCAATGTGGGTGGAAAGAAAGCTAGAGGGGCGAAGAGGAGGAAGATTGAGGGAGCAGAGGAGTCAAGAACAACACTTGTGGTGTGCCCACTGTCGGTGTTCTCGTCTTGGGTGACACAACTGGAGGAGCACACGAAAGCTGGTAGCTTCAAGATGTATTTGTACCATGGAGAGCGGACAAGAGAGAAGAAAGAGCTGTTGAAACATGATATAGTGATTACCACTTACAGCACCCTGGGGCAAGAATTTGAGCAGGAGGGATCACCGGTAATGGATATTGAGTGGTTCCGTGTGATTCTGGATGAGGCCCATGTGATCAAGAACTCTGCAGCACGGCAAACCAAGGCGGTGATTGCTTTGAATGCAGAGAGGCGATGGGTGGTCACAGGGACTCCCATTCAGAACAGCTCACTTGATCTGTATCCACTCATGGCATTTTTGAGATTTCAACCATTCTCAATCAAGAGCTACTGGCAGAGCTTGATCCAGTGCCCCTTAGAGAGAAAGAATAATGAAACTGGGTTGGCACGATTGCAGGTAACTTTGGACAATTGTTTGCCTTGTCATTATGTAGGTCATTTTTTGTAATTCACAATTGGCATGAACTAGGAAGTATAGGTTGTACTTTTATAATGGTGCAAAAGTGAAGTGCTTATCTTCAATTTCTGATAATTAACTTCCTCTTATCTGCCTATTCCAGAGCCTCCTAGGTGCTATTTCCCTGCGCAGAACCAAAGAGACAGAGAGTGGTAGCACAAGCTTGGTCAGCATTCCTCCTAAAACTGTTTTTGCTTGTTATATTGAGCTTTCTGCAGAGGAACGTGAGTACTATGACCAGATGGAATTGGAAGGGAAAAAGAAACTGCAGGAGTTTGGTGACAGGGATTCGATTTTGCGTAATTACTCAACTGTGCTTTATTTCATTCTGAGGCTCCGCCAGCTCTGCAATGACATAGCACTATGCCCATTAGACATGAAATCATGGCTTCCTGGCAGCTCCCTTGAAGGTATGGCCTTTTGTTTTTTAATTCTTGTTTTATTTTATGATGATATAAGATAGCCATAATATTCTCATGAAAATTGAATTGCTCTATTTAAATTGAATCATCTTGTTGCTAAATAAATTTTACAGATGAAGCACTGTACACTAGTATCTTAACGGAAGTCCTGTCTTGTTTTTTCTTGGAAAAGATCCACCTTACTGTAATAATGTCAAATTAGCAAGTTGAGAGTGTTATCGCTTTATCCATTTGTGCTGACCAATTTCATCAGTAGATTGCTACTTGCCTGCTTAAGTTTATGAACCTGCCACCTGTCTGTCATTTTCTCCGTTGGGCCAACTGCTCTGTTGGTTTTATCAATATACCACTCCTTATGATGTTTTTGGTCTTTTCAGGACTGGTAACTCTTATAGTAGGTTCTTATGTCAAGTACATAGTAAATTATGATTATCTCTTCTGTACTATTTGGATTGATTTGTTAAGATTGGCTTGTTGGAATCCCACGTTATTAGTATGAGTTGCTTGAATCAATAATCATCTTGTGCACCGTGCACAAGATATGTTCTACAACTTCTCTGGATATTTTTTAAGTGAAGACAAGATTTAGCATTTTCCATTTTCAGACTTTGTTTTGTTAGGATATTGGACTCCTAAAAGCAAGTATTGATATCATCATTTGTCCTTCTTTCTCATTCAGTTCTTATAGGCGTGCAATGCTTACATTTATCAGTCAGTGGTCTCTAATACCTTGCATGCTGAAAATACCATTTAATAGTTATTTATAGTGAAACATGTTGCTTTCTGTAGATGTGTCTAAAAACCCAGAGCTGTTGAAGAAGCTGGCCTCATTGGTTGATGATGGAGATGACTTCGAATGTCCAATTTGCCTCTCTCCACCAGCCAAAACTGTCATAACAAGCTGCAGGCACATATACTGCCAAACTTGCATTATGAAAATCCTCAAGAGCTCTAGTTCCCGCTGTCCAATATGTCGGCACTCCCTGTGTAAAGAAGACCTCTTTATTGCTCCAGAGATTAAACATCCTGATGAGGATCTATCAGCCAATATTGATAGACCTCTTTCTTCCAAGGTGCAAGCCCTGCTGAAACAACTGAGGCGTTCGCAGAACGAAGACCCTTTGTCAAAGTCTGTTGTTTTCTCTCAGTTCAGGAAGATGCTGATCTTGCTTGAAGGGCCACTTAAAGCAGCAGGCTTTAACATACTACGACTCGATGGCTCTATGACCGCGAAGAAGAGGTCAGAAGTTATCCAGCAATTCGGGCATGTTGGCCCTGGTGCTCCGACCGTGCTGCTGGCCAGCCTGAAGGCCGCGGGAGCTGGCGTGAACCTGACCGCAGCATCGACGGTATACCTCTTCGATCCGTGGTGGAATCCGGGGGTGGAGGAGCAGGCCATGGACAGGGTGCACCGGATCGGGCAGACCAAGGAAGTGAAGGTGGTGAGGCTCATTGTGAAGGATAGCATCGAGGATAGGATGCTGGAGCTTCAGGAGAAGAAAAGGAAGCTGATTACTGGCGCATTTGGTAAGAAGAAAGGAGGCAAGGAGTACAAGGAGATTCGTGTTGAAGAGCTCCAGATGATGATGGGCATGAAAATGAAATCCGTGTAGGTGCCACTTATCATTTCTTAGTATCTCAGTGTCGTTTGTATACAAGTGGCAAAGAAACTAGTTAAGTCTCAGAAGTAGGGCACCTTCCTGCGTGCATGTATTTTTGTCCATCGTGGTAAACATGCACGGTAGATATGAGGAGAAGAATGGTGCGCCCAGCTAGTAGTAGTTGTAGTATCCTCTCCGTTTTTGTTTTACTTTTCTTTTTTGGTATACCACCATATTACTTAAAAAAAACTTAGTACTGGATATGACATATCCTAGGACTATGAATTTGGATAGCTTTATGTCTGATTCATAGTATTAGAATGTGTCATATTCAGTACTAGTTTTTTTTACTTTAAGACAGAGCGAGAAGGGAGTAGCTTGGTACAACTAGAAGAAAGATTGATGTATGTATGTATATATGTGTATGCCTCTGATGTGAAGTTACTCTAAGTGTATGTTTGGATGGGCTGGTTTGTTTGGATGGGCTGTTTTGTGTGACTTATAAGCGGGCACGTAAAATGAGAAATATTATTAGCGTATGATTAATTTAAGTATTAACCGTTAGAAACTTAAAAATTTGATCTACTTGATTTTTAAGTTATTTTTATATAATTTTTTTTGAAAAAGTATGGTTTAGCAGTTTAGAAAGTGTGTTTAAGGAAATAAACAGAAGCCACACAAACAGAACCGAATGGGCCCAACATGTGAAAATGGAGGATGCAGTCGTGTGAACATCCAAGGCAGTTGTATTGCTTCATGTCTTGATGTGAGGCATTGTTGTGTGGGCTTCTGTTTTCGCGTCCAGCGGGCTGTGGGCGCAAGAGGCCGCAGCGGCCTTTCTACCGTCGCACTGCGTGCGTGCGTGGGCGGCGGGCTAACCGTCGTTGAGGAGACAAAATGAAAGAATTTTTACTGTTACTAATTTAATTTTTTTTTAATTTACAAAACTAATTTTCGGTTTGAATCATTTACAAAACTAGTCTCTTGCCGCCCTGGGCCACGGCGGGATTTAAAAACCGCCGTGGCCCAGGGCGGCGAATGGCATCCCGTCACCCGGGGCTAACGGCTCCGGCGGCCGTTAGCCGCGGGGAGGCCACGTGGATTCGCCGCCCTGGGGGAGGGCGGCGAATGCCCCCAGGGGGCCGAATGCAAAATTGCATTCGCCGCCCTGGGGGACGGCGGTTTTTAGCATAGTAAACGGACGGTCCGCACAAGGATCGGACCGTCCGAATCCAGGGGGCCGCCTGCAAAAATTTTTTTTCTTTTTTTTTTTGATATTTTTTTCTCAACTAGCAAAACGAGAATAGCAAAATCTCGTGAAGGTGCAGCTCAAACCGATGTAAGATGTGGCCTGTAGAAAATTACGAGTGTGCTTTAAAAACCGTGCTGAAACTTCGGACCTCAAAAACTCAATCTTCCCGGCCGAATTTCGTAAAAATTTTTTGGACAAACCCGACAAAGTTGGGGGGAAGCGGATGTAAAATTTTCTGTAGATGTCCGTAGAGTACTTATTTGCCCGATTCCGAGACCGTATGCGAAAGTTATGACTGTTTTAAGGTAGTTAGCGCGCGTTACAACAATTTACCGTGGATTCGGACCGTCCGAACGCTGTGCGGACGGTCCTATGCATTCGCCGCCCTGGGGGAGGGCGGCGAATGCCCCCAGGGGGCCGAATGCAAAATTGCATTCGCCGCCCTGGGGGACGGCGGCGAATGCAATTTTGCATTTGGCCCCCTGGGGGCATTCGCCGCCCTCCCCCAGGGCGGCGAATCCACGTGGCGTCCCCGGGGCTAACGGCGCTGGCCGCCGTTAGCCCCGGTGACGGGGATGCCATTCGCCGCCCTGGGCCACGGCGGTTTTTAAATCCCGCCGTGGCCCAGGGCGGCAAGAGACTAGTTTTGTAAATGATTCAAACCGAAAATTAATTTTGTAAATTAAAAAAAAAATTAAATTAGTAACAGTAAAAATTCCAAAATGAAACAGTTTTTGATAGTCGAGAAAGACTCCGTATCTAATTTTACAATTGAGACAGGAGAATCGGATTCGGTCCACAGTTAAGGAACGTAAAATAAAATTTTTTTCCGTGGGCTCGCGGGGCTCGCGACATCACCAGTCGCACCGTGATTCGTGACCAGCGCAGTGTGGCTATTTAGCGTGGCAACGCACAGGACACAGTTTGAATCAGCCTTAAACTTATTAGTGACACATAAAATGAGATGAGTTAAGGAACATAAAATAGATTTTTTTTTTTGGGTTAAGACGTCACCAGTCGCACCATGATTCGCGACCGTGATTCGCGACTAGTGCAGTGCGGCTATTTTGCGTGGCAACACATGGAGCACAGTTTGAATCGGCCTTGAACTTATTATTAGTGAGTGTATGATTACTTGAGTATTAACCATTATAAATTTGAAAAATAGATTTATTTAATTTTTTAAAAAATTTATATATATATATTTCTTTAAGAAAAAGTATAGTTTACCAGTTTAAAAAACATGCTTACATCAAATGAGAAAGTAGCACAAACTAGATGTATAATTAAACAGTGCCTTAAGGCTTTCGCGGTGCAAGTGGAGAGAACTTTAGCCCAAAGCATCTCTCGCTCCCTGTGGTTCACATCGTCATCGATTTCCCACGCAATTGGACGGATCACGCTTCTCAGTAACGTCCACAGCGTTATCCTTGCACACTGCTGCTACTAGTCACAACTTTCTCCTTTAAAATATAGTTTTTTTAGTTTATTTAGTAGAGATTAAAATTGAGAAGAAAATATTTTGATGTCCCGTAATAAACGAGAGATTGTTGAGATATTAAAGATGAGAGGATGGTTAGAATTAAGATAGAAAGAAATTTGAATAAAAAACAATTGATAAGATAAATAGTACTGTAAATAGTATTATAAATACTTATATTATATAATAAAATTTAAATAATAAAAATATTTATATTTTGAAACTGAAAGTATATACTAACGGTTTGGGGTCGAATCGTTCGAATATGATCGAGATGACGAGGCAATCAATCAATCAATTAGTAAACCGATGAGATTCTGAGATATATATAGTCTGTATCTAGCTGGCTTTTCTTAGAACAAAGCAAAGCCGTATTATGTACTCCTATGTACGTGTCAAACTCCGGATTTGCACACGCTGGCATGGACGACGACATGTTGAAGGTAGTAGCAGCATCTGCTTGGTCGCAAAATTACAAACGATTGTATCGTCATGGACATGGATGACACAGTAAAGGATCAGAATTCAGAAGATAGACGTGCCAGCCAGGGGGGGCCCCTGCATCACATATTCACACGTCAATGCATCTGCAGATAATGCAGGTTCAGTTGGTGGCTAAAGGCGCCAAATTGATCGATGCTGCAGCACTATTGTGGAGCTGGCAGTTGCATTTGCAGCCAAGCAAGTCAAAAGGCCGCACCTCCGAATCTCTCGCCTTCTCCCAGCAAAAAGTACCAATGGCCAATACTTTACTCTCCTTTCCTTTCTTAGGCTAAGTTCGAAAGTGAGAAGAGCGTAAAGTTTTTCTCGTTTTTTATAAGTATGTTTTTTAAACTGTTAAATGGTTAAATGGTATGGTATGTTTTTTTAAAAAATTTTCTATATAAAACTTGCTTAAAAAATCATATTAATTTATTTTTTAAGTTTAAAATAATTAATACTTAATTAATCATATGTTAATGGCTCATCTTATTTTTGCGTGATTCTCTTTCTCTTTTCTTTTTCCTCACTTCCGAACTCTTCCTTAGACCCTTTTTAGGGGGGTCGAAGATTACGAGAAGTAGATGGTGAATGTTTAGCCGGTGAAAATTTAAAAGAATTGAAAATAAGTTTACTAGCTTCTACTAGCTGCTAACCTATTTTTTGAATTCTATAGTTACTGATTCTCAGAATCTGAGTAATAATTTAGATTATTTGGTAAAGCCAGAGATTATGGGAGAAGCCCAGTGACGAATACAATATTAAATTTTAGGGGATGCTGATGAAATAAAACATACTAATATAATCAGACTAAATACAAGATAAATGTAGAAAACATACATAAATATATTGCAAGTGCCTATTAAAAACTAGGAAAAATAACTATCCTTTGATTACGTAGCTTTTACTTTTATCTAGCAAGCAAGAACATTTGTGTAGAGCTGAAGGATCTACATCGGTTGGCCAGTCATATGGGGGCTTGAGCCCACCTTTCCGCTTGTCGGAATCGTCTCTGGAGAAGCCGCAGCTGCCATATGCTCTTAAAGAGAGCCCTATGGTCTATTTGGAGGAGCTCGAGATTCTACCATGCAAATGGTGAGAGTAGCTAGTGAGAACCCGAATAAGCCGAGTTTCTTAGCTTTTGACTTCCAATTCATTTTCTAAGTCCTACAACTACAAATTTTTAAAATCTGGATGAGAAGCTAGACCGCTTGAAGAAGCTTCTAGCTGATACAGCTTATCCCACAACCTGAGTCCTCTCGTCTCGGGGAGAGAGGTTTAATGGGCGAGCAAAATGACATTGAAGCCCATGTGTGGCCCACCCCATCGTGTGTCACTGGCCCGAAGCCTATCTCCCTCTCTACCTTATCCTCTCACCCTCCCCGACGAAGAGACGGGAGAGGCAACGAGGAGACGCGTGACCTCCTCGACGATGCGGCACTGTTGCCGCTGCTCCACGCCGGCGAGCTCTCTCCGTCCTCCCTCCGGCGAACTTCAGATCTAGGTTAGCTCTGCGCCTCCTTCTCCCCGGCCCCTACCCCCTTCCCCACCTCCAACGACGAGCGATGCCTCCACCACCTCGCCGCGCTGCCCCTTCCTCTCCGCTGCCCTCTATCCCACCCAACCTAACTCCTCTCCTCTCCTCCTCCGTCTTCGGCATCATTCCCCCGCCCCGCCTCTCCTCCTTTGTCTTTGAAGCCGCAACCGTCCCCGCCTCCTAACCACTCCAATGACAAGCTCCCCTGCCGTCAACACCAGCCCACCACCCTCTCCCGACTCCACGGCTCCGGCGGTGCCGCCGCCACCTCGCCGCCCGTCCTTGTCCGTAGCCCACCGTTAGTCCCCAGCCTCCCCGGTCATTCCTCTAAGTACGGATAATCTCCCCGCTTCCCTCTTCCCCCACCCTTCCACCCCCCAACCCCACCTCGAACCATGGGCGCGCGTGCGTTCGCTAGGTAGCTTTTTCATCTCGTCTGTGCATGCATGCACGGGGATAACTGCATATCATCTGGGTCGTCCATCCAAACCAGCGAACGGCGGAACACCCAACCTGCGCCCGCTGCGATGCAAATGCAACGCAACGCAGTACAGTACGGTACAGCGGCGAGCTGGTTTTGGATGTGATTCCATTTCATTTCATTTGATCGATGCGCACAAGGAGCAGCGCCTGCAGCGGCGCTACCGGTGGTGGTGGGCCACCGTCCTGGTGTGGTGGTGGGGCCCATCTGCTTGCGGGTGCGTGGAGATATAGCGGGTGGGGCCGGGATGGCAGCGTCACGGCGTGGTTGAGGCCTGTTGTGGGCCCGACCTACGTGCATTTTCGTTTAAGAATAGGTTTTGCCAGGATTTAGTTTGTGCGTGGTTTTCTTGCGGCTCTCGTTTGGTTTCCTGTTCTTGTGGACTCAAAATTTTTTTGCCGCCGTTTACTTAAAAAAAAGTTGATATGGTTTATGTGGTGCTTCGCTTCGTTCTAAAATATAAATAATTTTTAGTATTTAAAATCTATTCTAAAATATAATAACTTTTTTACCTATATTATTTTCTCAATCAATAACAACTTTCCATATTTTAATTTCTCTACATGTTTATTTTTCTCAACCTATCATAATATATTTTTTTAATCCACCTACTTCTTTAATACTCATATGTAACTTAAAACTTTTTATAGTTTGAGACAGAGATGGTACATGCACGGTGAAGTTTTCCATTACAAAGTGAGAAGTCAGCGAGAGCGTTTACTTTGTTGGAAGTCCTACACGATGGAACGAAAATATATGTTCGTGCTGTCTATCAAATTCTTAAAAATTCTAAACCTATTAATCTCATATGAAAAACAGGGCATCCACATTTATCAACCATCGCCTTGCTTCAAATTTGACAATGGGATATATATATCAGCAGTTAACAACACCGTGTTAGGTTGGATCAGCTGAGTTTGCAGGTGGGTTAGTACAACCAGTACTAAAAATTGAACGTTCACCAAGGCTGTACAGTGCTAGATTAATGGGAGGCACTGCTGGATGATAGTACTGCTACAGTGCTAGTGATCCCTACCTATTTTCTCTGTCTCTAAAATAGTATTGTTTTACCTAGTTAAAACGAGATTAAGCATAAAATTAAAGGATTATTATATCCTTAATTAATATAGAGAGAAAAAAAATAGAATTGAGAAAACAAGAAGAAAGAAAAAGTATTATTGGTTATATAATTAGAGTTGTTTTACGATGCTCCATACTAGTGACAAGAGGACACTAGTATAGATAAAATTCGACGTTCATTTACGTGGGTATTTATATACTTGATCTTAGAATTTAAGAAATTACCCACCATACCATTAAAAAAATAATATCCAAATCGTTTCTGTTTTCTCGTTCCGCCGCTTCTCGTCGCGCACGTGGGGAGGGGAGTGCCGCGCCACCGCCCTTTTCCTCCGCGGGGTCACCGGCACGTGAGGGCGTGTCTCCACCTATCCCGTCGCGAGCAACCCATGGGTGCCGTCCTCCTTCCCGTCTTGACGCAAGGAGCCTGCGAGCAGGGCCGCCCTTCCAGTGGCGAGGGCTCCGCGGTCGCCGGCGCGCCGCCTCCTGTCATCGTCGTTGTCAGCTCAAGGTGAGGCATCGATTCCCCTGCCACATGTTGCTGATTTGCAGGTTATGGATCAATTATAGTGGGTTAGACAAGTTGCAACATTGCTGGTTATTTTTGGGTTTTACTACAACTAATAATGATGCAAAATTACAATGTTTCCTAAGTTTCTTCTTCTGTTGCTTTGTAGACTTGCTAGGTCAGTAGTTTCCAATTTTTTGAAGCATCACATTGCACATTTGATGGAACATATGCATATAGGTAATCAGGTTTAGTAGTTGCAATGAGTACGTACATGTTAAAACATAAAATTAGGATGTTTTATGTTTGCTCATGTATGTGGTGAAAGGTCACCTGTCAAATTTTTCTGTGTTAGGTAAATTTTGTAGCATGGGCAATAATTCCATATAAATTAATATTTGGATTGATATTGCTGTTGTTAAGAGATTGGTTCGAGGTTTTGCTTCTGCTTTCAACAAGGGTATCTTGCACCTGAAGCCTTGACACATCATCATGATCTTTATTAGTTTAAACATTATTATAATTTTGTAGCATTTTGTGTTAGCAATGAAGTGATTGAGACATTACTTTTCCAATTTCAGTTGAGAATCATGGCTGCTGATGAGTATGTTAGCCTAAAAAATTGGAGGAGTATAACATCGTTGCCAATCAAATATTTATGAGCGAGGAGGAATTCTATCAGTTTTACAATAATTATGCATATAAAAAAGGGTTCAATGTGAGGAGGGACAAGGTGGGTACAAGGTGAGCAGCAAAGAGGTGACATGGAGAAGATTCGTTTGCTCATGTAAAGGGTACAGATCAGTGAATAACTTTGAAAGGACCGATAAACAAAGAGAGCCACGGGCCCTGAGTCGATGTGGATGTATGGCTAGGCTTGATGTACAGAAGGGTGAAAATAGCAACATATGGTATGTGAAGGATTTTGTGGATAGCCACGAACATGTGCTTGCAAAACCTGAGCATGTCTTTGTTCTGCGATCACACCGTAGACTTAATGATCCTCAGAAAGCCGAGGCAATCGAGCTAGGACTAGGTGGGCTTCGCCCTTGCCAGATAATGGATGTTATGGAGAAGACCCATGGCGGTCCTGGAGGTACTGGATTTATTATTCAGGACTTGTACAACTTTTTCTCAAGGTACAAGAAAAAGACAATCAAAGGTAAAGATGCTGAGTATGTTTTGAATTTTATGGTAGCGATGAAAAAATAGGATTCGGAGTTCTTTTTCAAATACAGTATGGATGAAGAAGGGTGGCTACAGAATATATTCTGGTCAGATGCACAATCGTAGATGGACTATGGTGCTTTCAGAGATGTCGTCGTTTTTGATAGCATGTACCGGGTGAACAAATACAATCTTCCATTTGTCCCTTTTATAGGAGTTGACCATCATCGCTATATAGTTGTCTTTGATTGTGGTGTTGTTTCAGATGAGACTGTTCCATCTTATGTATGGCTTCTTGAAGCGTTTTTGGAGGCTATGCACCAGAAACATCCGAAGTCATTGATCACAAATGGGGACATCACTATGGCGAGATCAATTGAGATTATTATGCCTATTGTGGATCACCGGTTGTGCAGTTGGCACATAAAGCAGAATGTGGTCAAACGATTCCGTGGTCAGAAGCTCAGTGATTTCAGAAAGCTCATTTACCAGGTGATGGAGGTTGATGAATTTGAAAGATGTTGGGTGGAGTTTAGGGCGAGTTATAACATCACGGAAGATAACCTTTGGATCTGTAGGATGTATGAACTTAGAACGAAGTGGGCCGCAGCATACACAAAAGGGATACATTTTTTAGGCATGAAGAGCAATCAACGTAGCGAGAGTCTGAACTCAAGGCTTCATAAGCGTCTCGACCGGATATTGACACTGGTTGATTTAGTGGTGCACTATGAGTTTTGCTTGTCATGCATCCGTAGGAAGGAGGTTGAGCTTGATGCGAAAGCATTGTCTTCTGTTCCTTTCACTGATTTAACAGCTGATATACTTGAGAAAAGAGCTGCAT
Source organism: Oryza meyeriana var. granulata (assembly GCA_003991445.1). Taxonomy (NCBI): domain Eukaryota; kingdom Viridiplantae; phylum Streptophyta; class Magnoliopsida; order Poales; family Poaceae; genus Oryza; species Oryza meyeriana. Next base: position 172,109 of record RYFJ01000622.1, on the reverse strand, counting down.
GTATTTTCACACCAAAGATGTTCCGAAAGGTGAAGTACCAGATCAGGAGACTAACAAAATGGTCCATGACGGAAGTGACGTTGCACGATGGTTCTTGGAGGTATGAGGTTGCAGCTACTGCTGATAGCCAAAGTTGCTTTCATGTGACATGTACTTTTGATGGATCTTCATTGGTGCATGCTAGCTGCCAATGTCGAATGATGGAGTGCTATGGATTTCCATGTGCGCACGTTTTCAGTATTCTTAAGTATAGCAATATAGAGATCATTCCTCCATGCCGTGTTTTTAATAGTTGGATAATGAATGCCAAGAGTGCATATCCAACAGATGTAATTACAAACATACAGGTGTGGACTACACAGATGCAATGTTTCCATGCCCTCCGCAACTTGGCTAGTCGTGCCATGTTCAAAGCTTCATGGAGTGTGGAGGAAACAGAGACTGTTATGCAGTTTTTTTATGGTATTATACAGAAAGAAATGGAGAACCATCAAGATGACCAGGGGTTGTCCTTTGGGCCGTTGCCTGCGCACTTTTCAGGGGCCAAACGTCCATTTGCAGACAAAGTACTTGATCCGAGAAAGATTATTACCAAAGGTGTTGCTCGTTTAGATTCGAGGTGGAAGGCAAACCACAAATCGTGGAGCTCGAAATAACTAGAAGATTTTAGGTATGTATAAGAATAGCTTCCTGGTATCTTTCTTTTTTTTGAACCAACGTATGTGTAGTTGGCTTAACCTTGTATTGAAATCAGCTTGGTTTGACACATTTGTAGGGATATACAGAGGCGAGAGTGATTGTGATGGGAGGTATACAAGGCTACATCTCATTATGTTTATATGTTTTTCTTTCCTTTAATTCTTTTTTTCTGTAGAGAAAGCCAGTACGGGTCGACGGATTGGCAAATTGACTACGGGGTAGCTAGCCTGGCACTACAGTCCACAGGGTGCTTGAAAAATGTCTCCGACGCTTTGTACGGTATACTGATCATCTTAGCACAGTTGGGGATTGAGATTGCTGCACTTTGAACCTTATCTTGCTTGCCAATGCTCTTATAATCAAGACAATAGTTGCTTGGTACAGTGTGTTGGAACAATTTGAGATATTTTAGATATGTCCTGATTTTGTAAAAAAAATAATATATGTAGAAAATGTGTAAAGTATTTTGAGTTTTTTCCTGGATGGCTACATGATGGAGAAATGGATAGGTATGAAATGTAGAAATCTGAGATATGTACCAACCGAAGAAAGTTAGCTGTTCCCAGCAAGCAAGTATTGTTTAGTGATTAAAAATATTAAATAAGGCATTTTAGGCTAATTAATCCAGTATTGCATGTTCAATATTAATATTGTTTTACGTTTTTGTAAAAAAAAAATGACTACACAATATCTAAAATGCCTTCTATTAATGGACAAGATCTAAGTTTTGTTAAAATTTCACAGATCAAATATTAACAATTAAGAGCTGATGCATTTTATCGTAGCTACAGTTAGGGATACCTTGTAGTATAGATACAAATGAATAGCTGAGTTGCATATGTAGGACTTGTTTAACTTAACTAGCTGAATGCATGTCAGTTACGTATTTTTAGCTGAAAATATCTATCGTGGCATTAACAGACTGTAAAATAAACTCAGGTTCAACTGTCCGGACCGTCCTCACTGGGTTTGGACTATCCCAACAATGTATTGAACGTTCACCGTTGGTTTTAAACAGGTTCAATAGACCGGACTGTCCACACCAAATCCGGACTGTCCGTTCAGTGTATCTCAGGTTAACCGTTGGTTTTACTCAGGTTCAATGGTTCGGACCATCCATAAAGCTTACGGACCGTTCGGTTCGTGTTTTTCGTGTCAACGCTAGGTTATACTCAGGTTCAATGGACAGGACTGTCCTCAACATTTCCGGACCGTCTGTTAAGTGTAATTTGCGTCAAAATATGTAGGACTTGTTTAATAGATTGTAAAATAAACTCTGGTTCAATTGTTCGGACCATCCTCAAAATGTCCGGACCGTCCGTACTGTATATTTCGCGTCAACTGTAGGTTATACTTAGCTTCAATGGTCAGGACCGTCCTCACATATTTCAGACCGTCTGTTCAGTGTATTTCGCGTCAGTGCTAGGTTATACGCAGGTTCAATGGTCCGGACCGTCCTGACCTCGTCCGGACCATACAGTGTATTTCGCGTAAACCGTTGGTTTACTCTGTTTCAACGGTCTGGACTGTCCTGACCATGTCCGTGAAAGTGCATCTATCCCCTAAGTGGGTTTTGGTGGATTAATGACAAAGCGGTTAAGAGACTAATGAGTTTATCAAGATTTGTGCAGAGAATTAGTCCCAGGTTGCTTAGTGTGGTGCATGGAGACCCCCCACAAAGACATGATGCAAAACGGCGAAGCGACTCGGAGTTTATTTTAAATTCATTTGAATTTTCTTTGGAGTCGTAGGAAAACCGTTCTATCAAGAGGGGTTGCAAGCAGTGTTCCAAGACCACTCAAGTGCTTAAGTTCCAAATAGCTGAGAGTTCATCACTTTGGCACAACACATACACATGGGTGGGCTATTTTCAGTGTCAGGGTCGGAGGTTCCGACCTCCAGGGCCGAAAGCTCCGACAGGTCCTTCGGCCACAGACTAAGTGTTGGCCGGAGGTTCCGATCCCCAGGGTCGGAACCTCCGGGCTAAAATCTGTGAGTAACGGCTATGTGACGTAAGCCATGTCCTATAAAACCCAAACTTGGATTCTAGCCGTTGCTGATGCATTCCACTTCGTTTCAACTATTCCCTAGCCTCTCCTAAGGTGCTTTGAGCTCTCCCAACTAATCCTAGTGCATTCTTTGTGATTCTTGTGAGGATTTAGTGGGAAATTGGGTGAATTTTGTTGAGAGAAGGCTAGGAGGATCTTGTGCACTTGTGGAGGTCGCGGATTGGCTGCTTGGGGCTTATTTCTCTTGGAGGGAAACCTCCTAGACGGTTAGGCGTCTCCCGCGAGCTTCCTCTTGTTGTGGATTGTCCCGGGAAAGTTTGTGAAGGTTCATCTCACCTCCGCAAGGAAAAGAGGTAAATTCTAGTGGAAACCAAGTTTGATCTTTGTGGTCACTTGGTGAGGAAAGAGGTCAATTGAGACCCAGCTCTTTGGAGCTCTTCAACGGAGACGTAGGATCTTTGTGATCCGAACTTCGGGAAAAAACTTTGTGCCTTCGTTGTCTTTTCTCGTTATTGCCTCATTTTGTATATTAACTTGCCAGCATTTATCTCTTACTCTATTACTTGCATTTTACTTGATCTCTGTCAGATTTATCCTTTATAGAAGTATATTGGTAGAGTCTGAACTCCAGGGTCGGAACTTCCGGCGTTCTAGGCCGGAACCTCCTACCATTTTGGTCGGAGGTTCCTACCAGTATTTTACCGCTGCTTTTGGAGAATTTTTCAGGAACGCCTATTCACCCCCCCTCTAGGCGACATCAACGGGCTTTCAGTCCGGACCGTCTGTTCTATGTATTTCGCGTTAATGAGATTAATATTTAGTCTCTCACTGTCATGCCCAAGGCCTCCAAGCATGCATGTGTCAGCTCCAAGCATGCATGCGTCAGATAGCAGTAACCAATCAGGCGTGTAGAAGGTCTAACTGTTTGGTTAGCCGAACGGTTAAGCGTGTATATTAGTTAAGTTAATCCAGACGTTAATTAGGGTAATTAGTGAATATGATGATCTTTTTAGTTTCAGTAAATTACATGTAGAAAACAAATTCTCCAAGATGTATTCGTTTAGTATAGATACAAATGAATAGCCGAGCCGCGTATGTAGGACTTGTTTCACTGATCTAGGTGAATGCATGTGCTTTGCTACATGTAGAAGATAATATATTATAATATTGTCTAAAATAAATATAAGTTTATTTTCATGAAATGTGTAACTCATCTTTTTTCTCTAGGAAATATTCACAAGACATGAATAAATGAAAGCAACAGTCAACAATTCGTCTTAGCCCATCAGCTACTATTCATCATATGTATAGTTCTCGGCGATATCGCTGGACTTGTAACCTAGACTTTCTTCCTCTTGGTTCCATGGATAGTTTACCAATTTCACGGCTAGTTTGAGCCTAAAATTGGTCATATCCTTCTGCATGGTAGCAAGAGAATGATTGTTAAGGGAAATTCGAGATGTTTCATTGCTTTCCATATGAGTTCTTCAAAATTAGGAGGTAGTACCTGTGTAAAGAATGGACATAATCTATTTCTTGTCCAATACTCAGTATACTTCAGCGTGAATAGGCCACATGAACTTCCATTTGTCTACATTTCCATTCCGACGCATTCATGAATAGGCCATTCCGTAACCTGGCCGTCCTTCCACTTGTCGGATGTGAACAAATTTTTCTTTCGTAGATGGTCGAAACGTTTCTGCAATCCTTGCAACTTTTTATGACAATTATTAGCAATAAGGTCAAACAATGTTAAATGTAAATAGAGTAGTACAATATTTACAGTACCATTTGTTCTAGTTGAGGGCGGTGGGGGTTGGGGCCCGTTGAGTCGAATACTTGTATCGCCTGTTTACGGGCATTAACAACCACTAAGTACCAGTGCGTTTCTTTAATATTTATAGGATAGAAGACCTGAACAAGTATGGGTAGTAAGGTGTAGTCATATCCATAAACTTAATTGTCATAACGACTAATGCAAAACGTACCATATCATGTTGCAGATAACTTCTAGTTTGTGTCACACGGAAGTTGTTTTCTGCTCTATCCTCTATGGAATCCAAGGCATCGTCAGCTATCATTTTGGTCATGTATGTTGTCTCTAGGTAGGTAGCTCCATCTTCCCTGCACTGTATACTAGGTATAGCCCTTAGTATACGGATGTATGCATTTAAGATTTGTAGTTGAGTGTTACAATCAGGCAAAGTAGATGTTCATGTCGAACCCAAGTTGTTCACAAAGATGGACATACCTTGCCGTCCAAGAAACCTTTTGGATTGAGCAGGCAACCAAAATTGTATTTAGTTGCAAAGTAAATGCCGATACGTGCTAACATTTTATACTTAGGCGCGGAACTGATGTACTCTATAGTTGTCTTGTCTTCACTGCTACAAATATAGTTTGCATGAAATAGACATACAATAAACTTTTGTACGAATTCAGAAATGGCAATGGCCACAGAGCCAATCAGTACCTGTACTTGTTATTTCTGTTGGTTTTGGCTCATTGGTTAAATCAATAATTGGGACATTGTCTATTTTTTTGCACTCCTTTTTTTGTTTATGCTTCCTAATCTTTCCATATTCATAGGTATAATCTGCATTACTTTGTTGGATCGGTTTGGATTCTCATCCAGATGGAGGCCTCACTCATTCATTGATGTTTGTGTTGATGCTTGATTTTTTTTCTTTTGAGATTAACCTATTGTGGACAAGTTGGTAGGTCATGAAACAATTGATATTTCTACGTTTGATGGATTGCAATAAGATGAGAGGAATGACTGAACCTTTGTGTCTAACATTTCATTATCTTTCCTTAATTCAGAAGGCTTCAACTCTTTAAGTTCACAATCAACAATTTTTGACCCATCGATGAATGCATCTAGTCTTCCGTGAATTCCTGCTAACCCATCGATCAGTTTTGTTTCTAGTGCCTTGAATTTATACTTCAGTTCTTGTCTTTTCTGCATATGATTGAAATTTGGCTCTGTCAACTTTATACTTGTTGCACAAACATTTTGACTTGAATATGCATATCTATTTATATACCTTTAATAATATCCTCTCCATTGTTCCCGTGTTGTAATCTTCTGGATCCGTGTTGATGCTCGATTTATATACCTTTACTGTTGGCCTCTCCATTGTTTCCTTGTTCCATTCTTCAGGATACATGTTGCTTTCATTGTCTATGCATGATTTGTTCACTTCCGGGTGCCTGATGTCTTGAACAATCTATCACATAATTAGTGCGATAGGATTATTTAAGTGTCAGCATATATTGCATAAATTTCAGCAATCTTCAAATTTGAAATATCTGGTTGGTTTCTTACTGTTCCGTAACCAAATTGATGGATGCATGCAAATCTGCATTGTTTTTCTGCTCTTTTTTCATCCCAATATTGCATAAGTGGTTTCTCACATCCGGGATGACTTAAGGTAGTGTATATATGAGAGATAGACACCTTCTCCCAGAACCAAACCTGCAAATTTTCATAAGTAGTATTAGCATAATTACCATGAGTCCCTGTCACACAGTTGTTGATTCAATCTACCATACCTGAAAAAGAGCTAGATTCCTTGCAAGGTTGATCTTATGTGGTGCTTTGAAGTCCCTTATCTTTGCGAGCAAGTCATTTAGAACAAGGCTTGACCAGTTACGTTTCTTGATTTTTTTTTAACATCTTCAATGAGTCCGAGGTATTCGGACTTGACTTACAGCTGCAAAGTCAGGCACAAATAAAATCCAATCGAGTAGAGAACAAATATCCAAACAAAGTCATCATCATAGCTGTCGGTACTGCTTAAAAACTCTTTCAATACCGAGGAATTAATGCTTGTGGCATTCTTCCATTTGTATTTCTGAAACAAATCAGGGCAGTGTCTTTTTGGTGGTTTCTTTATTTCATCGCCTTTCGATGGCAACCCAAGGATATGCGCAACATCGTTGATGCAAATTTTTAGTTTTTTTCCTCCGATGCTAAACTCTTCTTTATCAATGTCAAAGATTCTTGCTATATCCTTGCACATATCACGACGAATATCCATTGCTTTGAGCTTAAGTAGAGAACCGAACTCACAATTTTCAATGGCATTCTTTTGTTCTTTACTAAAATTGTTGATGGTATCGACTAATATGTTCTGCGAGCATTTTATCGTTCCTTGAAGTAAAAAAAAAGAGCAAGTGAGAGGTGGCATTTGGATACACTGATAATAGATGATCTTATTGGGTTTTTTGGATACGTTGATCTTTTGGGTTGTTGGATCATAATTTGGCTCTCTGCAGTCTGACATAACGAAGGGGAGGTGGCGTTGAGATGTGGCGGCAAGGGGCGTTGATAGGCGGGGGAGATGACAGGCGGCGGAGATGGGCATTGACAGGCGATGGAGAGGACATGCGGCGGACAGGGTGGCGTATTCGCAACCTGCGATGGCGGCGTCGCGTGAAAAATTTCCTTGTAGGGCGTTTTGGGCCGCCATGGCCTGCTGCGTGGACTGCTCCCCGTAGTCCAAAATAACCAAAAATCATGTTTCTAAAGGCTTGACAGCTCCTTGTTCTTACCCCTTTCAGGATCGTACCAAAATATTAGGGAGCAGTTATGTAGATGAAAATATCTATCGGGGCATTTACAGATTGTAAAATAAACTCAACGTGGCAACGGTCCTGACCATCCTCACCATGTTCAGACCATCCCATCAATGTATTTCGTGTCAACTATTGGTTTTACTCAGGTTCAACAGTCCGGACCGTTCGCAGAAGGTTCGGACCGTCCGTTCTATGTATTTCACGTTAACCTTTGGTTTTAGTAAGGTTCAATGGTCTGGACCGTCCTCACCATGTCCGGACCGTCTGTAAAGTCTACTTCACGTCAACTGTAGGTATACTCAGGTTTCACTGTCTGGACCGTCCTCACCGTATCTGGATCGTCCTTTTTTATGTATTTCCGTGCTAGTTCCAGATGGTCTGTTATTGACTGTGACGTGATTGACACGTGGGTCCGACTAGCTATTATGTGTCTACTTGCCATCTACCATCCATGGCCAGCATGAGGCTCAACATGACTGCCTACGGAGGTTAGTGGATGAAGCTCTTGAATGACACGTGGGTCCGACTAGCTATTATGTGTCTACTTGCCATCTATCGTCCATGGCCGGCACGAGGCTCAACATGACTGCCGACATAGGTTAGTGGATGAAGTTCTTGAATGACACGTGGCTCCGACTAGCTATTATGTGTCTACTTGCCATCTACCATCCATGGTCGGCATGAGGCTCAACATGACTGCCGACATAGGTTATTGGATGAAGCTCTTGAATGACATGTGGCTTCGACTAGCTCTTATGTGTCTACTTGCCATCTACCATCCATGGCCGGCACGAGGCTCAACATGATTGCCTACGGAGGTTAGTGGATGAAGCTCTTGAATGACACGTGGGTCCGACTAGCTATTATGTGTCGACTTGCCATCTACCATCCATGGCTGGCACGAGGCTCAACATGACTGTCTACGGAGGTTAGTGGATGAAGCTCTTGAATGACACGTGGGTTTGACTAGCTCTTATATGTCTACTTGCCATCTATCGTCCATGGCCGGCACGAGGCTCAACATGACTGCCGACATAGGTTATTGGATGAAGCTCTTGAATGACACGTGGATCCGACTAGCTATTATGTGTCTACTTGCCATCTACCATCCATGGCCGGCACGAGGCTCAACATGACTGCCAACATAGGTTAGTGGATGAAGCTCTTGAATGACACGTGGCTCTGACTAGCTCTTATGCGTCTATTTGCCATCTACCATCCATGGCCGGCACGAGGCTCAACATGACTGTCGACATAGGTTAGTGGATGAAGCTCTTCAATGCCATTTTGAATGCTAGAAGTTGTTATATTTTGGGACGGAGTGAGTAACATTTATTAATTATAAATTTTAAAATAAAATAAAACTCTAAACACGGACCGTCCGTACCATGTATTTCCCCTAAACCGTTGGTTAACTCAGTTTCAACTGTTCGAAACATCCACACCGGGTCCGGATCGTCCGGACAGTGTTTTCGAACCAACTGTGGGTATACTTAGGATGAAATGTCCGGACCATCCTCACAAGGTCCGGACCATCCATTCTATGTATTTCCCATTAACCTTGTGTAATACTCAGGTTCAACGGTCTGGATCGTCTTGACATATTCCAGACCGTCTGTACAATGTATGTCACTTTAACTGTGATTTTTACTCAGTTTCAATTATCCAGACCATCCGTACGCTTTCAGGACCATCCGTTTTATGTATCTCTCATTGACTGTTGGTTTTCTCATGTTCAATGTTACGGACTGTTCTAACCCCTTCCGGACGGTCCATATATTGTATATCATGTTAATTGATGGTTAGTGGTCCGGACCGTCCCACTCCCACACATCTCCCCAACCGCCCTCACCTAGAGCGCCGCCGTCAACCGCCCTCGCCTAGATCTTCACCGTCGGCTGCCCTAGCTCGGAGCCCCGCCGTCAACCGCCCTCGCCCAGATCTTCACCGTCGGCCGTATTCGCCCTGACCTTCACCGTCGGCCGTACTTGCCCAGAGCTTCACCCTAGCACGGAGCGCCGCGATCCTCCCGCCGTCGCCCACACACTCTACCCAAGTATCCATATACCTCACCTATATTTTAGTGCTACTTCATCAAATTGTTCCTAATCGCTGTTAAATTTAGTTTCTTGTGCAAATGCATTAGCCAAATTTAGTTCCTGGTAATCATGGCTACTATGCTACCACCAACCTTGGGCCTGATAGGCCTAAGTAGTCAATACTAATGGAGGCTGGCCCATTATAAGTTCAATATTGCTAAAAATCTTGCCAATACATTTATTGTGTGTTGAAAAACTTTAGTACAATTGTCTTAATACGTCTTTTTGCGTTGGCAGGTTCACTATGGCTTGTGAGAATAAGGGCAAACGGAAGGTTCAAGAGGAAAAGAAGGTCGACGCCTCATCTAGATCTGTCCGCCGTCGACTAGACACTTGCGACGACCCTTCTTGTACGACAGACGCTTCGGCTCCTCGACCGCAGTGGCACTCTACCCGTACAGCTCGGAAATGTTACAACGAGGCCAGGATAGGAGAGCCAGCTGTTGACGCACCTCCTAAATTATCCTTACCAGATGCTAGCGAGTCCAGTGATGCCAGTGCCAGTGATCAGAACTCAGAGGAGCAGAACTCAGAGAAGCAGGAGAGGTCACCAGTGCACCCAGACGAGCTGCTGGAGGCATGTGACAGTCCACAAAGGGATGATGTAGGCCCGCACCCTCCTCGTGTGGACTACACCCGTTACAAGGCAGTCAGAATGCGCAGGCTGAGGCAAGTCCCAGAGGCTGATTGGTTCCCAACAGCTAGACATCCACACGGTACACTAGGAAATATTCGACTGTGGACTAGGGTCCAGAAGGATCTATACGTAGCCATGAGAGACAAGATGGGTCAGGGACAGACTGGACTCAGTGAGCACCAGGTGTTACAGTGGATCAGTCTCAGTGCAGCTGCTGGAGGATTCGACGTACACAGTCTATTCACAGCACAGCCGGGCCTATCAGAGTTGGTGGTCAGGACACATCGGTTCGCACCTAACGAGGTCATTCAGATGTACGTGTCCTTGTGGATTGACACAGATCGATCTGCTATCTCATTTGTGTTCAGAGGGCAGAGGCACCGCTATACTCGGGGTGACCTTGCTAGATTGCTAGGGTTTGTGTCACATCCAATGAGAATTCATGCCTTGGATTTTCCTCAGGCGAGGCGAGATCCTGTGTTTCCTACAGATGATTAGGCACGTGTGTCACGCCCGGAATTTCCACCCAAAATTCCAAACGCTTACATGTGTATTAAATCCTCGTCCAGGAATCAACCGAGGCACACAAGGACAAATTTGATAACAAAGTACAAATCTATATTGAATAAAGTGACGAATGTATAATTATTACAGAGGCAGATGGAACCTCTCAAACAAATAAAAAGTCTAAATAACGAAATTCACTAGCCATAGCGACGTCTCCATAATCCACAGGCAAACTTGACTTGGACCTAGCCTAGTCCTCCAAATCTTCGCCTTCACTGTAGAATGCTTCTTCTGATGATTTGATATTGCAAGGTGAGTACATGAAATACTCAACAAACCACACAGCAAATATGCAAGTGCACAGGATAACAAATGATGGCATATAGGGCTAGTTTGCATAAACAGTATTTAACTAAACAGTTAAGAGAGAATTAAAATAGTAGAGCAATTAAGCAGTATTAAATCAACACTGTAGAGTCCACCTGGCTACATAGGCCCAAACCATCCCAATCTGGATGTCTCATATCTCATTTAAACATTAGTTAATATATGGGACTGATCACGAAAAACATCATTCAGCTCGCCCATGTCCACGGGCACGGCTATTCGAACAGTTTTACTTTAGCCAGAGGTGTACATCTTTACCCATAAGACACAACCCCATAACATGTCACCATGCGCTTTGGCACCACCACGATACCTCGGAAAGGAGTTGTGAGAGGACTCTTCACATAACATGTCTAACAGAATGTCCACCCGCTAAGTCCCCAGTAGAGATGGCCCAACCTCCAGGCTAGAGAAACTCTTGGCTCCCAAACATATGGTCTTATTGGCACTGCCATTGTGGATTTATTGACACTACCACCTATCAACTAAACACACCATGGTGTCTCCTGCTGGGACATCCTACACTACAAGTCTAGCCGTTGCCCATGCTGGCTTGTGTTTAGTACGGTAAATGCTTCACAACAGTAGCTCGTGAACTAGTCTTTAACTGTCATGAGCACCGCTAGCAACAAAATCAACTTGGTGCTCACAACCCACCATTCATCCATGTTTTAGTTGCCCATTAAGAATCAGTCTCACACGACCACCGTTGTGAACAGAACCATCATCATTTTATGTGTAATCAAATATGATTAACAACCTTTATGTGATTCTATAGTTTCTAAGCCGAGCTAAGCAACCTAGAATTATTCTAGCTAACCAATATTTCAGCTAGCTAGTCATATTAATCTCATAGGTACAAAGGTAGGGTATCAAAACAACGGGCTGTAAACAAGGATCAGGGTTTTCCTTTCCAATGTCATTCTAAAATAAATGCACTTTTGAATCAAAATAGAGATTTAAATCATAGGATCAACATGCTCAAAGGGTTGTGGGTCTGTGTGACTTGCCTTGCTGCTCCACAAAGTCTTCCGAACCTTCCTCAGCGTAAACCGGCTCTTCCGAAACGTCCGAAACTATAGGCAAGTAACAAAATGAGAAAAAATAGTACATAAGCACATAGCAACAGTACATGTGGATATTTTTAATGGATAGATCTTAATTTTTAAAGAATTTAGCAACTTGAACGACCTCAATCCGAGTTCGTATGAATTAGTTATGATTTTTGGAAGTTTAAACCGATTAAAACCATATACAGTAATTATTAAAGTATTAATGACGCAATAATGAATTAATTTTGAAAAGGAAAAAGAGATTTATTGTGTCATTAGAGAGTGGTCCACCGTAGACTGGGTCCACGGGATCGGTCCACCGGGTTTAACGGTTAGGATGGATTGGATCAAGATCCACGGCTTAGATTTACCCTGAGGTCAGCGCATGGATGCGCCACATCTGGCGCCGATCTGGCAGCCACGGGGATGGAGGGGTGACTCGGCGGCTGACGGGGTGACGGCGTAGGCGACCGGTGACGGCGGTGACTCGGGCGGCAAGGCTCGGCGGCGGCTGCGGCTTGCGCCAAAAGGATGAGCTCGACGAGGCGATCTTACTTTGCAAGTACTCGGCGATGAACGGTGACGAACTTCGGGTACTCGGCGGCGAACTTCTGGTACTCGGCGGGGAAGGGCGGCTGCCGAGTGGCGGACTAAGTGCTACTCTACCAGCTGAACACGACTAGGTAGTCGGCGAAGGGCGGCGACTGACTGAGTGGCGGCGTGGCGTTGCTGGACTTGGCAGCGGCAGTGGCGCTGGGATCTAACTGAGGCTGGGGCTCTCCGGGGTGTCTAGAGCTAGGGCAAGGGCGGCGGTGGACTGAAGGGGGGGGGGGGACGGTGGTACTTATAGGGTCACCAATCGGAGGAGTCCGAGGCGGATAAGACGGCTATGGCGGCGGCAAACTCAGACGGCGGCGGACTCCGAGTCGATCTCGAGTTCGAGCTTAATCCCGAATCGTTTCACGTTGGGTTTTGAGGGGATTGGCGGCGGGGATAGAGGGGTGGATTTCAACTCTACCAATTTGAGGAGATCACGCGAAGGGCAGCCGGATTTCGCGCGGGGAGGGTGGCGAACTCGGGCTCGGACTCGGCCTGGGGAAGACAAGGATCCCAACAGGTGGGGTCCACCTGTCGGCGGGGAAAAGAAAGAGAGGGAGAAGTGGGCCAAGCTGGGCTGCGGGTGAGGGAGAGAGAGAAAGGAGGGGAGATGGGCCAAAGTCGGCCCATGGCCTCGGGGAAAATTTTAAAACCTTCTTCCAATTATTTATTCACTGATTTGGCTTTTGATTTATTAAAAATACTTCCACAGCTCAAATAATTCCTAGAAAAATCCATGGACTACAAGAATTAAAGAAGTATTTAGTAAAATTTTCTCTGGCCCATTTTTACTTTGAAATTTATTTAGGATCTTTATTAACCATTTCTTTAGGCTTTTAATTATTTTCTGAAAATTATATTTTCACAGGTATTATTTATTAACTTATTTTTAGAGTGTGACAACGTGTTTTCTTGCGTGACGGTGAGGTTGCATCTCGGTCGCAGAGACAGTTGAGTCTAGCTGGCTCTATTGTCCTTGCAGCGATCCGGCGGAACCTCATCGCGCACAAAGGCGCGAAGGAAGGAGTGACAACAGTGATGAAGTGGGTCTTGTATCACCTATTCAGTCGGCAGTGCTTTGACATCGTCGATCTTATGCTGGCAGAGATGGAGGAGGTTATCTACAGTGCCATCGGACGTCAGTTACCGTATGGTCCCTACATGTTCGCACTTCTTTGGACGGCAGAGTTGGTCGATATCATCTCCTACAGGATGTTGCCGTGCATCATTAGTACTTGCTCACCTGCTCTGGCGACAGACAGGAGACACGGGGATAGGGCCCTGCCAGTGCCAGTAGCAGATGTGCCAGCAGCAGATGGTGTTAGCTTGGTAGAGGAGGAGGCACCTAGGGAGGACATCCCAGACGTGCCCCCCATTTTATGGCTTCGACGTTACAGTTCTCTACCGGTGGGCAGGGATCAGGCGTAGTCTAGCAACTCTAGGAGCAGTGACTTTGAGTGCACAGTTCTTCAAGAGCTTACGAGCTTGCGTTCACAATTCGAGCGCCACACAAACTACATTGCTCGCGTGATGCACGATATGTGGGAGCAGGTACAAGATTTACGAGAGGCTACAGGACTTCCACACTCTGCTCCTCCGGTGCCACCTACATCCACTGACATGCCTACTTCAGCCGGTACAGCTGCACCATCTTCCGCGATAGTTGAGCGGCTGATGCCACATATAGGTGCTACAGAGGAGGACCCCGCCACCACTGGGGAGGCGACGCCGGCCTCTGTCATTGTGTGACCTGTACCTACTACAGAGGATGACACCACCGCTGCTGGGCAACCGATGCTGCTTATAGGTGCTATAGAGGACCACCCACCTATGGAGGAGGACCCCGCTAGTACCGCAGAGGGCGACACCACCGCTCTTGCTGATGTGTCACCCACCTCCTTTGCTGACATTGACGAGGCAGCTGGGCGACCGACGCCGCTTACAGGTGTTACAGAGGACCTCTCACCTAGAGCGGAGGACCCTGCCACTACTGCAGAGGGGGCACCAGCCTCCATCGTTGTTGCTACTACAAAGGGAGACACCACCGCTCCTGCTGAGGTGTCACCCACCGCCTTTGCTGATGTTGACGAGGCAGCTGGGCAATTGATGTCACCTACAGGTGTTACAAAGGACCTCGCACCTACAGTGGAGGACCCTACCACTACTGTAGAGGGGGCACCCGCCTCTGTCATTGTTGCTACTACAGAGGGAGACACCACCGCTGCGGCCGAGGTGTCATCCTCTATCGTTGCTGAGCTAGACGATCCTATTGCTGCCGTCGACCTTGCAGCCATGGCAATTGATGATGACTAGCACTAGACTTTTGCACTGTATATATCGTGAATATATTTTTGCTAAACTCCATTTGACGCTTCGGATTGTGGTTGTTCGTACTTTATCATGTCATTTCAGAAACTTATTTACCTATCTCGTGCTTGTCTATAACATATTTCGTGGTGAAAGTATTACTAATTTGCTTATGTATGACATATTTCGTGGCATCAAAGCATTATATAGCTCACCAAACAGCTCATGCTTCCTTATTCCATTCTAGAAGAGACGATCTAAGCTTTATATTAGAAATTCATAATGTTGGAGAGACGTGAGTGCTACTCATGGAATCTGAAGAGAAGGCTAATATGGCCATACTCTATATACTACTGTACATAACATTCCCTTTTCTCCACTATTGAAGGACTTAGCTGAGGAATGAGATCATTTACATAACATTCCTCACAAAGTCTGGACGGTCCATAAATTGTTAACCGGTAATTGCCGTGTCAACGTTCCTAACCATCCTCACTTAGTCCGGATGGTCTGAACCTCAGAGGATGATCCTGTTGCCGTCGTCGACTAAAATCATTTTTGTTGCTCTGTCGAGATTGCCCGTTACTGGTTCGTATGGTCCGGTCCTTAATGTCATGCTAGGATATGCAGTGCCAACGTTCCAGACCGTCCTTACTTAGTCCGGATGGTCCGGACCTCAGAGGATGATCCTATTGCTGCTGTCGACTAAAATCATTTTTGTTGCTTTGTCGGGACCATTCGTTACTGGTCCGTACGGTCCGGTCCTTAATGTCATGCTAGGATATGCCGTGCCAACGTTCTGGACCGTCCTCATCGGGTCCAAACGGTCCGGACCTCAAAGGATGATCCTATTGCTGCCGTCGACTAAAATCTTTTTTGTTGCTCTGTCGGGACTGTCCGTTACTGTTAAGTACAGTCCGGTCTTTACTGTCATGCTAGGATATGCCGTGCCAACGTTCCAGACCGTCCTCACTTGGTCCGGATGTGGGTGCCATGGGCCCTGGGTACCTCATGACAAGCATATGGGCCACTCGGATAGAAGATGGGCCTAGCCTTGTGATTAGAGATATAGCTAGATTCGGCAGACTTCGCCTTGTATAGAAAGGAATATACAGTCTTAGTCGGGTGCGTTATATCTCTAAGGGGAGATCTCCTAGTCGTAATCCGATGGGGACTCCTACCTTGTAACCCTGTCCCCTAGTATATAAGGGGAGGCAGGGCGCCCCATGAGGGCGGAGGAGCACACATAAGCTCACGGGATCATTGATCACCACAAATCCTCAAAGGAATACCACCACAACTGGACGTAGGGTATTACCTCACATCGAGGGCCTGAACCAGTATAAAATCTCCCTGTGTTCCTTTGCAATCCACCGAGTTTCCATCCGCCGAGTAGCCCCATATATTTATTGCCGGTGTAAAACATCGACAGTTGGCGCGCTAGGTAGGGGCTTCGTCGCGATCTACATCTACAAGCTCGATGGATCCAGCAACCGAAGTCGACGGCGGCAAACTCTCCCCCGGAGATACAATCGCATTCAAAAGCCTCGACTTCGTCGCCGACTAGATCGGCAATCTCACCTTGGCCGACTCGGACTCGATCCTATCTGCCAGGGAACCAGCCGACTCCGCGCCAGTCGGCCTATACGATGCTGCAGCAATCTTTCACGACATGCTGCGGCAATCTCTAATATGCCCGAGTCCAGGGACAACTCTTTCTTTCGGTGTTCGACTCGGACTCGGTTTTGAGCCGGCCGAGATCGGGCCAAAAAAGGAAGAGATCGTCAATTTCCCGTTCGGACTCGGCAACGCCGCGGATATCTACGATCTACATCCGACGCGGCAAACCCGATCCTCTGGAGTTCGACTCGGATACGGCCCCGAGCCGCTCGAGATCGGATCTAGGGAGGTCGGAGTTGTAATCACCCCCATCAACTATTCCGACTACGACTCTCAGTCGGACTACGACTCCCAGTCGGATTCCGACTCTAAGTCGGACAGCAGTTCGGCAAGCTTCTTCCCGCCACGAGAAATCTTCATGGCATCCAAAGGCTCTATTCCTACTCAGGAATCACGCCGACTACACGAACAACAAGAGGAGGAGGCCTGCCGACTGCAAGAACAACAGGAGGAAGAAGCAAGACACCTGCACGCCCGCAACGACGGCCTACGCAGGGCTGGGCGAACCGCTCAGCAACAAACCCTCCAAACAAAAGTCGGCGACCACGACGTCTTCGTCACGCCACAACAGAACGTCGTGGCCGCCGCGACCCTACTGGACATGGTCCAACTTGGGCCTGATCACCAGGCCACCCCGACGATCGCAAGGATAAAAGCCCTGCTTACCGCTGGTGCATATCAGCAGCACCAACAGTCGGGTGATACCTTCATACCGACCGACCGGTCGACATTCCCAACGGCAGTCTCATCTACCTCAAAGCGACGCCGAGCGGCTGGCTCCAGTCAGCTGCATACGGAGGCACGTCAGGCGTCACTCGGCAGCCCCAACGACAACCGGCGACGTCAAAGCAACCGTCGGGATGATCAGGACCTTCGAGGCCGACAACGACGTGATCTTCGGTAGGACATCAACGCTCGACACTGCGAACGAGAAGATGATGAGCAACGCCAACCGGAAGACGAGAACGAGCGTTTCGGCCTCCACCACGAGCGGTTTCGCCGCCGTAGTCGAGGTCGGAGTCCTCATGAAGATGAAGGAGTACCGGCCTTCACCCAGGAGCTACAACAGGCCGACTGGCCATCGGGTTTCAAGCCTACAGGCATCGAAAAATACGACGGCAAGACCAATCCCGAGTCCTGGCTCACAGCATACACTCTGGCAATCCAAGCTGCCGGAGGTGACCACAAAGTCATGGCTAACTACCTCCTAGTTGCTCTAGCCGACTCAGCGAGGACATGGCTAATAGGACTTCCCAAGCAATCAATCGGCTCTTGGGGAGAACTCCGGGAACGTTTCATCACCAACTTCCAGGGAACATACGAGAGGCCATCTTCCGAGTACGACTTATATCAGTCGCATCAAAGGAGGAACGAGCCTCTTCGTGACTTCATCAAGAGGTTCTCTGAGAAGAAAAATTCAATCCCAAACATCAAGAACGAGGTCGTCATCACCGCCTTTCGAAAAGGAGTCAAAGACACCTCGTTCATCGACAAATTCACTCGGAAGCCTCCCAACTCTGTCAAGGCTCTATTCGACATGGCAAACAAGTACGCCGACTCAGCCCACGCTGTTGCTGAGGCTTCGAAGGCAAAAAGGCATCCTGACAGAAGAAGCGGGAGGGCACCAACGACACGGTCCCGACTAAAGCCGGGAATCACAATCGCAAGTCGGACGGCTTCATTGTGGCAGTCAGTCACAACCGTCTTCGACCTTCAACAACTGAGGATTATCAGAACAACAAGAGACATGCTCGGGGGCTCATAAGCCCAAACGCAAGGATGGCATCCCCACTCCCAAATACCGAACAGCTGTTAACGCCAAAATTTGGTACGGGTCGTTACCATGTTCGGTTAAGGAAAGAAGCGATATCAGCCATTGGAAACTAATCTAGAAGAATCCGAGCTTGGGAAGGAATCGTGAAGACCACGTTATGGCAGTTATTTATCTTATCTATTAGACAGTTTTATCTTTTAGGAAACCTGATCTCTTGTCTGATCAGGTCTGTTAGTTTTCCTTTTCTAGTTAGGAAAGTCTTGTTCCGTGTCCTATGAGGACTCTTGTAACTCGGGGTATATATACGTATGCCCGGGGACCTTGTAATCTATCAATCGATCAATTAAACTTCGGCGCATCGCCAACCTTTCGACGGGTTCTTGCTTCTCGAGCGGGGCTGCATCGGTTAGGTCCGAACTCCTGCGAGAGGGTAAGACTCGTCACCCCTTACCCAGGTGTATCTGCCCTGTCTACGGCTGCATCGGTTCGGTCCGACCTCTTAGGCCGATCAGGTATACCACATCACGCGTGCGTAGATCTTATCAGTTTACTGGGGGCGATTTATCATCAGTTCGTGCTGCATCGGTTGGGTCCGACCTACTGAACTGCCAGCGATAAATCGTTCCTGCTAGGCTGATGGTTTTTGCGCAAGCGTCTTATCGGAATGTATAGCCGGTAAGTTATTTTCATCACAGTTGCATTAGGTCTATCGGCTCGTTGAGGTTCCTTTACTATTATCGATCTGTGCTGCATCAGTTAGGTTTGAACTACTAGATCGATAATAATAGATTTATCCTTGTCGGGCTGATTGGTGTATATGCGGCGTTCTATCGGAGTGCTTAGCCGATAGGTTATCTTTTTATAAAGCCGACTGTATTATCCATACTGTTTTGGTCATCTATATTATCATCGGTTTTCTAGCCGATGCATATGTGTTTCCTCGGCAGTCGGCTGGCTTACTATTTTGCTTATCTATTGATAATCGGCTCCTAGCCGATGCACATGTTATACTGACATCTTGTCTATTTGCTCATAGCACCATCGGTTTCCTAGCCGATACACAGGTGCCATCGGCTATCGGCTACGAGGAGTCTATATCAGCCCGTATCGGCCGATAGCCGATTGCGCAATTGCTGCCGATCCGGGCACGAGGACCAACAAGGACCCGGACGCGAGCACGAGACCCGGGCGCGAGTACAGGCAGAGGCCCGGGCACGAGCATAACGACATCGGCTGGAAGGAATCCGTATCGGCTTGCTGGCCGATTGGATCAGTGATCTAATTTCTTCATCTCCTTGTCAATTGCTGGGTCAAATTGACTGGCACGCCCGCGAACCTCAAACTTTAGGACCTGCACTGGAGCTAAGCAGATCTCCCAGGCCTTCGCGTGTCTCTAGGCGCCGAACCAGATCGTCAGCAAGCTTTTCGGCACACCCGGCGGTTTTCGGCGTCAACACGTTTTTGGCACGCCTGGTGGGACACGATCTTCATATTATCACAGTATATCCTATCGGCTGAATCAACACGTTTTTGACCCGGTGGGACACAGAACTTCAACATGGCTGGAAAAGAGGTCAGCACAGACAACATAATCCCAATCACAATGGAAGACTTGACCGAAGAACAGAGACAACAAGTGGAGCAGAACATCGAAGATTTTCGGAAGCTTTGTCTAGAATCCTTCGGTATGACAGATCAAGGGCCGATTCAGAAGTCGCAATTTCCAAAACCTGTTTTTATTGACGAATCGAGCCATATATCGCCTACAAGTTCACAGAAGCCGATCCAAGACATGTTTAATGAAGCAGTTCATCATGCGTTGACTGATCAATCTGGGGTATTGGTGAACACATTACAGAGCTTGATCAAGAAGGCAGTAGAGCCGATTCAAATACCCGGGGGGCAACAAGATGGGATTCCTCAAGGATATCAAACTGCGTACTATGGGGGGCATCAACAGAGTTATTCAGAAGCTGTTCCTGAGTACAATTATCAGAGGGAATATCAGAATCAGAATCGGCTACCAACTCCACCTCTGCGTTATTACGGTGAAGATCCAAGAGAAGACAATTTATCGGCAAGAATCACAGAGGTGATGAAAGAACAATTCGGTCTAAGACCGAAGGAAGAAATGTTTATGTATCGGCATCCATATCCAGATTGGTTTGATAGAGTTCCGTTGCCGCGCCGATACAAAGTGCCAGACTTCTCCAAATTCTCAGGGCAAGATGATGTGTCTACAGTGGAGCATGTCAGCCGATTCTTGGCGCAGTGCGGAGAAGCATCGGCTGTAGAAGCTTTGAGAGTTAGACTCTTCCCGTTATCATTATCCGGATCGGCTTTTACATGGTTTTCTTCATTGCCACCTAACTCAGTTCAAGGTTGGGCCGATCTGGAAAAGCAATTCCACAAGTATTTCTTTATGGGGAGTCAGGAGATGAGTTTGATAGATTTAACATCGGTAATACAGAAGCCGGAGGAATCAGTCACGGAGTATATCCAGCGGTTTCGTGATGTTAGAAGCCGATGTTATAGTTTAAGTCTGGATGATGCACAGCTGGCCGAGTTAGCATTCCAAGGTTTGGTGGCTCCGATCAAGGAAAGATTTTCATCAGAAGACTTCGAGAGCCTAGCACACCTAGTACAAAAGGTATCGGCTCATGAGAGCCGACTTCAAGAGGCCAGGAAGGAATATTAAGGCCCAAACAGAAGAAGAATTTCGAAGTTTGATAACAAACTCCGAAATTGGGGGGCATGTGTTAACGCCAAAATTTGGTACGGGTCGTTACCATGTTCGGTTAAGGAAAGAAGCGATATCAGCCATTGGAAACTAATCTAGAAGAATCCGAGCTTGGGAAGGAATCGTGAAGACCACGTTATGGCAGTTATTTATCTTATCTATTAGACAGTTTTATCTTTTAGGAAACCTGATCTCTTGTCTGATCAGGTCTGTTAGTTTTCCTTTTCTAGTTAGGAAAGTCTTGTTCCGTGTCCTATGAGGACTCTTGTAACTCGGGGTATATATACGTATGCCCGGGGACCTTGTAATCTATCAATCGATCAATTAAACTTCGGCGCATCGCCAACCTTTCGACGGGTTCTTGCTTCTCGAGCGGGGCTGCATCGGTTAGGTCCGAACTCCTGCGAGAGGGTAAGACTCGTCACCCCTTACCCAGGTGTATCTGCCCTGTCTACGGCTGCATCGGTTCGGTCCGACCTCTTAGGCCGATCAGGTATACCACATCACGCGTGCGTAGATCTTATCAGTTTACTGGGGGCGATTTATCATCAGTTCGTGCTGCATCGGTTGGGTCCGACCTACTGAACTGCCAGCGATAAATCGTTCCTGCTAGGCTGATGGTTTTTGCGCAAGCGTCTTATCGGAATGTATAGCCGGTAAGTTATTTTCATCACAGTTGCATTAGGTCTATCGGCTCGTTGAGGTTCCTTTACTATTATCGATCTGTGCTGCATCAGTTAGGTTTGAACTACTAGATCGATAATAATAGATTTATCCTTGTCGGGCTGATTGGTGTATATGCGGCGTTCTATCGGAGTGCTTAGCCGATAGGTTATCTTTTTATAAAGCCGACTGTATTATCCATACTGTTTTGGTCATCTATATTATCATCGGTTTTCTAGCCGATGCATATGTGTTTCCTCGGCAGTCGGCTGGCTTACTATTTTGCTTATCTATTGATAATCGGCTCCTAGCCGATGCACATGTTATACTGACATCTTGTCTATTTGCTCATAGCACCATCGGTTTCCTAGCCGATACACAGGTGCCATCGGCTATCGGCTACGAGGAGTCTATATCAGCCCGTATCGGCCGATAGCCGATTGCGCAATTGCTGCCGATCCGGGCACGAGGACCAACAAGGACCCGGACGCGAGCACGAGACCCGGGCGCGAGTACAGGCAGAGGCCCGGGCACGAGCATAACGACATCGGCTGGAAGGAATCCGTATCGGCTTGCTGGCCGATTGGATCAGTGATCTAATTTCTTCATCTCCTTGTCAATTGCTGGGTCAAATTGACTGGCACGCCCGCGAACCTCAAACTTTAGGACCTGCACTGGAGCTAAGCAGATCTCCCAGGCCTTCGCGTGTCTCTAGGCGCCGAACCAGATCGTCAGCAAGCTTTTCGGCACACCCGGCGGTTTTCGGCGTCAACAACAGCTAAGTCGCTTCCTGATAAATATTTCTTCACTCGGCCTTGCCAATGCCGCTTACACCTAATAGGTGCACAAGCTGCACTCTTCTCTGTTTTTGCTCTTAAATGATTGCAAAAGTACTCAAGTAGCATAAATCCTGATCCGTGAAACTTTGCTCCATGAAAGACGAACTCAAGTCACCCAAAACGCGTGTCTGGGAAAGAGCCATGAGCCAACTCCCGACGCTAGGGGGCTATGACTAGTCGGGAAGAGTGTTTAAACGTAAGGGGTCAACTACTTGGGGAAATTAATATCAAAAAGAGGAAGAACTCGTATTTACATATATTGTAAAATACATTTTATTCGGGTGATTATTTTCATCATCAGATGCCACTCATCCGATATCTTTATATTGCAGGCCCAGCTCCGGATATGCGTGACAGGAACTCAGGGCTGCGAGCTCATCTCCTACGCTCGGGGGCTGGACAAGTCTGCCAAAATACACTCGGGATGCTCTATGAGGGCTACTGACTGAGTACTTGCACCAGTCGGGATGTCATCTTCCCCGGCTACGCTCCATGCGAGCTAATAATCGACCTCCGGCGCCAGTTGGGGCTGTGTACTACTCGGCTAAGTAGGGTACGCCCCATGAGGGTCGCCAGCCGAATCCTACGCTAATGCTAGGTTCGGGTACCTTATTTGGTCACGGCTCTATCAGGTTGGGTACGCCCCATGAGGGTCGCCAGCCGAATCCTATGCTAATGCAAGGTTCGGGTGCCTAGCTTGGCTATAACTCTGTTGGATAGGGTACGCCCCATGAGGGTCGCCAGCCAAACCCTCTGCTAGTGCAAGGTTCGGGTACCTTGTTCGGCTTTACCCAAGTCAGAGAAGACTTACATCGTTAAAGTGCATCCGGAGTTCTCATGCACTGCGTCACACCTGAGGAGGGCAAGCAGATCCTGCGTTATACCCACTCAGGCTTACGTGGCAACTAGTTTGCATCCAGAACGTAAGTCGGAAAGGCTTGCGAATAAGGATTTCTCTGGCTGATTGCGGTTACCAACACCAAAAAACTCATCCTGACATGCGATGGATGATACTTCTATAGAGCTATGCTGGATAGGTCGGCTCATGCCGGCTTATTTGGTAGCAGCCACCAAGATATGAGTTCCTACAGTAGCACGCTCCATGTGGGCTGCCCGCAGGCTGAGTTGAAATTATAGCGCTGGTGCTACCAACAGGAGCCGATGAGGTAAACAGATATGCTTCATGAGAGCCTTATTGCTAAACATATATGTTTGGGTATCTGTTTTATCCACTAGGTCTCGAGGATATATCCTTACAAGGATCACAAGCTGGTCTTCATTAAAATTGGGGATGCAGGTATCTTTCTCGGGTACACCTGACCACGCCGTGGATTTATTTTCATAAAGTGGTACTCGGCCTACATGCGTGGCCACCAGTTGCCATGAGTAACATTATTCCAGCCGACATGACGCTGAAGAGTCTAACTTTCGAGTAGTGCACTACTCGGGAGAGACTATAAATTTCTCATTCCCGCTGACATGATGCGGAGGAGTCTAACTTCCGGGTGGGATGCCACTCGGGAAAGACTATAAACCTCTTTTCCAGCTGACATGAAGCTGAAGAGTCCCATATACGAGTAACATCTTACTCGGCAAGACTATAAACGCATATTCCGACTGACATGAAGTCGAAGAGTCCTATATACGAGTAGTATCCTACTCGGCAAGACTATAAATCATATTTCGATTGACATGATACCGAAGAGTCTCATATACCAGTAGTATACTACTCAGGAAAGACTACCAGGTTAAAGATCTTTGACTTTATGATTAATTGTCTTCACAATTAAGCACAAAGTCGGGGGCTACACCTAATAGGTGCGCCTATTCGGCGTACACTATTCATACATCTACACGAAGCCCTTCATAGCCTCGTTGCCAGCTGACATGGAGCAGGACTCGGGAAGAAGACACACTCGGACAAAGAGTACTTGGGAGCAACGCACTCGGGCGATCTTCACCGTGGAGGACGAGCACTCGGCATCAGCTGTGACTCAACTATGAAGGTCTCGGGGGCTACTGTGGGTGCCATGGGCCCCGGGTACCTCATGACAAGCATATGGGCCACTCGGATAGAAGATGGGCCTAGCCTTGTGATTAGAGATATAGCTAGATTCGGCAGACTTCGCCTTGTATAGAAAGGAATATACAGTCCTAGTCGGGTGCGTTATATCTCTAAGGGGAGATCTCCTAGTCGTAATCCGATGGGGACTCCTACCTTGTAACCCTGTCCCCTAGTATATAAGGGGAGGCAGGGCGCCCCATGAGGGCGGAGGAGCACACATAAGCTCACGGGATCATTGATCACCACAAATCCTCAAAGGAATACCACCACAATTGGACGTAGGGTATTACCTCACATCGAGGGCCTGAACCAGTATAAAATCTCCCCGTGTTCCTTTGCAATCCACCGAGTTTCCATCCGCCGAGTAGCCCCATATATTTATTGCCGGTGTAAAACATCGACACCGAACGGTCCGGAATGCAGAGGAAGATCCTGTTGCCGCCGTCGAATAAAACCATTTTTGTTGCTCTGTTAGCACCGTCCTTTATTGATCCGTACGGTCCGCTCTTCACTGTCATGCTAGGATATGCCGTGTGAACATTCAGGACCGTCCTTACTTGGTTCGGATGGTCTGGAACCCAATGGAAGATCCTGTTGCCGCCGTCGAATAAAATCATTTTTGTTGCGCTGTCAGGACCGTCCGTGTAAAATAATAGGAAGGCAATTTCGTTTCCTACCATTTCTGTTTCTCGCCATTTATAAAAATTATTTTTTCTAATTTTTGTTAGTGTCAGATTGGCACGTGAATGAAGTTATTATATTTGGGGACAAATAATGAATGCTAGAAGATGCTATATTTTTGGACGGAGGGAGTAACATTTATTGATTATAAATTTTAAAATAAAATAAAACTCTAAATTAAGAGTGTAATAAAAATCAACGTGGAAACTTTCCGGACCGTCCTCACCTCTTACGGACCATCTGTACAATGTATTTTCCGTTAACCATTGGTTTTACTCAGGTTCAGTGTTCCGGACCGTCCTGACCAAGTCTTGACCATCCATTCAGTGTATTTCGCATCAACTGTAGGTGTATTTAGGTTGAACGGTCCAGATTGTCCTGACATGTTCCGGACTGTCCGTTATATTTATTTCCGTGCTAGGTTAGGACCATCTGTTAAGTGTATTTTGTGTTAACTGTGAAAATAAACTAAGGTTCTGTTGTCCGGACCGTCCTGACCAAGTCTGGACCATCCATTTATTTTATCTCGTCTTGCTGCCTCCCTCCCTCCCTCTCTCCTCGCCATCTTCTCGCAGTCCTCCATGTCGTCACTGCGGCCGTCGTTTCCAACCTCACATCTGAATCTAGGGTTCACCAAAACGAAGGATTGAAGATATGATGCTGAGGGATTGGGTGTGGGAAAGGGGATTAACTCGATCCCACCCATTTCGTTTTTCCTTTGGGGGAATTTCCCCAACACCCGAATAGAGCCTCAAGGATCATCTTTCCTTACGAATCCTTACCCATCTACGTGTGTACCAGTCCGTATCGTAACCTACTATGTTTCTGTGGATATGTTTCTTTTATATTTTCGGTTTTCCACAACTCACGCACGGACGCACCACCACCAAACCCACCACCGAACCTAATGGCACGCAAAGATGGCGATTCCACCCCTAACTCCGGGAATCAATCTACCACTGATGACAACTCCGGCAAGCAATCCTTCATCCACAACGACACACGTCGGTGGGAGGCAAGCTGAGCCACTCTGATTTGATCAGAACACTCCACCTGTAAGTTTGCCCTAATTTATCTATCTGTGCTACTGAAATTTGGGGCTCCTCATTTGGCAACCACTTCTAAAGTTTTTTTTAGTGAGATCAGAGGGTTCTTAAACAAGCATACATAGTCGCGCTTAGTTGATTTTTCTGACAGCATATGGTTGATTTACCTCTTGAGCATTATTCAGCTTATCGGTCGACTGTATATAAAAATTGTATGGTGTAATGCAGCATGCTACGCAGAGGGTAGAGATACTGTATGGAGAAATCGCATCAGACAAAAGCAATGAAGAAGACCCAAATACCCTACTATCGAGGTCAATGTACAAACTTTTTGCTTCCCCCAAGAGATGGAAAAAATGCCGGTACGTAACAGGACTGAACATCTGGCCTCTAATTAAAAGCTGTTTTAATTAGATATATTGTGATGACCACATTGGTGCCATTTAGGTGTCTAATGCCTTTTGTAACATACTTCGCACGGTACATGCACTTGATAACCGGGAAAAAGCACACCATCGTGCAATGGAATCGGTTCAAGACTCTATTCTGAAGGGGCAACAAGAAACCATAGCTAGTATACATAACATCGAAAGGGCAATCGTACAACTGGCAAGCAAATACGAGGTAAATATAATTTCATACCTTGCCATATAATATAATTGTAATTTATACCATGAGCATTAAAGTTTGAAAAGGAGGGAAAACAAACCGGTAAACGGAAGTGAAACGATTCTATAGAGCGACGAATTTCTACATTCGCCGGCAGGGCACCACTGCCAATTGAAGAGAAAAAGCATATCTACTACTTCTATGCCACCAAGCCAAACAATTTTAGTAGGTATGATTCGACCAAAAGAAGGCTAAGTGATCATACGACACCAGACGTAATGGGAGGTAATCATCGGTCTACTTGAAGTAAGATTATCATGTCGTACCATATAATGATGTTTATGTGCCTTGCAATGCAGAGTTTAGGTGCTTCAAGGATGAGATGGATTTGGTCGAAAGGATCAACTTTGGCAACGAAGACGAAGGACACATAATTGCCAAATTTGGAAAAAACAATTTTATCGAAGGAAAACGTAAAGACGACTTTAACTGCGGACTACAATGATGATACATATAAAAAATGTCTGGATGACAAGGTCTGTTACACTTATTGCCTTCTCATACGTATATTCGACGTTTTAATGAATCCTCAATATTGTAATATATGTTCAGATTGTGGATGCACGCATCAATGACATGCGTGCTAAAGTACCTGATTTCACTAGGTGGTGCGGCAAAGCTTACCTAGAGAACACCTTAATGCCCCAAATGTTCCTATTCAAAAATCAATAGAGCACGGACGACTCTGAAGAGGAACAAAACCACATGCGGGCAGTTGCACTGAAATACGTCAGTCATAACATGGTACTGATAAATTCCATTTTTAATTTTCTACAATTGCATTTACTATTGTTGCATTTTTAAGAAACCCTTTGTGCAGATTTTCCTCCCCATGTGTTACCAGCATCACTGGTTCTTAGTTGTCATCAACGCAGCTAGGCGTGAGGTTCAGGTCTTAAATTCCCTCAAATCATATGACGATGCAATTTTTGGCGTAGTAATCAATATGGTGAGCTTTAATATCTTGTTCACAGTTTGCGTATACCAATTTATTAAGTACTTAATAAAACTGGAAAATGTATTAGGCTGAAGGATTCAACCGTTATATGAAGCAGCTAACAGATGAAGACCTCGATCAATACAAATGGTGGCAGCATTTGGATGCGACATCATGGAATATCAACATGTTGCAAGGACTACCACAACAAGAAGATACCACATCATGTGGACTTTTCATGCTCAAATACATGGAGCGTTGGAATGGCAACAAGCTAGGAAAAGGCTTCACATAGCAACTTATCGATGGCTTCAAAAAAAAAACTGGTGGCTATTTTGTTGAAGCGACTATTTTGTTGAACTCGAAGTTTAATGAGGATAAGACTTTTTTTATGTAACCGTGACTCTCTAGTTATTTAGATAGCAAAAGTTTAAATTCCTTATGCAATGCTTTTTTCAATAGTTGGACTCCAATTAATTTTAATTGTCTAGATGAGCAGTGTATCCATGGAATTGTACTGAATCTATAGCAGAAAGTTCTTTGACCTATATCCATGGCAGAAGCCACATCATGAAACTTTTAACTTAAATGAGAGGGATGGCTTATTATTGTTTACCGTAGAATTTTAGGGAACAATTATCCCTGGAGTGAACCTAACCAAAATATTAGGGATCAGTTACGTACTTTTAGCAAAAAAAATATCGTCGCACTAACAGATTGTCAAATAAACTCAACGTGGCAACGATCTAGACCGTCCCCAACTAGTCCGGACCGTCCATACAGTGTATTTCTAGTTAATTGCTATTTTAACGGTCTGGACCATCCACACCGGGTCCGGACCATCTGATCAATGCATTTTGCGTTAACTGCTGGTTTAATTGGCTGGTCTAGCGGTCCGGACCGTCCATACATAGTCAGGACGGTCCGAACAAACTATTTCGCCTTGGTTGCTGGAACAACCGTACGGACCGTCCTCACCATGTCTGGACAGTCCGTAAAGTGTATTTTGCGTTAATTGCTGGTTTAACTGGCTGGTACAATGGTCCGAACCGTCCATACCAAGTCCGGACGGTCCGAACATACTATTTCGTGTTGATTTCTGGATCGACAGTCAGGATCGTGTTAATCGTTGGTTTTAATTATAGGTTCAACTATCCGGACCGTCCTCACCTCATCCGGACGGTCCGTACAATGTATTTCGCGATAATTGCTGGATCGTCCATCCGGACCATCCGTACACCGTATCGTGTTAATTGCTGGTTTTACTTGCTACCGTCCACACCTAGTCCTGATGGTCCGTACAGTCTATTTCACACTAATTGCTGGTTAAAGGTCATTAATTGTTGGTTTTACTTGTTGGTTACCATCCTCACCTTCTCCGGACGGTGAGTCTGACACATTCATGTTACAATGAGTTTTACTGTTGCACAGTGAGAAGTCTCTTTTGGCAAGGCTTATATATCTTGGTCTTTAGGATAAGAATCATCTGAATTCATGCAAAACAGTAGTAGGTATGTCCCAAGATGTATATGTTCATATCGGCATATGGAACCATCAAACTAATCATCTTATGTTGTTTTACAAATCTGAGTTGAATGATTTCAACAAACTCATGCACACATTGCAACAAGATTTGACATTGTGCCTCTCACCACACCACCTGCATTCTTTCTCTTGCGGGCATCCTCAAAGAAGACGGTGCAAGGGGTGCCACCATCACTGCTCTTCCAATCTCCAAACCTTGGGGTATGCCCTCCTTTGCCCTATTACATAGATAAGATTGAGTATTTTGACATGGAGAGTGGAAATTTAATTGGCATCTATTTCAGGAAAAATGAAGTGTGAGAATTTCAACCATTGGGGGCAACTTTCGATAGCGAATAGTGAATTCTCTCTTAAACTATCAGTCGAATTTTTTTACAAAAATAACATTTTGATATCCTAAGTTTTGACACATCAATAAATTGCAGATGTCAATCGTGCCATTGCGACATCCAAGATTTGGATAGAAATTAATAAAACAGATGCACAATATAAGTTCTCTAATGCAAATCTGTAATATCTGTAACACAGCTCCTCCATTCCATCATTTGTGGAAAAAATAAATCATGGGGTCAGTTAAGCTAGGTGATAAGTAGGATTGGCAAGAGAATCAAAAGGGGTGTTCCCCCTCTTTTTATTTCCTATTAACCTTTATGTTATTAACACTCTGAATATTTCCTTCCATTATATTCACTGAATCGATGCAAGGTAGCTAGTTCTAATGCACTCCCTCTTTCCTTCCAATTTTGCAAGAATAAACTTTCACACTTCAGCTAAAGACACTATTCATACAAAAATAACTAGAAAACTAAAATATACAAAGTTGGCTTCCATCCAAAAATCCAATAAAGGCATGCCTTCTGAAGAATCAAATTCAGTTATAACACTAATAGTTCTCACCTCTAACCTAACACATGAAAAAAATAGATGATCGGAGATATGGTGGTGAAGAAAGATTTAGAAGGTTAATTACTCCTGTGAGTTAAACTCGATCAGATCGGATGGCTCCGTGAACACCACAACTACGGTGGATCATTACAACTACGAGGTTAAACGCGGCGGAGTAGGACAGGAAGGAAGCGGCTTACAACACGGGCAGCGGGAATTGCCAGCGCTCCCAGACACCACCAGCGAGGAGGACGGCTGCGGGTCGCAGAGAGGACGGCGAAGGTGGCCGCGGATAGGATGCCATGGGGAAGTAGGGTATGGGGAACGACGGCGTCGCTGTTCTGTTCAATCCTCATTTTTTTTATAAAAAACTAATCGATAGGATCTTTTTGCACAGATCTTGATGTGTATCCGACAAATTACAATAATGCCACAACTTTTATTAATAATACCCTTATACTACAACGTACTACTTAAGTATACTACGGTACTACCCATACGACAAGTGTGGAGTTCACTAGTATAGAGTTAATGTTAACCATTGGATAAGTAGTATGATACTAGGGTAGTATGGAGCACCACAAAGGAGCCCTATAATTAAAATGATAAATTAATATTAAAGAAGTCTAATAAATCTCACTCTTAAAAGATTTTTTGTAAGATAATTTTTTAATCTAAAACACTAGTCTTTTATGGTGGAAGAGAGTACTATGCAAGCTCGATCAACAGCTCGAAGGATCATAACAACCGAGCTAATTAAGACACGCAAGCTATCTAGACATCGGCCACGTTTTCCACGCTTGCTTCATCTCTCTCTCTCTCTCTTATTTTCTCTTACATGCTTTGTTCTGACCTAACCTAACCATGCCTATAGTTATACTCCCTCCTCGCTCCATCCACCATTCATCCTCGTATAACTCCTTTTTCTGGTTTTTTTTAAATTGATCTATGTATTAGCCTGCCATGTCTCATTTTTCTCTCTACGGTTATTTAGACTTAGTTTGAAGGTAAGAAAAGAAGAG
Organism: Oryza meyeriana var. granulata; assembly: GCA_003991445.1. Taxonomy (NCBI): domain Eukaryota; kingdom Viridiplantae; phylum Streptophyta; class Magnoliopsida; order Poales; family Poaceae; genus Oryza; species Oryza meyeriana. The sequence goes on along the minus strand of RYFJ01000622.1, from coordinate 140,688 downwards.
AAAAAAGATCATGTTAAACGAGATGAGTTATTAGTACATAATTAAATGAGTATTAGCTATTGTAAACTTGAAAAATTGAATTTATATGATTTTTTAAACAACTTCTATATAGAAAATTTTAAAAAAAACGTATCGTTTAATAGTTTTGAAAGTGTGCTCACAAAAGACAAGATAGTTTTTCACCTAAACCTGTACATTCGAACACTCTCTTAGTTTGTGGCCATATTGATCAATTTTCGTGTGAATTGAGCCTATAAACATGCATGCAACCCTCTGTCCCCCCTCACATAATCCGAGCCCACAAGCATGTGATGCTGCGTCTAGCTCAATACGAATTAATTGGATAAGACTGCGAGATCACCAATTCTTGATGTCGGTGTCCAAACCAAATACGAAGATGAATTATGGGCGGAAGGTGTTTCTAAGCAGAGAACTGAATATAAAAGATTGGTTACGTTCATCCATGAATGGAATAGACTCTAATGGATAATATACATTACTGGACATACCAAAGCTTAATTGCTTCCCATTTGATCTGATTCCATGGTCTAACCTAACTGCCCAAGGGAAATTAATCCAGTACTATTATTGTTCTGAATCTCTCTACACCTGTAAAGTGATTCAAGAAAGAAACAGGCAAGCACTGTTGCATGGATGGATCGAGCAATATTAATATGGTTCATCAACTAACTTTCAGGGACCAGCGACGATGCAGACGTATCATGCAGCTGAGTAACAATTCCGAGTTCCTTTCTCTATTGGTTAACCTATCAGTTGGAATCACTTTGCAACGACGTTAATTACAGCCTAATTCGACAGGCTTAAGGACGGACAAAGATACTCTCTCCGTCTAAAAAAATTAACTCCTAAAATTTAAATTTTGTTTCAAAATAAACCAATTTTCATCTCTTACATATTCTTAATTCACAAATCGAAAAATTTTATCCCTTCAATACTATTTATCTATCTACATATCAATACTACTGTACTATTAATAAAAGGTATTTAGGTTTTTTTCTCCTTAACTTTTTCTATTCTAGAAATTGGTTTTTCATGGTACAGTGAGTAATCTTTAAACTTAGAGCTGAGACAATCTACATTAAAATACTCTCTGTCATCTGAAGATACTGTAGTTTTATACTGCAATCATCAACAAGACTTCTTTGTCATCACGAGATCCACTTAAAATTTTTCAAATACTGCTCGTACGTACGAGTAGTTCTGCATAGAAATTCATTTTGTGTTCAGTAATTCAGCTTTTGTGCCGGGGCTGTCAGAATCTAAACCGGAAAAGACATGGCTGTCACAGCTGTCGCCGATGGGAGGTGACAGGATCGCAGCCGTCCACTCCATTGGCCGCTGGCTAACCAACCAACTCCGTCCGCCGACATGCTGCTGTCCGGCGCCTGCCGACTTGTTCGTCTTCCTCCTCTGTCATAAACTCTGAATTTGGCTGGAGATCAAGCACCGGTACAATTCTCCTCTCCTGTTTAATTAGTCATCAAATACACAATCTGTTCGAGGTTTTAGAAAAAAAAAATACTTTCTTACCCTTATGCGATTTAGAATTTTGAGCAGATTATATAGCGGATTATAGGGATAGATTGAATATTTTACGATATAAACTTAATAAATATTTTCTTATTTTTAAAATATAAGAATTTGTAGAATTTAAATTTTGTTCCATAATACAAGGATTTTTAGCATTATTTATAGTATCATTTATGCCATTAATCACTTCTCATTCGAATTTCTTCTCATCTTACCCGCAACTAACCTTCCACCTCCATTCATTCCATATTTATTGAGATATACTAAATTATTTTCTCCTTAAACTTAATCTCTGCTAAACAACCTAAAAATAATTATACTTTGGAACGGATAGAGTAGCTTAAAACAAATGGCCTAATTAATGCAGCAGAAGAAAGTTTGTTGATAAAACATATTTTTAAAGCGTGAAGCAAATAATCCATTTTAATAATCTAGTGAATAATTAAATAAGAGGTGGTTAAGATGGTGAAACAACACTTCAAAAATGCTTACTCTCTTCGTCTATAAAAAACAACTTCTAGACTTAAAATTTTATCTCAAAATAAAACAATTTTTACTTTCTTACCTACTTCTTATCGTTTACCTACGTACACATCAATACTACTCCCATATTAATAAGGGGTTTTTAGGTCTTTTGCCCCCCTCCTTGGTTGTTTATTGGGATGCTAGAAATTATTTTTTTACGGAAGAGTATATTTATGGACAAATTTTAAACTTTATAAATGCTAGTATATTTATGGATGGAGGGAGTAATACACTTGATTCCGACAAAGTGACAGATATATGTTTATTGTTTGTTGAAGACTCAACAGGTATTTTTATTTTGGTGTGATTTGAATTAGGTTACTGTACTACCTTATAAGCTACACGTAAAACGAAAAATATTATTAGCGTGTGATTAATTAAGTATTAACTATTAAAAATTTGAAAAATAGATCTATTTAATTTTTATGATACTTTTATATAGAAAGTTTTTACAAAAATACACCATTTTATGTTTTGAGAAATATACTAACAGAAATCAAGCAAAAACCTAAAAACAATAAGCACAAACAAACAACATGTTTGACATGAAACTGACGATTTTGTCTATGCAGTTATAAACGCTTTGCTTCTGCGTTCAATGCCCAGCTTCAATTCTCACTCGAGTTGTTGTAATATAAAATCAGCTGGATTGTTAGAGCAGATCACCAGTTGCTCTCCATAATCCCTACTCTTGTACAAGAGCACTTATTTCGTCAGAGAAAAACACGAAACAGAAAACCGAAGAGAAAGCGACGGCTAGCAGGTAGTGTTTAAGGGAGTTTCTATACGCTACGGCTTCTTTTAAAATCTTCAAATAGCAAAACATGTCCTAGTTTTAGATTCTTATCCAGATTTTAAGAATTATAGTTATAGAATTTAAAAAATAAACTAGAAGTCAAAAGTTAAGAAAACTAGCTTCTTTAAATTCTTATCGGCTGACTTGTTACTAGTTACTTTACAGAATCATAAGCTCCCAAAACAAGGCCTCAATATCCCATGCATTTTCTTAACTAGATGCGATTGCGTATCGTCCATGTTAATCAAAGGGCGAAAATCCCGTCATTAGCCTGCGAAAATGAGCGTGATTTTGTTTAAGTTGGCGTAGCCGTGTGGAGTTTCCAACACGATATCATTATCAAACTTAGTGCGTTCTGCTCCGCCGTCACGAGCTGGAGATATCGACTGGGATCTCAATCTCTTCAGTGGCCGGCTGGCTGCAAAAGTTTTAACTTTCTGGCCACCATAATAAAAGGCATCGAAAATTAAAAGTATACTACATTATGAGAATATACTATGCTTGAAAAATGCAAGGAATCGTTCAGCGTTTAAATCCAGCAACGTCAACAACAATAGCAAAAAAAAAAAAGAAATCATAAAATGCCCCACAAGTTGAACCTGAAGGGAGAATACCAGATCTTTCATTAATTGCAATGAAAATGTACTTGGAGAGTACTCCTACTTTTTAAATATATAGAAAAGATGTCAAATACTCCCTCCATCCATAAATATAATTATTTTTAGAAGTTTTAGCGGAAATTAAGTTAGACAAAATTATTTTAATACCCTTATGATTTACCTAATAAAAAAGATCATCTCTAGCGATGCAACTGTCAATAAGCAATAAGTGCAATAATTAGATGGGTTGAAAAGATGGTACTCTAGAAATAATTGTATTTATAAAGAATTTTTCAGACTATAGAAATGCTTTTTTTTTTACAGAAAGAGTATTCAGTAGTAGTATTGTTTATGTAACATCCACAAATGCAAATACGCTCATGTGCGCGCTCCTTTTATATGGCCACAGAATGGGACACAGAGATACTGGGCACAGAAGATCCGAGCTGATCCAGCTGCGAATTTTCAACGCCACAAGTGCTTCGAACTTCGAAGCAGCCAAGAGCCCCCCAATGCTGTCCGTTCCCTCCATATTTAAACGGACTCGGGGAGCGAACTCTCCGACGTGGCACAGCCACCACGAGAACGTGACACTGACGGTGGGGCCATCCCTAACAGCCGAAGGAGCGGGCCCCACCCGACAGTGACCCGAGGTGTGTGAGCGCGAGTGGAACGGCTCGAGCTGATACCCGAAGCAACAGCACGACTGCATGAGTGAATCATGGCCGATGAATGAATCATCTGTTTGGGTTTTTTTTTAAAAAAAATAGACGCGCCATAGTTTATATGTTCACACAAAGCCTGCTACTCTGAACTTGGAAATTTGGAATCCATCCACAAGCACAACCAGATTGACTTGTTCTATTCACCTAAAAATTCAGCAGTCCAAGGTCATTCATTTGGACCCAGGATGGAATACAATTTTTTTTCCAAGAAATAGCACGTTCTTATTAGGCTTTGTTCGTTTTCTGAGCTAGTTCTGATACGTAAAAGGAGACAGATTATTAATGTGTGATTAATTAAGTATTAGATATTATAAACTTGAAAAATAAATTTATTTGATTTTTTTACGATAACTTCTATTTATAAAGTTTTTAGAAAAAATACACCGTTTAATAGTTTGGAAAGCGTGCTCACGGAATACAAGAAAGCAGCTCAGCCTATAAGTTATATCGAACTCAGCCTTAGCCGACGGATTATAGATTATCACGAATACACTTTTCAAGCTCCTAAATGATACGCGCTTTTTTTTTCAAAAAGTTTATTCCTCAGCATTTCTTAGAACACTTTTTAAAATTAATCTCTCAACTATGTAATATTTAATTTATCATTTGTGTCCTTGAATAATTGTCATGTACTCAGTTTCATCCATCATTTGTCGGCACTTTAGAACCCACTCTTAAATGGACTAATTTGATCTAGTAATATTTTTTTTTTCAAAAGTCTACTCAAATCACATAACGTGATCTTGACCGTAGGTAACGTCACAGCTACTGTAGGAGTATTTTCCTGGCATTGTGCAGAACTTTGAATTTACCAAGAGACTTCATTTGAGGCCATGATATGTTGGCATTGCAGTCCAAGTCTTTGCAGGGGACAAGCTACGCTGAATTCAGTGAAAAGACAGACCCCAAAAGGTCTTTGAGCCTGAAAAGCAGGGCGCAGAGACCCAAAGTAGGCAGCAAACATCCTCATTCCGATGGCAGAGTAGAAAGCAATTGCATTTCAACCGAGGAAAACACAGACAGCAATTTAGGAGCTCAAGATCAGAATCGGTATTGCAGAAACTCATCTCGGGTTGGTAGTAGTACTATCTTTACAAGTTTTGACAAAACACTATGAAAACCAGCCATCATGACCAAGGTTAAAGAGAGTGCACATCAGCAACACAGCTCTCAAGAAGTGTTTGTGTGTTGGCACTGGAAACAGTTTTGAAAGAAGCCTTATTGCTGTTTATGTACTTGGCTGGACTAAATTTAGCCGAAGAAGCGTGAAAAAGAGGAAGAAAATTTGAATGGAATTGGTGCTCAATGGAATTGGTGCCTCATCTTGACCAATTCCGGTTGTTGTTGAGGTTGCTGTTATTCCTGGGCTTGCCATTAGGCTGCCAATTCCGGTTCCCTTGCTTCGGCAAATCTTGTGGATCCATCATTTGAATAGTTCTCTGCTTCTTTGCTGCATTGAGAAAAAATGACACCATGACTCATCACTATAGAACTCAAAGCAATGAAATGAAATTTAACCATGAGCAAAAAATTAGTAGTACTATGGCATTTCGAGCAAAGGAGAGATATTGTGGTTCAAGTAAACAAATTCGACGATCAGGATATCAAGAACAAGTTGATGTTGCAACAAGTGATAATAGACCTAACTTCATGGCGGAACACATACCGTTATCAAATTCTTGGTAGCCTTCCTGAAGTTTTCTCTTTGTTGCCTCTAGCTTTGAATTCTTCGTGAGTAGATCTAGCTTTGCATTCTTCGCGAGTTCTAGCTTTGCCCGAACTGAATTTTCATCATGATGGCTCGACGGTTTCTACAGTCCAAACAAAGAATTCAGACGTCAAAAAAGCATTCAACGTCAATCAAAGAAGCATGTATGTTTGTCGATAGAGCAATTTGCTCACATCAGATGGCATAGGTTGCGATCTGCCTTGAGCTGGTGAGGCATCTTGATGTTGCTTAGGCCTCGGTTGAGGTCTCCCAGGACCGGATTCTGGATTTGAGGGCCTTGCAAGCATTGCCGCAATGAATTGCTCTCTCGTCTGCCCGTTGCTCAGTTCCTGTGGTCTTGACGGCCTCATTGCAGATTGTTCTTGCTTCCAGCTCTGGTCTGGATCATATTGTTGGGACATTGGTGGCAGCGGCCTTCTAGCTGGTTCTTGATTCCTTGTATACAGCCGGCCATTATCCCTGCCACCATTGCTCCTCATATCTACAGATAGTTCACAAAACAATCAAGATGTCAAACACCAAAGGGAAGCCCAACAATCGCAAAGAAGATCCAAGGAGGACCTGATCACTCACTTCCATCATCATCCATTCCATCAAAGAACTTGGAACCTTGGTTTTCCTGAGGAACGCTCAGAGGGAGCTGTGTCAGATCATACCAACCAGATATGATTTCAGATGGATATGCCCTCAATTCCAATTACCTCGGACAGCCGGATGGAAGTGCTCGGCGTAGCGAAGAGAGCGCCCTCATCCATGGAAGGAGAAGAGAGCCCCCTTTCATCCTGCTCCAATCCAGAGGGATGCATAGACTGAGGAGTATGATCTGCGTATTGTTGCAGAACGCTTAATTAATTCTCAACTAAATCCTATAAGGCAGATACAGAGGTTCAAACTTGAAATGATGAAAGTGTTCTTGCTTGCTTCCTACCTACAATGGCGTCTCGGCTGCTCATCCACTCATCGACTATGCGCTTCCAACCTCTGCAATTAACAACATGTCAACGAATGAAACTGGCTAAGAAAACAAATTTGAATATAAACAATCTAGGACGAGATAGAACACATGGCCATACTCGATGAGCAATCGAACAAGGTGACGAATCTGCTTGGAGTTGTGCTTCCGGTAGCTGCTCACTGCTTTCCCAATCTCAGTCACCTGCAAGACGAATCGGCATGAACACTAGTCAACACACGAGCTGGTTTGGCATGGACGAATCGATCAATGGATGCAGCGGCAGTCGTCTCACCGTCAAGGTATCCACCGTGAGCTCTAGCTGCTGCAGTCGCCGGAGCAGCTCGAGCAACGTCGCCTCCGACTGCATCAACATGGCAGAACAGATTCAGTACCACTCACCAACCAGGCAACCGGAGGTACGGACGGCGGAAGGACAGAGAGAGAGAGAGAGAGAGAGAGAGAGAGAGAGATAAGGACCTTTTCTTGGTCGTTGAGGAGGACGGCCTTGATGCGCTTGGTCTCGGCAGCGACGGGGTCCTCGCGGCGAGGGACGCCGCCGTCGTCGGTGATGACCTCGGCGCGGTCGGAGCTACAGAGGCTAGGGACGCTGGCGGCGCCCTCGGGGTGGAGCAACTGCGCCGGCGGCGCCTCGTTGGCGGCGCCCCCCGCGGGAGGCACCGCCGTGGGCGCGCCGGAGACCAGGTGCGCCGTGTAGAGGCGCTCGGCGATAGCGTCGCGCCTCGACCGGAGCGCGGCGGGGTGGTCGGACGCGGCGACGGCGATGGCCGCGTCGATGGCGTCGAAGATGTTGTCCCCGGCGCCGCGGAAGAAGCCGAGCCAGTAGTCCATCGACGGCGGCGCCATCGGTGGCCGCCGGCGGCCGATCGCCGACTGATCCGCCCGCCCGCCTCCAATCAAAAAACAAAACCGATCTTTTTCTCCTTCGTGAGCAGATTCGAGAAGATTAATTTACGTTCTCTTTCGATTCGATTTGGTTCTGTTCTTCAGTTACAAACTTAACCCCACCAAAAAACAACACCCTCCCCCCCAAAAAAAAACCCACAGATTGCCACTCTCCGACGCAAGAACTCGCCACGGATTCGTCGCTGGCATTACCATCCACCGCACGCAGGATTGGAAACCCAACCAACGCGAAGCAAAGAGAAGAAAAGGTTTTCTTTTTTCTTGGTGTTCCTCGGTGCGTGACTAATTCTGATCCTTGTCGCGTCTACCTGTGCCTATCTATCCCAATCCCTCTCGCGACCTCGCCCCACCACGGAGAGAGAGAAGACGGCGAGAGGTAGAGGAGAGAGAGAGACGCCAAATTGCCAGCCAAGGGGGAGGGAAGTGCGGAATGTGGTGGTTGCGATTGCTCGCAGATTACGAGCCGCAATCTCGAGCCGTGGACGGGGAGGGGAGGAGCCCGGGGGTATCACGACGTGTGGCCGTAGCGTCCTCGTGCCCGTATTGGAGTGTTTTTTTTTTTTTTGACTTGCTTCAGCTTGTACAGCTCGTCCGGGCTGTTCTTCTGTGAAACTGCTATGGGCACACATGGATTGGAGGTGAACAGTTTGTGGGAAAACCACTAGAGCAGGGGAGGGAAACTGTAGGAGAGAGAAAGATCGAGAAGGAATAATGTAGCTACGTAAATGGAATATATTTGCTCTCTTTTTCTTACTGAGTAACTTTACCCCTTGTCGGAAAGGCTATTACCTGGCTATGCTAGTTGTTGTACGCTTAGTAAATTAGAAATTCGTTTTTTTAGAGTGTTACCGATTGGTTGAGCCATTGATGATAAATATAAGACATTGGGTGAACTTAATTGGGTTCTCTCAAATTTCTTTTTTATGGAGTAGTGATTGTACTATGATAATTTCTGATAGCTTTTAAGATAAAACTGTAGTTTTTGAGGGGAAAAAACTTGTGGTATGAAATCAAATGGCGTCTAAACATTTATGGCCTATCCTTTTCTAAAAGTAAGTTATGTAATCTCATTCCCATCAGTATTTATCTTGTTTTATTTAATTTTGTGAAACAGAATCTATTGATAGAGAAGGGAAGAGCTCACACATTTTTTTTCCGAAAAGCTCACGCATTATTTTAGTATAGCTAATTCACTGCCTATCGATTTCCATGTCCATTATTACATAAATGCAACATTTAATTTTATATATTTGAAAAGGAATAAATCATAGTCGAGTTGGTTACAACTAGAGGTGTTAATATTATTCCACTTCAGTTGGTTCAGTACGTGTGAGGACCACCATTTATCGAACAGAGAAAACTAAGTTTTTCATACATCCATACCAACTATGAAGTGTACTCGTACCATATTACAATTAGTACCACTCGTAAATAGAGTATCTTGCACCATGATTTTGGTTTGTTTTCATCTTGCACACGCATTAATGGACACCTACAGTAAATATAACTGTAGAAGCAGGCAGTCAAACATGACATCTTAGAAGCAATATAAAGTACTGCCTCCGGCCTAAAAAGTCTTTATTATTTTTAGTCCATCTAGTATACTAATTTAACAAATTTTAAATGTATTTATCCTCACTTTAACAATATAAAGACAAAAAGACTACTCCTAGAACACTCTCCATTTTAACAAATTTTAATGTATTTATTCTCACTTTAGTAAACTCAAATGTATTTGTTTTTTACTTTAACAAATCCCGATGCATTTATTTCTTACTTTAGCAATCTCTAACGCATTAATTGCTTTAAATATAAGCTTTTATGGAACAAATAAGATGTAAAAATAGTTATTTTAGGACACAGAGGATAAACATTTAAACTATAGGAGGAGTAGTATGCATGTTTTGACCAAGAAAAAGAGAGAAAATTAAATAGGGACCATAGATCATGGCAAAAACACACCTACATTTTTATTAGTACTATTAGTACGTCTACAAATAGATAAGTATCTCCTCTATTTTTAAATATAAAAAATAATATATACTAAGTTTTTATATTTTAAGATAAATATTTTTTGAGAGGAAACTACTGCCAAAAGTTGCTGGGCATGGTCAAATTTGGGCCTTTTCTAGGTTGACTGCTGCAATGCCCAGCTGATAAAGCGAGCAGAGCACAATACTGCTCCTGCTGACGTCACTACCGCCATATCCCTCTCCCTCTGCCATCATGCCCCCGACGTCAGAGAGAAATCGAAATCGAGCAGCTTTTGGTTGGCCGGCCGCCGGCGAGGGCGTGCGCGTGCGCGTGGCCGTGGCGGGGGGAGCAAGCAGCAGCCCACGTGTCCGACCGGGCGGGCGACGCCGACGCGCTTGTGAGCTAACAACGCAGCGTGGGCGTGGGCGTGGGTCGGGGTCGGCGGAGGCGCGTGCGTGTGACGGTGCGACACGGCGGCCACGGGTCAGACCGGAACGGGTCAAAACAAACAGCACGACGCGTGTACGTGATTCACGCGGCGCGGGGGGGGCGGATCGACCCGTGGTAATACTATTTCATCCTAAAATATAGCAGTCTAGATAGGATTTAATATAATATAGTGATACAAATCTAAATAGTTATATGTTCAAATTCATAGATTATATCAAATCATGTCTTAAGTTACTCTATTTTAAAATAGATGGAGTAGATGGTTGACTCTAATTTAACTAAATATAGCAATCTAAAATAGGATTTAATATAATCTAGTGGTACAAATCTAAACAGTTATATGTTCAAATTCATATAACTAGATTATATCAAATCATATCCTAAGTTACTATATTTTAAAATAAAAAGAGTAGATAGTTGGCTCTAATTTAACTAAATAAAAAAAATAAAATATTCCCTTCATTCTAAAATGGTAGCTATCCCGAATGAACCCTATTACTCCACTAGCGTCCTTAAGATCCACATCCCCCATACTATTTTTAATCTATATTATCCCACTATATATTAATGAGGGATATTTTAGACTTTTTATTTTAATTCTTAATCCCTTCCAAACATTCATAGTTAACTATATTTAGAATGAAAGAAGTAAGTTAAAATTTTAACGTCTTAAAAATAAAAGTTATTCTATTTAGTTAATAAAGCCATCTACGAATACGAATTACCTGTAGATTGACACACGCCTATCCCTACCGCGTCTTGTGTCCCGGCAGCCACATTTGTTGTAGGCACCAGCTGCAGAACGGAACACACTTATATACAGTATACTACGGCCAAAAGATCTAATCTCACCTAAACAATAAGCTAAAAGATTAAAATATAGTAATTTCTAATATATTTATTCTCATTTTAACTGACCCTAATATATTTGTTTCTCACTTTAGCATACTCTAATATATTTGTTTCTTAATTTTATAAATTTTAATAAAAAATAATTTTTTATAATAAAAATAGAATAGATAAAAAATAAAATTATTTTAGACAGAGAAAGTACATGTGTTGCCATTCCGTCACGAGTCGTGTCAATCATCGTAGCCAGATTCACGCATTCACTTGCCCAATATGACGGTGGCTCCGTCATTTGTGACTATGACGAGAAACAAGGGTTTCGACTACTCGTAATACTGAAAAGCCAGATTTTATGATCCGGAGTAACAGTATACTAGTACTTTCTTTATTTAAAAATATAAGATATTGTTATTTTTCGTAAAGTTAATATTTAAAAATTTTAACTAATAGTTACACTAAAAATATATGTGTTTAATATTATATATAGCATCAGTAGATTCATATTTAATAGTATTTTTATATGATATTAATTTTGTGGTTATTGATGATATATTATAAAAAAATAATGATCAGGAGGAGACTATATAGAAACCTAATACGTGTTATATTTTTAAATAAAGGAAGTCGACTTCCTTCTTTACTCCCTCTGTTTAAAAATATAAGATGTGTTTGTTTGAAAATTTTGACTAATAATTAAAATAAACATATATTTATTTAATGTCATGTATGTAGTACACTAGATTATATTTGATAATATTTTTATATAATACTAATTTTATGGTGGTTGATAATATATCATAAAAGAAACTAATGATCAAAGTATAATATTAAAATCATATAAAAAACTAGTATATCTTATATTTTTAAATAGAGTGAGGAATATATTTTGCTTGCAGGGGCCTTACCTTTCCGATTACGAATGAAAACATGAAACACGTTAAAACGAAGTTGAAAAAAAAAAGAAAATGAACCAAAGGACGTGCGTGCGTGCGTGCCGCCCACGTGGTTCGCATGGGACCATTCCCTTTCGACTTTCGGTGGAGCTGAAAGCCTACGGCTCCTTCCATCCTAAAATAAAAAATCTAATATTAGATATAACATATTCGAGTACTGCGATTTAGATAATGCTAATATTAAATGTGACATAGCACTATCTAGATTTGTAATATTAGGATAGATTTATAGTACTAGAAAATTTTTGTATTTTAAAACGAATAGAGTACCGCTACTTATAATTTATTGGACAGGGTACGACGACACTAATATATACTCCTACTCCTCACTCGAGTGAAGTACTTAACTAGGCGTGTGATCCGCCGGCGTTTAAGCCGCACGGTTTGTAACAGCCATACATAAAACAAGATAAATTATTAGTTATAATTAATTGAGTATTAACTATTATAAATTTAAAAAATAGATTTATATAATTTTAAAAAAACTTATATATATAAATTATTTAAAAAATACACTGTTCAACAGTTTAGAAAGCGTGCTCATAAAAAATAAAAAAAATAAGTCTAAGCTATTTTATATATAAATTATTCAAACGAGTTGCCGTCTCTTCTTCCTCTTCCTCGCCTCACACTATAAAAACACAACCAGTGGCTGTCTCGCTGGGCTGCTGCGTTGCAGTTTTCAGTTAGTTGAGCAACTCTCAACTCGTCAAGCCTGACTGAATTTCGCTCAATTTCTGAAACGACGCCGGCGACCAGGGTGTAGAACTCACTTGACGTCGATGCGTTTTTCCGGCCATTCTACTCGCGCTGCTGGACGCTTGGGCGGCAAAAAAACGGGCAGCGGCAACAACCAAACCAACATAAACGGCTCAGGGGAAACCGGAAAACTTTCGGTCGAGAATCGAGAGCCACGTTGGTGGCCGCGTGTTGCGAGATGAGAACAAGAGTAGGGGGTAGTGTTCTAAATGGATTTTTTACCAACCGCACGTAAAACGAAAAATATTATTAACATATGATTAATTAAGTGTTAACTATTAATAACTTAAAAAATAGATCTATTTGATTTTCTAAGATAATTTCATATAGAAATTTTTTTTAAAAAGTTCTGTTTAGTAGTTAAAAAACATGTTAAAAAAAAAGAAGCAAAATCCTGAAGATGTTCTGAATAGCACCTAGGTTCCGTTAATTTTCGCTGAATGGCTGAATAAGCAAATGATTTTGAGATAATTGTTTGGAATGTACAAAAGTATGAATTAAAAAAATTGTTATAAAATTTTAAAAATAGAATTAAAATAATTTTCTAAAAAATTCATATGTAGAAAGTTTTTTTAAAAAAAATTACACTATTTAGAAGCATAAGAAGCATGCCTCATTAAGGCAATCTTCCATTTCATTCCATTCCATTCCTTACAAGGGAACACGCACGAGCCGTGACCATGGAGTGCCCTTAATATTATTAAGATACTAACTAATAGTGCTTTGCAAAGTAAAGAAAAATACTAGTAGCAGTACTCTACCACGTTTTGATTGGGCCGAGATTTTGGGCCATGTCGAAACTAAGGGTTCAGAGGAAAGTATGGATCGAAACTAAGTGTGGAAAAAGATCATTGATGTAGAATATATCTTTCTTCTTGTTTTTTATGCAGTTTGTAATTTAGGATGAATAGTACTTAAGGATTCTTCTAATTTATCTATTTTAAATTATTTTGTGCTTGTCTCAGGGCAGGCTCTCTGAAATCAAGGTAGAAAAATTTGCATCTTACAACCGACACAACAAGAAGCCAGCCAGTGTGAAAACCTGCTTACCTCGGGCACTCAAGCACATGGTCTCTAGTCCAAAGCTCTAATTTTCTTTTGTCATTTAGTCATTTGTTTTCACTACATGGTTAGATCGACAGTGGTCCTTGGGTGAGTAGGATATAAAGGTTTTGTTTGGGGAGTTTAAGATTTTAAGAAGTAGCTGGTGAGAAGCTAGCTAAGTAAGAATCTGAAGAAATTAGGTTTCACAGCTGTTAACTTCTAGTTTATTTTTTAGATTCTATAACTACAGATTTTTAAAATCTAAATAAGAATCTGGACTGTTTAGAGAAACTTTTACCAGCTGGAGATTCTGAGTCAGAATACTCTAAATCTCCAGCTAGCAGAAGCTCTCCTAAATAGAGCCAAAGTTTGTCTGCTCTTATTCACAGCAGTGGTGCTACTGCTATCTGGCATCAGGGTGCCACCACTCTCTGTGAAGGTTTGCTTTGTTTGGACTGCTAACAGATTCCTGACATGCAATCGTAAAAATGCAGTAGAGTTGAACTGGACAAACTGGTAGATGTTACTCGATAATCCTTGTATTAGCAAGAGTAACTAAGTAAATTGTATCATACTTAGTTAAGGATAGGTAATAGAAGTCAATTTAAATTTTATATGTGAATCATGAAGCTTGTAGCAATTTTATGAAGCTCTCTCTACTAGATTTTACTAAAGTTTTATAGTAGTCACTACAATATTTACCAAAGGACAATTAGGAGTTAAAGCTGTAAAAGTCTGGCACTGTAACAGGTCGGTTACTGTAGCAACCGACTTAAATACTTACAAAAGGAGATGTATATCCTCTTGTAAAGAAGTGTGTGGAGGGGGGCTTGTGTAATATATGAACACACCTTTGGCTAGACTAAAATGTAGTTGAGTGATCCTACCAACAATTGGTATCAGAGCGAGGTTTGAGAGAGAGTGCGAGAAAGAGATGTCTTCTCTAGCCGAGTTCGATGCTCCAAGGTCGCCACAGCGCCGTGGCCGTCGCCCCTCCGCATCGCCTGATCCATGGCGTGGTCGACGTCGAGGCGATGGGTCTCGGGAGTTCGTTGTGCAAAGGACCATGAGGGAGATCGGAGGTTCGATGGCATATCCCACTCTCACGCGAACCAACTACACCAAGTGGTCCTTGCTGATGAAGGTGATGATGCAAGCCCGCATGCTTTGGGACGCCGTGGAGTACGGCGACTGCGACGAGCAGGAGGACAAGATGGCAATGGGGGCCATCTTGCGCGCTGTCCCCAACGAGATGATCCCGTTGCTCGCCACTAAGGACTCCGCGAAGGATGCCTGGGATGCCATCAAGGTGATGCGCGTCGGCGTGGACCGCATGAGGAAGGCGAAGGCACAGCAGCTACGCCGGGAATACGAGTCAATCTTGTTCTGTGAAGGAGAATCGATCGACGACTTCGCCCTGCGACTCACAAGCCTGGTGTCTCAGCTCGGGACACTGTGAGAGAAGATCGAGGAGCAAAACGTGATTAAGAAATACCTGCGCATCGTCCCGGAGCGATTCTCCCAAATCACGGTGTCGATTGAGACCTTGTTGGATCTCTCGACACTCTCTATTGAGGACGTCATAGGGCGTCTCAATGTGGTGGAGGAACGACGGCCAAATCCGGCGCCGTCGACTGCAGCAGCTGGAGGCCAACTTCTACTCACCGAGGAGCAGTGGCTCGCGCGGCAGAAGGAGCGGCAGAAGGGAGAGGGATCCTCCAAGCAGTCGCAAGGCGACAGGGCTCACTGACGACCCCGCTTGAATCCTCGAAAGGAAGGAGCTCTCGGCGGCAGTGGAAGAGGCAAGAAGGGAGACGGCAAGCAGGACATAGCATCTAATAAGTGCTACAACTGTGGCCGCCTTGGCCATTGGGCCAGGGACTGCCGACAGCCCCAAAAGGAGACGGCTCACCTGGTCCAAGGAGACGACGACGATGACGTGCTGCTACTCTCATGGGCCAGCAGGCATGAAAATGACGACATCGCACTGCTTATGGCCCAGGAATGCGAGCTCAATGACGATTGCGTCTCTGGGCCTTCCCCAGTTTCTCTCGTCGAGCCGCATGCACAGGTGAATCTCGGTGTCACGGACATCGAGGATAAGGAGGCCGCTTGGTACCTTGACACAGGGGCCACCAACCATATGACAGGTCGCGGAGATGTCTTCACTGAGTTAGACCGAAGCATCACCGGCACTGTCAAATTTGGCGAAGGCTCCATCGTCGATATCAAGGGCGCTGGTAATGTCATCTTCACCGGCAAGAATGGCGAGCACAAATTGCTCGGCGGCGTTTACTACATTCCACGCCTCAAGAGCTCCATCATCAGCATTGGCCAACTCGACGAAAGTGTTGGTTGAGAACGGCATCATGCGCATCTGGGATCAACGCCGCCGCCTTCTCACCAAGATCAAGCGGGGATGAAACCGCTTGTACGTCCTCTGCCTCAAGGTTGCACGGCCAATCTGCCTAGCCGTGCGACACGACGATGTTGCCTGGCACTGGCACGAGCGCTTCGGGCACATCCATTTCGGCTCACTAGAGAAGATGGCGTAACAAGAGCTCGTGCGCGGCCTGCCTCAACTGGAGCATATCGAGCAGCTGTGTGACACGTGTGTCATCACCAAGCACCGACGTGCTGCGTTCCCAAAAGCGGCCAAGTACCGCGCTCAGGAGCCACTCGACCTCGTCCATGGCGACATTTGTGGCCCCATTACACCGGCGACGCCAAGCGGTTGGCGCCATTTCTTGCTGCTGGTTGACGATGCCACACGATACATGTGGGTGGTGTTCCTAGCAGCCAAAAGCAACGCGCCTGAAGCCATCAAGAAGATCCAGGCAGCGGCGGAAGCTCACTGTGGGCGCAAGTTGCGTGTATTCCGCACTGACAATGGCGGCGAGTTCACATCGCTAGAGTTTGCCACCTATTGCGCCGACGAGGGAATCCACCGTCACTTCTCTGCACCCTACACCCCACAACAGAACGGCGTGGTCGAGCGGCGGAATCAAACAGTGGTGTCCATGGCGCGTGCCCTGCTCAAGCAGAGGGGAATGCCTGCTGAGTTTTGGGGAGAGGCTGTCAGCACAGCTGTTTTCCTCCTCAATCGCGCGCCGACCAAGAGCCTAACTGGGAAAACTCCATATGAAGCGTGGGGGTGTTTGGCGTTCGTGAAGGAGCTTCACGACGTACGCAAACTCGACGACCGCAGCACGCCCAGCGTCTTCATCGGCTACGAAGAAGGGATGAAGGCGTACCGTGTACTTGATCCAAGGACACGGCGTGTGCGTCTCGCCCGCGATGTCATCTTCGACGAGAGCCGTGGGTAGGACTGGACGGCGACAAGCGATGCAGGTGCGTCACCAAGGAGTGACTTCACCATCGAGTACCATGTTGAGCAGACCACAGGGTATCCTATTCCTGGCTCCGGGGGAGATGCGATACCACCATCAGCTACCTCAACGGCGGCACAGGAGAATGCTGCATCGCCATCTCCTGCTACACCGACACCTGTTGAAAGGGCTGCCACGACTGAGTTCGTGTCACCTCCCTCTCACGACGAGGAGAGGCTTGACGCGGCGCACTTTGATACGCCGGTTCGCTATCGTACTGTCGACAACCTGATCGGGGAAGATGCCCTGGGACCAAGACTTGCACAACGGGAGCTTGAGGAGGCGTCTTTGCTCCTCGCTGGACCTGGTGAGCCATGCTCATTTGCTGAAGCAGAACGTGACGAGGCATGGCACGCCGCGATACAAGAAGAGATGGACGCAGTGAATCGCAATGGGACTTGGGAGCTCATTGATCTCCCACATGGCCATCGTCCAATTGGACTCAAATGGGTCTACAAGTTAAAGAAGAACGAGGCCGGGAAGGTGATCAAGCATAAAGCTCGTCTCGTCGCAAGGGGATTTGTCCAGCAAGCTGGGATCGACTTTGACGAGGTGTATGCACCCGTCGCGCGCATGGAGTCAATTCGACTCCTACTTGCGCTCGCCGCCCAGGAGGGGTGGCGCGTCCATCACATGGACGTAAAATCAGCCTTTCTCAATGGAGAATTGGATGAAGAAGTGTATGTGAAGCAGCCCCCTGGTTTCGTCGTCGCCGGAGAAGAAGGCAAGGTCCTCCGCTTGCGCAAGGCCCTCTATGGCTTGCGGCAGGCGCCGAGAGCCTGGAATGCGAAACTCGATCGCACACTGAAGGCGCTGGGATTCGAACAGAGCAAGCACGAGCACGCCATGTATCGATGCAATAATGGCGGCTCTGCTCTGCTCGTCGGAGTCTATGTTGATGACCTTGTGATCACCGGACCGTCGACATCAGCAATCAATCAATTCAAGAGGGAGATGAAGGAGAAGTTCCAGATGAGTGTTCTTGGCTTACTCTCTTTCTATCTTGGAATTGAAGTGAAGCAGGGAGAAGAAGGGATCTCTCTGAAACAGGGGCGCTATGCTCAGCGTATCGTGGAGTCAGCTGTCCTTAAGGACTACAATCCTTGTGCCACTCCAATGGAGGAGAGGCTCAAACTTAGCCGCGAAAGCAAGGCAGAGGAAGTGGACGCAACGCACTACCGGCGAATCGTCGGAAGCCTCCGCTATCTTGTTTATACACGACCTGACCTGGCATTCGCTGTCGGGCTCGTGAGCCGATTCATGGAACAGCCTACGGACGAGCATCTGCAAGCCGTCAAACGCATCTTGCGCTACGTCGCCGGCACACTGGAGTATGGACTTCACTACAAGAAGGAGAAAGAGGAGCAGCGGCTGATTGGTTACAACGACAGCGACCTCACCGGCGACATCGATACAAGGAAGAGCACAAGTGGCATGTTGTTCTTTCTTGGTTCAAGCTTGGTGAGTTGGCAATCCATCAAGCAGAAAGTGGTGGTTTTATCCTCCTGTGAAGCAGAGTATGTTGTAGCCACCAATGCGGCCACACAAGGAATATTGCTGGCCCGACTGCTAGGAGAATTCAAGGGAAGAAAGGCCAAAGCAGTCGAGCTCAAGGTGGACAATAAGTCTGTACTGGCGCTGGCCAAAAACCCCGTTTTCGATGAACGTAGCAAGCACATTGATTTGCGCTATCACTTCATCAGAAGCTGCTTGGAGGAAGAAAGCATCAGTGCTAGCTTTATCACCACCTCGGACCAGCTCGCTGATATACTCACGAAGGCACTAGGACGAGTAAAATTCTAAGAGCTAAGGGCTAGAATTGGAATGGTCCAAATCAAGTAGATACACAAGGATTATGGGGAGTATTGTTACTAGATAATCCTTATGTTAGCAAGAGTAACTAAGTAAATTGTGTCCCACTTAGTTAAGGATAGATAATAGAAGTCAATTTAGATTTTATATGTGAATCATGAAGCTTGTAGCAGTTTCATGAAGCTCTCTCTACTAGTTTTTACTAGAGTCTTATAGTAGTTACTACAATGTTTACCAAAGGACAGCTAAGAGTTGAGCTGTAAAAGTCTGGCACTGTAGCAGGTCGGTTACTGTAGCAACCGACTTAAATACTTATAAAAGGAGATGTATATCCTCTTGTAAAGAAGTGTGTGGAGGGAGGCTTGTGTAATATATGAACACACCTTTGGCTAGACTAAAGTGTAGTTGAGTGATCCTACCAACAGTAGAAACTATAGGACAGACTACAATAGTAGTAGAGAGTGTTGGTTCAGAAAAAAGCTCTGGTTGCACGGATATACCCTTATCGATTGTGAATTATAGTTGCAATATCAATATGTAGGACCTTTAGAGTACACCTGCAAAGGTACTACTACTGTATGTCTGTATCACATCAACCATCAGGTTAAAACGGAAAATCATCCTGGTACTAGATTCAGAATTCTCCCTTTCACCTTCTTGCCCCACATTGATCTCCCTTGTTTGCCATTTTTTCTGTACCAAGGTTGCTGCTTCATGGTTGATTGGATTCAGCTCAGCTCACCCAGAAAAGATACAAAAAGGAGCCGGTTGAGACAGATACAAAACCTGAATCACCAAATATGTTAATGCAACTCATGATTGTTTAGGATTGAGGCTAAAATGCTAGGATAGATGTTCCCAGAAAATGTACCACATTTCAGAATAGAATAAAAAGCGGATATGTAGAACCTACTACCTCTGTTTCAAAATAAAACAACTTCTAGAATTTAAATTTGTCCCAAACACAACAACCTAGTACTTGTAAAAGGTGACATTTATTACTTAAATTATTCATATTACCCCTTGTTTTCATTATCATCTAATCAGTCTAGCCCTACACCTCACTCATCTAAAAAAACAAAAGTCTTTGTATCATTTCTCTTGATAGCCGTGCAAAGAGTTAAAACTTACTATATTTTGGAGCGAAGTGACTAGTAAGCACCATAAGATCAAAAGGTAGCTAAAATTTGAAACTTGGCTAGGTGTGGTGTGCATTGTATGTGCATGCCATCACCACATGCATATTGCATGTCCGAAGTCAGCTAATGCAGATGAAATAGTCTAAATTTTACGGACGAAACTTTTAACTAGTAGATAAGTGGCACCAAAATTTCATATAAGTCACATCAGACGAACCTGTGGAAAACATACAGAGAAGTGTGCAGTCTGATATTTCACCTTCTATAGACTACGGCCTTTGATCAGGCATGGAATTTAAGTCAGGCATGACACGGTTGAATTCTGACCTGTGAACGGAGAACATCAAATTAAACAAGCAAACAAGCTGATTATTAGTGAGAAAAATTAAAGCTCTAAGGAAAAACAGAAGACTAGAAACACAAAGCAACTACAACACACCCACAAGTTGAACACTTCTTATGATGCTTGCAGAATATTGATAAACAAACGGAACAAACATATCCAATGTCAATAGTCTTCTTATGGCAGAAACATCTGAAAAGCAGTACAGCAAATAAGATGCAGTTGGGCGGCTAGCAAATATGAGACAAACTGAACGGAAACTGCAAAACGGAAAACAAAACTGAGCTGCTAATCCTAAATAGACCTTTGGTAAGGTAGAACTTCACAAACATGTTAGCTGTATGTTTCTCAGATTTTATGAAATTGTCCATGGTATTGTGCTATGTTCTCAGATAAAGCTATACCAAGCATATCATAGCCATGTCATCAAGGCATTCAAGATGCTGAAGACAGTAAGAAACACAGACATGCCTAACGCCTAGAGCACTTAACAGAGGAAACTGAAGGAAAAAAAACATACGATGAAGTTTGTCATTTTGTCATTCTTTTGTCTTTATGGTTAGATCAACGGTGGTCCTTGGGTAGTAGGATAAAGTTTGTCTGATCTTATTCAGCGCAGTGGTGCTACTGCTATCTGGCATCAGGTTGCCAACTTGCCACCCCTCTCTCTGAAACTCTGGGAGTTTTGACTGCTAATAGATTTCAGACTTGCAGTAGTAAAAATGCACTAGAGTTGAATTGGACAAATTAGGTACCGTTCGAAAGGGGCTTGAAGCTTCTAGCTTTTACCTTGGTTTCCGTTAGTATGTTTCCTAAAACGTAAAACAGTGTGTTTTTTGCAAAAAACTTTCTATATGAAAGTATCTCTAAAAAATCAAATAGATCCACTTTTCAAGTTTGTAATAGTTAATACTTAATTAATCATGTGCTAATAACGTTTTTTGTTTTACGTGTGACTTATAAGCCAGCCCATTAAGCTAGTTCTAACACTACCTTAGGAGTATAAACTATAGGACAATAGGACATATTCCCTCTGTCTCAAAATAAAAGCATCGCTCACATCCCAAGACAACTTTAATAGGGAGGAAAAAGACAAAAGTGCCTCCATTAATAGAAAAATAATATTGTTGGCGTGTGGATAAGGAGTATTGAACGGATAAAACTTCTCAATTTATGCATCAAGGGTAAGAGGGTAGAAATCAACTTATTTGAGGATGGAGGGACTAGAGAGGACTGGTTCAGACAAAAAAAAAAAAAAGAAAACTCTGCGCGGATAGAACATTATCAATTGTCGATTATTTGCTAGGACCTTTAAAGTACATCTGCAAAGGTACTACTCCCTCTGTTTTTAATATATAACGTCGTTGACTATTGGACATGTCATTTGACTAATTGTCTTATTCAAAAATTGAGTGCAAATATGAAAAAAATACAAGTTATATATAAAGTACGATAAAACAAATCAAGTAAATGATATTTATATAGTTTTTACTCTAGCTGATCCTGATCCCACCCATGCATGAGGTGAAATCTGAAAATCATGTATGGGTGGGAAACTAATATTTCTCTGAGATCGGACGTGGACACCATCCTCTAGCGACGCCCACGCCCGACCAGCGACGACGATGCCCACCTGGCCCGCCCAGCTACGATGACACCCGCCCGCCCACCCAGCGACGACGACGCCCGCCCGCCCTGCCCGCCCACCCAGCAGCGACACTGAGCCAACGCCGACGCCAACGCCATCTCTCCCGTCCGTCACCACACATCGCGCCGCCGCCCATCCCATGTGTCGCGAATAGGGCTGGCCTTCCCATCCTGTCGCTAGGAGCACGTGGCTACCGCACCCTAGTTGTCCCTTCAGCAGGAGCATCACGAGGAGGACTGGCCTTCCCGTCCTCTCTCTAGGAGCACGCGGCTGCTGCGCCCTAGCCGTCCCTTCAGCAGGAGCACAATCCGACGTCCTTGCCGTCGAGAGTGTTGTCATCTAGATATGTATAGAGGACTGGACATTTGTGTGTGGTCACATTCGTGGTTTTTTGGTTGTGTGATGAAGCAAAAAATCGTTATAAACAGAAGCAACCTCCAGAATTAAGTATTTTGAATAATTTATTTGTTTGTAGGAGAGTACATCCGTTAATTGTACAAGATGATCAAATAGTAAGTTAACCTAGGTCATATAGCCGGCATATAACAGTCTCTTGGTTAAACTCAGACTACTTTACAAATAGGAAAATCCTCTGATATATTGCAAATAGGAAGTAAGTCCACTAGTGATGCTAAAATATTCTAAATGCTTATGGTGTGTGATGTGTCCAGTACTGTATCTAGTCTATTTTCGCGTTCGTTTTGTAGCGTTTCGGTAGTACTTCTGTCATTAACATATTTTTAGTTACTAATAGCATTGATGGGCATAGTTGTGTTGTTTTTACAATTTATGTTAGCAATGGGGTAATTGAGACGTAATATTTTCCAATTTCAGTTGAGCATCATGGCTGACGCCGAGTATATTAGCCTAGAGAAACTGGAGGAGTATAATGTCGTTGCAAATCAGACGTTTATGAGCGAGGAGGAATTCTATGAGTTCTACAATAATTATGCATATGAAAAAGGATTCAGCGTGAGGAGGAGCAACGTGAGATACAAGCCAGGCAACAAAGAGGTGATATGGAGGAGATTCGTCTGCTCGTGTGAAGGGTATAGATCAGCGAATAATTTTGGAAGGACCAATAAACAAAGGGAGCCACGAGCCCTGACTAGATGTGGATGTACGGCACATCTTGATGTCCAGAAGAGTGAAAACAACGGCATATAGTATGTGAAGGATTTTGTGGATGTCCACGAACATGCGCTTGCAAAACCGGAGCATGTATTTGTTCTGCGTTCGCACCATGGGCTTAATGATCCATAGAAAGCTGAGGCAGTCGAGCTGGGGCTGGGTGGGCTCTGTCCTTGCCAGATAATGGACGTTATGGAGAAGAGCCATGGTGGTCCTGAAAGGACTGGATTTCTTATGCAGGACCTGCATAACTTTTTCTCGAGGTAAAGGAAAAAAAGAATCAAAGGTAGCGATGCCGAGTATGCTTTGAATCATATGGTAGTGATGAAACAATAGGATTCGGAGTTCTTTTTCAAATACAGTATGGATGGAGAAGGGCAGCTACAGAATATATTCTGGTCAGACGCACGATCACAGATGTACTATGGTACTTTAGGTGAGGTCGTCGTTTTTGACAGCACGTACTGCGTGAACAAGTACAATCTTCCATTTGTCCCTTTTATAGGGGTTGACCATCATCGTATTATAGTTATCTTTGGATGTGATGTTGTTTCCGATAAGACTGTTCTATCATATGTGTGGCTGCTAAAAGTGTTTTTGGAGGCTATACACCAGAAGCATCCAAACTCACTGATCACAGATGGGAACGTGGTGATGGTGAAAGCGATTGAGATTGTTATGCCTACGGTGGATCACTAGTTGTGCAGTTGGCACATAGAGCAGAACGTGGTCAAACGCTTCCATGGTCAGAAGCTCAGTGATTTTAGGTTGCTCATCTACCAGGTGATGGAGGTTGATGAATTTGAAAGACATTGGGTGGAGTTTAGGGTGACTTATAACATCACAGAGGATAACCTATGGATGTGTAGAATGTATGAACTTAGAACGAAATGAGCTGCAGCATACACACATGGGAGACATTTTTTGGGCATGAAGAGCAATCAATGCAGCGAGAGCCTGAACTCAAGGCTTAATAAGCGTCTAGACCGGATGTTGACACTGGTTGATTTAGTGGTGCACTACGAGTTTTGCTTGTCATGCATCCACAGGAGAGAGGTTGAGCTTGATGCAAAAGCCTTGGCTTCTGTTCCGTTCACTGATTTAGCAGCCGGTATTCTTGAGAAAAGAGCTGCACGTATTTTCACACCAAAGATATTTTGGAAGGTGAAGTACCAAATTAGGAGACTATCTAAATGGTCCATGACGGAGGTGACGTTCCATGATGCTTCTTGGAGGTATGAAGTAGCATCTACTGCTGATAGCAAAAGTTTGTTTCATGTGACATGTACTTTTGACGTGTCTTCATTGGTGCATGCTAGCTGCCAATGTCGAATGATGGAGTGCTACAGCTTTCCATGTGCACATATTTTTAGTATTCTCAAGTATAACAATATAGACACTATCTCTCCATGTTGTGTTTCTGTTAGATGGACAATGAATGCCAAGAGTGCATACCCAATAGACGTGGTTACGAACACGCAGGTGTGGATTGAACTGATGCAACGTTTTCATGCCCTTCGTAACTTGGCTAGTCGTGCCTTGTTCAAAACTTCATGGAGCGTGGAGGAAACGGAGACGACTATACATTTCTTTTATGGTATTATAAACAAAGAAATGGAGAACCATGAAGGCAAACATGAGACGTCCTTTGGTCCTTTGCCTACGCACTTTTCAGGGGCCAATCGTCCTTTTGCGGGCAAAATACTCGATCCAAGAAAGATTATTACTAAGGGTACTTCTCGTTCAGATTCGAGGTGGAAGGCAACCCATGAATCGTGGAGCTCGAAATAAGTAGAAGATTTTAGGTACCTCCAATAGCTTTCTGCTTTCTTTCTTATGGTTGATCCAACATATGTCTAGCTGGCTTACCCTTGTACTGATATCAGCTTGGTTTACACTTTTGTAGGGAAATGATATTGTCGAAAGTGATTGTGATGGGTAGGTATATAAGCCTTGAAGTGTGTTTCCTTGATCTATTTGTTTTGAGATTACCGGACTTGTTCTTGCTAATTGTGCATCCCTATGAAATTCATATATAATCATGTTTTGTCAACCTGCAAGAATTGAAGATTGCAAGCTTCAACGCAATCCATTCAAGAAGAGTAGTTTCAATAAAGTCAGTACTTGGTCAGGCCATATTCAGAAGGGTTCTCGGTGTTTTTTCTCATGATATCCTATAGAAAAGTTTAGAGAACATATGTGAAGCATCTGAATTTTTATATTGTGCTTTTATTGTAGCCACAATAATTTACTAACTTCAGTGAGAAATTGATATTTTATTAGTTTCAGAGAGAAATTATGCTTTTATTTGTTTCGGTCTTCTTGCCATATACCCTCCAAAATAACATATTAAAATAAAGAATATTCTATTGTAAACACTATAGACTCTTAACTTTTTCAAAAATTTTAAAAACTTAGATAGTACTCCGCGTGGTTCAACGGTCCGGACCGTGTATATCCCAACGGTTAGGACGTCTGACCGAGGTTGGACGGTCGCACCTTAACCTAATTTTTTTACTAACCCAACTCGTTTGTCAAATATTTCTATTTTTGAAACATATGACGTATGTATAAAAACATGTTATACATACTAGTTCCCAACCATAAAACTCTACCTAAACGCTGAGGACCGTCCGCTCCAACACCTGGGATGACACGTGGGGCCCACCTGATATCGCGTCACTCTATCGGTCTTCTTGCCATCTACTCTAAAACAACATGATTAGAATAAATAATATGCTACTGCAACACTATACTATTTAGTTTTCCAAAAAATTTTAAAAACTTAGACAGTACTACGCGTGGTTCAACTGTCTGGACTGTCCTCACTGTGTCCGGACGGTCCGGAACATGTATAATCCCCCCTTAGGCATGGTTCACGGTCAGGACCGTCCTGACCAGGTTGGACGGTCCACAATCTTAACCTAATTTTTTTTTACCTAGCTCAAAAAACTCGTTTGTTCAAATATTTCTATTTTTGAAACATGACACGTACTATAAAAACATGTTATACATACTAGTTCCCAACCATAAAGTTCTACCTAAACACTGAGGACCATCCGCTCCAACTCCTGGGATAACACGTGGGGCCCACTTGATATCGCGTCACTCTATCGGTCTTCTTGCCATCTACCCTCAAAAATAACATATTAGAATAAAGAATATGCTACTGCAAACACTATAGACTCTTTAGTTTTCCAAAAATTTTAAAAATTTAGACATCACTCCACGTGGTTCAACAGTCCGGACCATGTGTTCGACGTTTGATGCTGTGTCAGTATTTTGGACCGTCCTCATGTTTTCCGGACAGTTCGGACTATGTATTTCTAGTTTTGTTGCTGGTTCAACATTCCAGACCGTCCTAATAAGGTTAGGACAGTCCGGACCGACTAGACCGAGGTCGGACGGTACAAATACTAGGGCAACGGCCGTCCCACTATAAATACTATAGAATCTTTTGTTTTTACAAAATTTAGAAATATTAGACAATATTTCTCGTGGTTCAACGATCTGAATCGTCCTCACCCTATACGGACGGTCCGAACTATGTGCTTTCCTTTAATTGCTAGTAATACGGTAAGGACCGTCCGGACCGAGGTCGGACGGTAAATCCTACCTCTGTCCGCATGGAGAAGTATGGACCTTGACCTATGATGCACGGTCCTTATACCAGTCCATTTTATAAAACAAACACAGTAAGGTGCACTACTAAACATTAAAAGAGATAAAAAGTTTAAGTAAGGTTTATCAATCCATTTCCTCCCAAAACAACTTTTTTTCTTACAAGATGAATGAACACTGGGGAAGGTAATTACTTCATTACTTCATCCCTGACCAATCAAAAGGGGATATAGTTTTCCACTTATAAACTGATACAAGACATGAAAAATGAAAGCAACAGTCGGCATTTCGTCTTAGCCCATCATATACTAGACATCATATGTATAGTTCTCGACGATGTCGCTTGACTTGTAACCTAGACTTCCTTCCTCTTAGTTCCATGGATAGTTTACCAATTTGATGGCTAGTTTGAGCCTAAAATTGATCATATCCTTCTGCGCAATAGCGAGAAAATGTTTGTTAGGGGAAATTGAACATGTTTCATGGGTTTCATCCGTTCCAAATTATAAGTATTTCTAGATTGTTTAGCAGAGATTAAGGTTAAAAAAAAATATTTTGGTGCCCCTCAATAAATATGAAATGAGTGAAGGTGGGAGAGTGGGTAAGAGAATAGATTGATGGGACAAGTAGTATTGTGAATAGTAACTAGTATTATGAATAGTAAATACTATAATATGCTAGTCGATCGAAACTAGTGATTCAACGGCTCAGATTCGCTCCATACTAGTAAATCTTACACTTGTAGTATATGTAGTATACAACACTAGTATAACTAGTATAAGGATATTATGGGAAAATAAAAAAATGGCATATATGTGATTTCTTAGTTATTTCTGGCTATTTTTTTTGACCAATGGATCGCACGGAGATTCATGCTAGGTGGGATACGGAAATAAATTCGGAGTTTTTTTGTGACTGTCTGATCATGCCGAGATTCATGCTACGAATAATGGGAAATAAAAATTCAACAATGCGTCAGTGCTGGGCGTCGAACCTACAACCTGCGGATTCCCACAACACACCTTCACCAACTGAGCTAGCTGCGGTTTGCATTTTATATCCAACTAACAGAATAATATATTAGTGTTAGGGTATAGGAAAGAAACAAAAGCGCGGGCTGGTGAGGGGGAGGGGGGCTGGACGTCACGGGTGGCTGCGGGATAGGCTTTTCGATGTTCTCCACGTGCGTGACAGGGAGGCGGCGATGCTGCTCATGTGAGGCTGATAAAGATAGGACCATCCGTCCATGGTAAGGATGATCCTATCCATTGAACCACTATTATTTTCATTTTTTATTTTAAAAGTTTATTAATTTCCTCAAGTTTTCAGTTCGTGATGGGTAAGATGGAAAATAAATGTTGAACATCTAATCATTTATTAATTTTAAAGTAAATATCAAAAAACCCATATATTTTGGTTCAAGTTTCACAAAACCAAACCATTATCCAATTTTTCTTTGATATGCTATACATATGAATTCTAAACTTATAGGCTAAATCTAGCAAGTAACAGCAAATAAGGGCCCAGACCATCCTAATCGAGTGAGGACGGTCCGGACCATTGATACAACTAGTAATGGAAAATACACAGTACGGACCGTTCGGACCGAGTGAGGATGATCCGGACTTTATTACAAGCAAGTAATGGGAGACACAGGGTAAGGACTGTCTGGGCAAAGTCAGGATGGTCTGGAACGTTCACACGGCAAGTATCAAGAAATATGGTCCGGACCGTCCGGAAATGATGAGAATGATCCGAACCGTTGAACCACGCGAACTACTATCTAATTTTTAAAAAATTTTGAACCACGGAGGCGGGGGTGGGTGTGATTTTTGACCCGTGAGGAGTCGGGGTCGGGCCCCGATCATAAGCGGGTGCGGGATTAAGGGAGGATATTAACTCGTGGGTTCTCGAAGTAATAGTACCCTCAAAATATAGTCCACTAAAAGCAGCCAGCAAGCCAATTAGCCCAAAATTTATAAACTCACTCCTCAGCCACTTCTCAACCAGCCGGCCAGCCGCCCCTAGGCCCCCCGCCCCAGCCGGCCAGCCGCGAGTCCCAGCCTCCCAGGCGGTCGGCGGCGCGGGCGCCCAGCGAGCAGCGGCAGGCGGCAGCGCAGGGCAGCCAGGCAGCAGCGGCCAGTAGCCCCTAGTCGAGAGGCTTGCTTTTGCCTCCCCTTCTTTCTCACTCGCTGCCCCCGACTCGCTCCAAAATCCCCAATTCGCTTACCACGAAACCCTAACCCTAGCCCGACCACCCCTTTCCCGGCGCGCGCTACCGGCGGCGAGCGAAGATGCCGGCGACGGCGGGGCGCGTGCGCATGCCCGCCAATAACCGCGTCCACAGCAGCGCGGCGCTGCAGACGCATGGCATCTGGCAGAGCGCCATCGGCTACGACCCCTACGCCCCGGAGAACAACAAGCACCAGGCTCCCTCCTCCTCCGTCTCCGCCAACGCCGCCGCCGCCTCCGCCGCCGCATCAGCCCCCTCCGCCTCCGCGCCCTCCGCCGCTGCCTCCCCCGACAACGCCTACACCAGCTTCCAGGGCCTCCTCGCGCTCGCCCGCATCACCGGCTCCAACTCTGACGAGACCCGCGGCGCCTGCAGGAAGTGCGGCCGCGTCGGCCACCTCACCTTCCAGTGCCGCAACTTCCTCTCCGTCAAGGACCTCGACATGGATGACGACATTGAAGCTGGCATTCGGCAGGCCAACGCGCAGGCCAAGTTAGACGAGTTCAGGAAGAAGGCCTCTGGTGGCAGGGATGCTGACGAGGGCTCGGCTGAGGAGGATGAGGACGACGAGGAAGACAGTGATGATTCCTCTGATTCGGACATTGATCCTGAGCTGGAAAGGATAATCGCTGAGCGGGAGCGTGCCAAGAATGGGAGGAAGCAGTCAAGGGATGAAGAGAAGAAAACAAGCCGCCATAGGAGCAGCAGCAGGGGAAGGTCGAAGCACAGGAGGAGCAGCAAGAGGAGTGATACCAAGTATGACTTAGAGGAAGAGAGGAGCAAAGACAAGAAGAAGAAGAATAGGCACAAGAGGCGTGAAAGATCAGGGGAGGATAGCGAGAGCGATTCTGACAAGAAGAGGCATAGGAAGAGCAGGAAGGACAGGAAGAGGCGTAGTAGCAATCGCAGGAGTGACAACTCATCGGATGATGATGATTTTGGAGGGGAAGACAGGAGGCGTCGTCGCCATCGCAAGCGCCGACACCACCACAGAAAGGGTGCATCTCACAGTGATTCTGGAAGTGGTGGTAGTGAGACTGCAGATGACAGGAAGCGATCCAGCAGGCGGAGGAGGCACCGCAAATCAGAAAGCAGTGGATCAGATGGTGATGAACGACATGGTCAGAGGGCAAACCGGTGCAAGGAGAAGAGGGGTAAAGAAGAGTGCTGAAGTGGTAATTTGCTGGTAGTGATACTATTTCCACCCTCTGTTTTACCTACAATGCTTATCTTTGTCCTCTGTCCTGGTGTATGTTGCTATTTCAAGCATGATGATTGATATGTAAGTGTGGTACTTTGTGCCAGTGAGCGAACTTTGAACTTAATATGCATAGAACTTTTTACCTTGAAGTTGATAATTTATGTGTATTTAATAAGTAATAAGTTGGCTTTGTTTCTTAATGAAATTGCAAGAGTTGATTGGCATGGCACCAACTGTAGTAATGGGGCCCAGAAAGCACTGCAGCCATGACACCAAATGAACCTTGTTAGAACCTCTTTCATAATTGCTGATATTCTGAGGATAATAGCTTAGCATAAACAGCTAATGCCATTTATAGTTTATTTTGTGATGATGTCATGTTGATGTTGCTTTATGCAAATCAATGCATGCAGTAAAATTTTGTCAAGCTAATCTAAAATAATGGTTTTGTTTTTCTGGACATTTCTTTTTGTAAACTGATGTACTGGAGTAAAATTTATGACAAACTACTCTTAACATGCTTTTGCACCATTTCTAAGCTATTTACCTGTCAGCATCAGGATCAGTTAATTTATCCTGGATTTGGAAGTTGTAGGAATTGATTTTGAGGTGACAGTACACCTTTTGACCTTGGGCTCTCATTCTATATATGCTACCAAGTTTCTTTTTGTTTGTTCTGTACTAATATTGTTGATAAATACAGATGTCAGTGAAGTCTGAATTATTGAAATAACCTTGTATGGGGCTGTAACCCTAAATTTCTGTCTTCCATTACATTGTACATACACCAAGATTGAGTTGAGAACCTCTGGTAGACACTGGTAGGAACTGATTTGGGTTTTCCAAAATGGAATAATGAATGCTCCTGGACTCCTGGTATTAGTGTATTACTAAATTCTTCATTCACAGGGAGGATGGTTATTCTGTTGAACTCACTGAAGTTGTGTTCCTTGTTGACCAGAAATTCAACTTACATCCTATCAGGACACCCTGTAGGTTCTTTTGACAAACCACATTCTTTTATTTCCTTGCGATGCTTTATTTATCTTTCTTTGAGATACTTTTTTTATTGCTCAATAATACAAATGGGTCTTTTTGATGGGGCGTTTGCGCTTTTGCTATGCACGAGTAATTGCTTATCTATGCGATTTACATAAATAAATATTTCTATGAGAAGAGATGAAACTATATGCATGTTGTCAATGATTTTAATTATAAGCATTTTTGTAAAACATAGATAAATCGACACCTGGGAGCCTAGTAATGGGTTGGATTTCTCCTTGGGTTGGCTTTGGGTGCTGTGAAACTAAGGGGTTAGTTTGGTTTTGGTTTTTACTGAAAATGGATTTGTTTTCTTTGGTGTGGTTTCAATAAATTTGGGTTGGAATGGGTTCAATCCATGGTTATGAAGTGTTCGGTTGCCTTCGTGTCCCTTGATTGTCAGTCCCCACTTGATGCCCCTGGATCTGTACCATCAATCGCTGCCCCTCCCTTCCCTACCAACAAGATCAATGCAAGTGTAAAGTTCTCATCTTGTGTGGTCTTGGCTTTTGACACGAAGTAATGGTTGTAGTGTGGAAGATCATCGTTTGCATGTGTAGACTATTTATTTTGAATTGCACTGATGTCTCAAGATTATTAAATCCGTAATATTCCACTTAGGAGGCAAATTGCTTTGAATACTCGGGATATGGGATATAAGAGTGTCAAGTGCTACTATTACATCACTAGCACCAAGGAGTAATGCCCTCATCAACATTGGGTTCATGAGGATGGCCTATAAAGAGTAGTGGATGACGTCCTGGGATGACACGTGGGGCTTACTTTCTATCGCGTCTCTCTCTTGCTTTGTCTGCCATCTACTCTCCACAGCCGATGTTAGGTTTATAAAGGCGGCCTATAGAGACTAGCGGATGACGTTCTGAGATGACACATAGGGCCTACTTTCTATTGCGTCTCTCGGTTCACCTGCCATCTACCCTCCATAGCCGATGTTAGGTTCATGAGGGCGGCCTATAGAGATTAGTGGATGACGTCCTGGGATGACACGTGGTTTCACTCTATCGGTCTTCTTGCCATCTACCCTACAATTTAATAATATATTAAATTAAACAATAATCTACTGTAAATACTATAGACTATTTATTTTTTAAAACATTTTAAGAAATTAGACAGCTTTTCTCGTGGTTGCATGAACTGAACCGTCCGTACTATGTTCCGATGGTCCAGAACTTGTATTTAGCGTTCATCGCTTGTTCAATGTTCCGGACCGTTCTAATCAGTTCCGGATGGTTCGAACCTTGTATCTCAACTTAGTTGCTTGGCTAACGGTACGGACCGTCCACACAAATTTCGAACAATCTGGCCGGTTTATTACCGTGAGTTGCTTGGCTAACCGTCCGAACCGTCCTCAACACTTCCGGACGGTCTGGACAGTTTATTCCTGTGAGTTGCTCGGCTAAATGTTCGGACCGTCCTCAATACTTCCGGACGGTCCGCATTGTTTATTTCTCGTGACTTCCGGACGATAGAGAGTAGCAGATGATGTCCTGGGATGACACGTGGGGCCTACTTTCTATCACGTCTCTCTCTTGGTTCACCTGCCATCTACCCACCACAGCTGATGTTAGGTTTAAAAGGGTAGCCTATAGAGACTAGCAGATGATGTCCTAGGATGACACGTGGGGCCCACTTTCTATCGTGTCTCTCTCTCGGTCCGCTTGCCATCTACCCTCCACAACCGATGTTAGGTTCATGAGGGTGGCCTATAGAGACTAGCGGATAACGTCCTGGGATGACACGTGGGGCCCACTTTCTATCGCGTCTCTCTCTCGGTTCGCCCGTCATCTACCCTCCATAGCTGATGTTAGGTTCATGAGGACGGTCTATAGAGACGTCCTAGGATGACACGTGGGGCCTACTTTCTATCGCGTCTCTCTCTTGGTTCGCTTGCCATCTACCCTCCACAGCCGATGTTAGGTTCATGAGGGTGGCCTATAGAGACTAGTGGATGACGTCCTGGGATGACATGTGGTGCGCACTTCACTCTATCGGTCTTCTTGCCTTCTACCCTACAATTAAACAATATATTAAATTAAACAATAATCTACTATAAATACTATAGACTATTTATTTTTTCAAACATTTTAAGAAATTAGACAGTTTTTCTCGTGGTTGCATAGACCGGACCGTCCTAACACATTTCGGACGGTCTGGACCCCGTTTCCTTGATACTTGCCATGTCCTTGTTTCCTAATACTCGTCGTGTCAACGGTCCAGACTGTCCTCACCAAGTCTGGACAGTCCGGACCTTGTATTTCCCTTAGTAGCTCTCTCTATGGTACGGACCGTCCTTACCCGGTCCAGATGGTCCGAAACATGTATTTCCCTTGGATATCTCGTGCTAGCTTCCGCCGTCGCCGCCGCCTGCTTGGCCCACTCCCGATCCTAGCGCCTCCATTTGCTTGGGGCAGCGTTCGATTCGTTGAGGTTGATGAGCAGGGCACGGGCGCACCGATCGTTGCGGGCCTGTCGGGTTGTGCCGCCTATACGAATCCCTAACCTTCTAAGCTTGCGCCTCCAATTGGTTTTCCTACACGGACACACGACGAGGCCGCATGACACACGAACGAGGCCGCCTACATCTCTTTTTATACAAACTCTTCCGGGATGAGGTTAGGGTTCACGGGAGGCCGCACAGATCGTACAACACCGCCGAGATGTCATGAAACCACACAATGGCAGGCCTAGGCGATTCAACCTCAACTCCTGGAAGTAATCCATCGTTGACGTCAACTCCGGCAACTCCAGCAAGCACAACACACATGGGTCCAAAACCAACAGAGTTGCCGCTCAGAGATGACGAGCACACTCCACTCGCAAGTTGTTTCTGAAAGTTTGAATTAACATATGGGCACATAACTGAAAGTCATGAATTAGTAGTTTGAAGTCATCTGTCAATCTATTAGGGCTATATTACTGCATATTCATAGTTTTATCTTTGACGCCTTTTCTGCTTCATAAAATTTTTTAGTAATGCAGCATGCTACACAGAGGGTAGAGATACCGTACGAAGAAATCCCATCAGACAACAGTAGTGAAGACCTAAATGACCCAACTATCGAGGTCAATGTACAACCTTTTTGCTATCCACTAGAGATTGAGAAAATGGTGGTAAGCAATAGGAGAAAACATCTTGGCTCGATATAAAATCTAATTTGCATATATATACATATTGTAAGTTGACTACATTGGGGCCATTTAGGTGTCTGATGCATTCTGTAACATACTTCGGACAATATATGCACTAGACAACCGAGAACAAACACACTATCGTGCATTGAAATTAGTTCAGGACACTATTCTTCAGGGGCAACAAGAAACCATTAGTAGTATACATAACATCGAAAGGGCAATCGTACAACTGGCAAACAAATCCCAGGTAAATATAATTGCATACTTTGCCATTTGATATAATTGTAATTTGTACCGTGAAACAGTCAAGTTGGACATGCAGGAAAAAGAAACTGCTCGGAAGCGAAATGATTCTGTACGGCGACAGATTTCTACGTTGGCTGGCAGGGCACCACTGCCAATTGAAGTGAAAAGGCATTTCTACTACTTCTATGACACTAAGGCAGACAATTTTAGTAGGTAAAATTCGACAAAAAGGAGGCGGAGTAATCATACGACACCAAACGTAATGGGAGGTAATTATCAGTCTACTTGAAGTAAGATTTTAATGTTGCAGCACCATTTAATGATGTGTATGTGCCTTTAAATGTAGAGTTTAGGTGCTTCCAAGATGAGATGAAGTTGGTTGAAAGGATCAACTTTGGCAATGAAGACGAAGGACACGTAATTGCCAAAATAGAAAAATCAGTTTTATATAAGAAAAACGTAAAGAGACTTTAACAACAGACTACAATCACGACTCTTATGAGAAATGTCTTGATGACATAGTATGTTACATTAATTCCCTTCTCGTACGTATATTCAATGTTATAATGTATATTGAATATTGTAATATATTTTCAAATTGTTGATGCACGCATCAATCACATGCGTGCTAAGGTCCCCGATTCTAAACGGTGGTGCGGCAAAGCTTACCTAGAGAACACCTCGTTGCCCCAATTGTTCGTGTTCAAATAGGTACAGAGGACAAACGACTCTGAAGGGCAGAGAAACGACATGCGTGCACTTGCACTGAATTATGTCAGTTATAAAATGGTACTAATAAATTCCATTTAATTTCTGCGATTGTATTTTCTATTGTTGCATTTTAAGAAATCCTTTTGCAGATTTTCCTCCGCATCACTGGTTTTTAGTGGTTATCAACGCTAATAAGCGTGAGGTTCAGGTGTTAAACTCACTAAAATCAAATGACGATGACATTTTTGAGGGAGTAGTCAAGATGGTGAGTTTCTATATCATGTTCATAGTTTGCATACACCAATATTGTACGTACCGAATAAAATTGGAACATGTGCCAGGTTGAAGGATTTGAGCGTTATATGAAGTGTTTGACAAATGAAGATCTTCATGAATACAAATGGTGGCAAGATTTGGATGTGACGTCATGGAATATAAACATGTTGGAAGGTCTAGCACAACAGGAAGACCGCACATCTTGTGGTTTGTTCATGTTGAAGTATATGGAGCACTGGAATGGTAACAGGCTAGGAAAAGGCTTCACACAACAGCTTATAGATGGCTTTAGAAAAAAGTTGACGGCTATACTGTGCAACTTAAAGAATAACGAGGATATATCTTTTTTTTGTGTAATCTAGCCTCTATAGTAGTTTAGATACCACATATCAGCCTCTTTCTTGTAGTTTAGGTCTTTTTACCTAGCCCGACTCATTTGTTCATTGAGAAATTGATATTTTATGTCTAGAACATTAACCATATTTTGTTTCCATATTTTTTGGAACCGGAAACGAATGCGGATACCTCAGAAACGAAAATAGAAACGAATATTATTGAATACATATACATAGCGAATACAAATAGGAAAAAATACGATCACGGATATTTATCGGAACATGAATACTCCGTAGACCGTGCTTCTAAAATCAACGAAGAGATATAACTTGTTATTTTATACAAAATAATATATTAACGGTCCGGACCGTCCTTACACCATTTGGATGGTCCGGACCTTGTATTTCTCCCTAGGCGTGGCTCAACGGTCAGGACCGTCCTGATCGATGTTGGATGGTCCGCACCTTAACCTAATTTTTTTTACCTAGCCTAACTCGTTTGCCAAATATTTTAATTTTAGAAACACGGTACATAGCTATAAAAACATGTTATACATACTAGTTCCAAACCATAAAGTTCTACCTCAACGTTGAGGACCGTCCGCTCCAACTATATACTATTTTGTTTTTCTAAAATTTTAGAAGAGTCGACAGTACATTGCGTTGTTCAACGGGCTAGACCATCCACCCCTTGTCCGGATGGTCCGGACCTTGTATTTCCCCTTACGCCTGCTTCAACGTTCAGGACCATCCTGACCTAGGTTGGACGGTCCGTATATTAACCTAATTTTTTTTACCTAGCCCTTCTCGTTTGTCAAATAGTTTTATTTTACAAACATGGTGCATAGCTATAAAAACATGTTATATATCACGTCTCTCTATCGGTCTTCTTGGCATCTACCCTCCATAGTAGGGATGAAAACGGATCAAATATGGACGGAAAAAGCTCTACCATATTTGTCTCCATTTTTTTAGGAACCGGAAACGAATACAGATGCCTCAGAAACAAATATTATCGATTACATATACGGAGCGATTACGGTCATGGATATTTATCGGAACATGAATATCCCATAGACCGTTTTTATAAAATCAACAAAGAGATATAACTAGTTCTTTTATCGAAAAGAATATATTAAATTAAATAATATTCTACTGTAAATACTGTAGATTATTTAGGTTTTCAAAAATTTTAAAAAATTATACAATACTTCGGGTGATTTAACGTTCCGGACTATCCTTAACAGGTCCGGACGGTCCAGAAGTCGTAATTCCCGTCACTTGCTATGTCAACGGTCCGGACCATCCTGACAAGGTCCAGATGGTCCGGATCGTGTATTTCTTCTTACAGCTGATTCGACGGTCCGAACTGTTTGTCTCCCATTCCTACACACTAAATAGAACACCAGACTGGACTGGCTAAACCTAGGTTGGATGGTACCAATACGTCTTCCACTCCCACACATCTTCCCCCATCTGCCCAACCGCCCTCGCTAGAGCTTCGCCGTCGGCCGTTGCCATCTCCCCCCGCGAAGGGAATCCTCCTCGCGCCGCTTTCTGCCCTCGCCCGGAGCGCCGCTGGGCCACCCTCTTCCCTCGCGCAGGCGGCTGCCCCTCGCGCCGCAGTCGGCCTCCCTGCCAGCGGCGCCTTTCCCTACTAGTGGTGCCGTGATCCTCCTGCCGTGATCTACTCAGGTGAACACAAATTAAATTTTCTTCGTTAATGGCAATAATAGGGTGTAGGTTCTTGCATCAAGGTCAAATTCAAGGCAATTAGATGTATTGGATACTTCTAAGCCAGATGTTTAATCCTTACTTTTAGCTAGAACAACAATCTAGCCTTTTACCCTAGAACTTTTCTCTCTGAGATGCTGCAATTTTTTTTGGCAAGAAGACAAAATACTTGCATATCAGTGTATTAAGCAAGAAAATAGCTGTTGTTTTTCATCAAAGAACTTGTACTCTTAACTATGATTCATGTTAAGTGCATTCGATTTGTACTTGTGGTGGTCCAGCAATGGCGATGTCAATCAGTAATCACAATAAGAAATCTAAATCAAGCCATATGTGCTATGATTCCTCCTATTGTACTAGTCAATTCTTTAGAGTTTAGATACAAAATTTAGTTGCTGACCATTCAATCAATTTCAGTTATGAAACAGGGGATCTGCTTCATTTTAATAAAAAAATATTAAAGTAAAATGATTCAATATTTTTTGTATTTTAAAAAATATCCTTCTTTAGTTTAGGTAATAACTAGGTAACGAAATTATTTCATTAACTTTTTGAATTTAGTACAATTGTCTTATTACGTCTTTTTGACTTGGCAGGTTCATTATGGCTCGTGATAATAAGGGCAAACAGAAGGTTCAAGAGGGAAAGAAGGTCGGTGGCTCATCTAGATCTATCCGCCATCGACTAGACACTTCCGATGATCCTGCTCCTACGACAGACACTTCGGCCTCTCGACCATAGAGGCACTCGACTCGTACTACTTGGATATGTTACAACGATGCCAGGATGGGAGAGCCAGCACCTCCAGAACCATCAGAGCCAAATCCTAGCTAGTCCAGTGATGCCACCGCCAGTGATCAGATCTCAGAGGAGCAGGAGGGGTCACCAGTGCACCCAGACGACCTATTGGAGGCACGTGATAGTATATAGAGGGATGATGCCGGGCTGCGCCCTCCTTGTGTGGACTACACCCGTTACAAGGCAACGGGAATGCGCAGGCTGAGGCAGGTCCCATAGGCTGATTGGTTCCCAACAGCTAGAGATCCACACGGTACGCTTGGATATATTCGACTGTGGACGAGGGTCCAGAAGGATCTATACCTAGCCATGAGAGACAAGATGGGCTCGGGGCAGACTGGACTGAGTGAGCACCAGGCGTTATAGTGGACCAGTCTCAGTGCAGCCGCTGGAGGATTTGACGTACACAGTCTTTTCACAGCGCAGCCGAGCCTATCAGAGTTGGTGGTTAGGATGCATCGGTTCGCACCTGACGAGGTCATTCAGATGTATGCGTCCTTGTGGATTGACACAGATCGATCTACTATCTCTTTTGTGTTCAGAGGGTAGAGGCACCGTTATACTCGGGATGATCTTGCTGGATTGCTAGGGTTTGTGTCACATCTAATGAGGATTCATGCGTTGGCTTTTCCTCGTGCGAGGCGGGATACTGTGTTTCCTATAGATGATCAGGCACGTGTTTTCTTGCATGACGGTGAGGTTGCATCTCAGTCGCAGAAAGAGTTGAGTCTAGTTGGCTCTGTTGTCCTTGTAGAGATCCAACGGACCCTCATCGCGTGCAAAGGCGCCAAGAAAGGAGTGACAGCAATGATGCAGTGGGTCTTGTATCACCTGCTCAGTCGGTAGCGCTTTAACATCGTTGATCTTATGCTGACAGAGATGGAGGATGTCATCTACAATGCTATCGGACGTCAGTTACCGTATGGCCCCTACCTGTTCACACTTCTTCGGACGGTAGAGTTGGTCGATATCGTCTCCTACAGGATGTTGCCATGTACCATCAGTACTTACTCACCTGCTTCGGCGACAGACAGGAGACATGGGGATAGGGCCCTGCCAGTGCCAGCAGTAGCGTGCCAGTAGCAGACGGTGCAGAGGAGGAGGCACCTAGGAAGGACATCCTAGTCATCCTCACCAGTTTACGACGTCAGCGTTACAGTTCTCTACCGGTGGGCAGGGATCAGGCGGAGTCTAGCGGCTCTAGGAGCAGTGACTTTGAGTGCACAGTTCTTTGAGAGCTTACGATCTTGCGTTCACAGTTTGAGCGCCACACATACTATGTTGCTCGCATGATGCATGATATGTCGGAGCAGGTACTGGATTTAAGAGAGGCTACAGGACTTCCATGCTCTGCTCCTCCGATGCCACGTGCATCCTCCGACAGGTCACCCTGGGAGCCTCCATGCCCACCTATGTCCACCGACATGCCTACTTCAGCCAGTAAGCTGCACCGTATTCCGTGACAGTGGAGCGATTGACGCCACATACAGGTGTTACAGAGGAGGACCCCGCCACTACTGGAGAGGCAACGCCAGCCTCCGTCATTGTGCAACCCACTACAGAGGACGACACCACCGTTGCTACCGAGGTGTCATCCACTGCCTTCGCCGACATTGACAAGGCAGCTGGGCGACCGATGCCGCTTACAGGTGCTACAGAGGACCACCCACCTATGGAGGAGGACCCTGCTAGTACCGCAAAGGGCGACACCACCACTCCTGCCGAGGTGTCACCCTCCGCCTTCCCTGACGTTGACGAGGCAACTGGGCGACCAACGCTGCTGACAGGTGCTACAGAGGACAGCGCACCTACGGAGGAGGACCCCGCTAGTACCGCAGAGGCCGACACCACCGCTCCTAGCGAGGTGTCACCCACCGCCTTTGCTGACGCTAACGAGGCAGCTGGGCGACCGACGCCACTTACAGGTGTTATAGAGAACCGTGCACCTATAGCGAAGGACCCTGCCACTACTACAAGGGGGCACTCACCTCCGTTGTTGTTGCTACTACAGAGGGAGACACCACCGCCGCGGCTGAGGTGTCATCCACTATCGTCGCTGAGCCAGATGATCCTATTGCCGCTGTTGATCTTGTAGCCATGACGATTGATGATGACTAGCACTAGACTTTTGCACTATATATGTCTTCTTAATGTTTTTTTGCTAAACTCGACTTGATGCTTCGGACTGTGGATGTTCGTACTTTACCATGTCATTTTAGACACTTATTTACCTATCTCGTGCTTATGTATGACATATTTCGTGGTGAACGTATTACTCATTTGCTTACATATGACATATGGTTAGGACGGTCTTCTCTTCTTACCTATCAAGAATTGAAAAATTGAGAAAATTAATAAACTTGGAAAATAAATAAATATAAAACAACAGTGGTTCAATGGATAGGACCGTGCTTCTAAAATCAACAAGAGATATAACTAGTTATTTTATTAAAAAATATATTAAATTAAACAATATGGTATTGTAAATATTATAGACTCTTTAGTGTTTCAAAAATTCTAAAAAATTAGACAGCAGTTTGCGTGGTTCAATGGTTTGGACCATCCTCACTAATTTCAGACGGTCCGGACCATGTATTTTCCATTACTATCTGTTTCTACGTTCCGGACCATCCTTACCAGGTCTAGATGGTCCGGACAGTGTATTTCCAGTTACTTGCTAGATTTAGCCTACGAGTTTAGAATTCATTCGTATAGCATATCAAAGAAAAATTGAATAATGGTTTGGTTTTGTGAAACTTGAACCAAAATATATTAGGTTTTGTGATATTTACTCTAAAATTAACAGATGATTGGATGATCAACATTTATTTCCCATCTTACTCATCACGAACTAAAAAATTGAGGAAATTAATAAACTTTGAAAATAAATAAATGAAAAATAACAGTTGTTCAATGGACAGGACCGTGCCTTTAAAATCAACAAGAGATATAACTAGTTGTTTTATTCAAAAGAAATATATTAAATTAAATAATATGCTACTGTAAATACTATAGACTCTTTAGTTTTTCAAAACTTATAAAAAAATTAGACTGTAGTTCACGTGGTTCAACGGTCCGGACCATCCTCACTGATTTTGGATGGTCCGGACCTTGTTTACCGATACTTGCTGTGTCAAAGGTCTATGCCGTCCTTACCTATTTAGGACGGTCCGGACCGTGTATTTCCCGTTACTAGCTGCTTCAACGGTCCGGACCGTCCTGGCTTCTTCAGGACAGTCCGGACCATGTATTTTCCATTACTATCTGTTTCTACGGTTCAGACCATCCTTATCCGGTCCAAACGGTCCGGACAGTGTATTTCCAATTACTTGCTGTGTCTCTCGTTACTTGCTAGATTTAGCCTACAAGTGTAGGATTTATGTATAGCATATCAAAGAAAAATTGGATAATGGTTTGGTTTTGTGAAACTTGAACCAAAATATATTGGGTTTTGTGATATTTACTCTAAAATTAATAGATGATCGGATGTTCAACGTTTATTTCCCATCTTACCCATCACGAACTAAAAAATTAGGGAAATAAATAAACTTTGAAAATAAATAAATGAAAAATAACAGTGGTTCAACGGACAGGACCGTGCTTCTAAAATCAACAAGAGATATAACTAGTTATTTTATCCAAAAGAATATATTAAATTAAACAATATGCTACTGTAAATACTATAGACTCTTTATTTTTTTCAAAAATTTTAAAAAATTAGACAACAGTTCACGTGGTTAAACGGTCTGGACAGTCCTCTCTATTTCCGGACGGTCCAGACTGTGTTTCCCGATACTTGCCATGTCAACGTTTCGGACCGTCCTCACTCTGTTCGGACGGTCTGTACCCTATGTCTCCCGTTATTTGTAATAAAGTCCGGACCGTTCTCACTCGGTTTGAACGGTCCGGACTATGTATTTCCCATTACTAGCTATGTCAACGGTCCGGACCATCCTCACTCGGTCAGGATGGTCCGGGCCCTTATTTGTCGTTACTTGCTGGATTTAGCCTATAAGTTTAGAATTCATATGTATAGCATATTAAAGAAAAATTGGATAATAGTTTGGTTTTGTGAAACTTGAACCAAAATATATTGGGTTTTGTGATATTTACTCTAAAATTAATAGATGATCAGATGTTCAACGTTTATTTCCCATCTTACCCATTACGAACTAAAAAATTAGGGAAATAAATAAACTTTGAAAATAAATAAATGAAAAATAATAGTGATTCAACGGACAGGACGGTGCTTCTAAAATCAACAAGAGATATAACTAGTTATTTTATCCAAAAG
This sequence comes from Oryza meyeriana var. granulata, assembly GCA_003991445.1. Classification (NCBI taxonomy): domain Eukaryota; kingdom Viridiplantae; phylum Streptophyta; class Magnoliopsida; order Poales; family Poaceae; genus Oryza; species Oryza meyeriana. The sequence goes on along the minus strand of RYFJ01000622.1, from coordinate 97,750 downwards.
AATATATTAAATTAAACAATATGCTACTGTAAATACTATAGACTCTTTATTTTTTCAAAAATTTAAAAAAATTAGACAGTAGTTCGCGTGGTTAAACGGTCCGGACCGTCCTCTCCATTTCCAGACGGTCCGGACCGTGTTTCCCGATACTTGCCGTGTCAACGTTCCGGACCATCCTAACTCTGTTTGGACTGTCCGTACCATGTGTCTCCCGTTGCATGTAATAAAGTCCGGACCGTTCTCACTCGGTCCGAACGGTCTGGACTATGTATTTACCATTACTAGCTGTGTCAACGGTCCGGACTGTCCTCACTCGGTCAAGACGGTCTAGGCCCTTATTTGCCGTTACTTGCTAGATTTTGCCTATAAGTTTAGAATTCATATGTATAGCATATCAAAGAAAAATTAGATAATGGTTTGGTTTTGTGAAACTTGAACCAAAATATATGAGGTTTTGTGATATTTACTCTAAAATTAATAGATGATCAGATGTTCAATGTTTATTTCCCATCTTACCCATCACGAACTGAAAACTTAAGAAAATTAATAAATTTTTAAAATAAAAAATAATAATAACAGTGGTTCAATGAAAAGGACCGTCCTTACCATGGACGGACGGTCTTGTCTTTATCGGCCTCACGCAAGCAGCACCGTCGCCTTCCTATCACGCACTGAAAAGCCTATCCCGCAGCCACCCGTGACATCCAGCCCCCCCTCCCCCTCACCAGCCCGCGCTTTTGTTTCTTTTCCCATACCCTAACACTAATATATTATTCTATTAGTTGGATATAAAACGCAAACCACAGCTATCTCAATTGGTGGAGGTGTGCTGTGGTAATCCGCAGGTTGTAGGTTTGACTCCCAGCACCGGCGCATTGTTGAATTTTTATTTCCCATTATTCGTAGCACGAATCTCGGCATGATCAGTCGGTCACAAAAAAAACTCCGAATTTATTTCCATATTCCACCTAGTACGAATCTCTGTGCGATCCGTTGGTAAAAAAAAGCCGGAAATAACTAAGAAATCACATATATGCTATTTTTTTATTTTCCCATAATACACTTATACTAGTTATATTAGTGATGTATCCTATACATACTATAAGTATAAGATTTACTAGTATAGAGCGAATCTGAGCTGTTAGATTACTAGTTCGACCAACTAGTATATTATAGTATTTACTATTCATAATACTAGTTACTATTCACAATACTACTTGTCCTATCAATCTATTCTCTCACCCACCCTCCCACCTTCATTCATTTCATATTTATTAAAGGGCACCAAAATATTTTTTCTTTAACCTTAATCTTCACTAAATAATCTAGAAATACTTATAATTTAAAACGGATGAAGTACATGCCTACTCAGCTTACAGTGCTAATGATGCCTATTCTTGATTGTTTGTGAATTAGTATATATTACTGGTTGGATTAAACCATAGCGATTGGACCTGGAGCTAAGCTACTACTATCAGCGTGTTCCCTCTGTTCTTAAAAAAATCCACTCCTAGCATTTTAATACATATTTAAGTAGAGAGAAGAAATAACTAAAATGCCTCTCATAAATAGAAAGCTATTATTGGTGGATGGATAAGTAAGAATATTAAAGTGATAAAATTTCTTGATTTTTGACCATGGATAGTTAAGAAGGTAGGAATTAATTTATTTTAGACAAAGTTTAAACTGTAGAAATTAATTAAAAAAACCAACTCCTGACTGTATGTTTATCTCGAACTAACATGTTAATTTCTGAACAGATAGCAGCAGTTCGTTGGTAGGCAAGGCAACTAGGCATGTTCGTTCGAGCACGGCTTTCTCGTTGCTAGCTTGGCGAATTTTTGGAGATACATGGCCCGCTGTTTCAGGGATCAACATTAATTCGATCCTGTTGAGTCCACCGCCTGCAAAGTCAAAGCTGAGCACATGCGTAGCAACAACGAGATGAGAACCATCAGATGCAGTCGCTACCCACATCTAGTGTTTGAAAATAGGGGAATATTTAAAACCCTGTGATTGGCAATGCTCTTAACTTCCCACTTGATGATGATGCAGAGGCAAATTAAACTTTATTTTTCTCAGCAGGGTTTGCTATATTGTTTAGGGAGGCTACCATCTTCCATGGTATGGCGGTTATGGTAACCGCTCAAAACCGCACGAATTTCATTTAAAAAATTTGAATTCGAAATTTTTAAATCTCACAGTAAAGTCACGGTTATTACGGTTAGCTCGCGATAACCGTGCGATATCGCGCGATAACCGCACGGTAAGCCGCGGTAACTACGACATATTGAAGCTAAAAAGAAAAAATTATGGAAAAATTATAAAATATAGTAAAAATTCTAAAAAATTATAGAAAATTCAAGAAAAAAGTGGATATCTCTAGAAAAACAATGTAATATTACACATTTTTTTTTGTATAACCCTCGCTATCGTTTTTACACTTAAATAAAGTAGAAATTATATCCCAACACATCTCTTATTTTTTTCAATTTCGATGAAGCTCCAAAATATGAAGTAAAATTTATTATTTTCACAAACTTTCTTTACCATAGTGATTTATAATTCTACTACCTACTAGAATTTTTTTATTTTTTAAAAAAATTAAATTCGAATGAAATTCGGATAAACCATACCGCCAGCTATCCTTACCGTACCTCGACGATACGTGCGGTAACTGCGTGATAACCGACGATATGGGATACCCTGGTTCTCAGTGACCTTCTTTAGCTTCTAACCAAACATGTGGCTTGTGAAGACAGCTAAGACAACTAAACAACATGTTCATATAAACAATGTGATGTTTTTCACATAAAATTCGTGCACACAGAAAACACTAATACTAGTATATATAATAAGGTGAGAAGGAGGTAATTTGTCTGAAATTGTAACTCACATTCAAATTACCCCTCCACCTACGTCGTCAATCATTTGCACATCATTTATCTTTCAACTTATAAGCCGTTGCCAAAATTTAAATTTTAAAATTTAATTTTAAAGTTGATTTTGGACTTTTTTTTCACAGTAGTTTATTTTTTATATTGACTTTTACATTACTAAGAACACAAATATAAAAGTTTTACCCATAAATTACTTTTTGTTTGCTACTAATAATTGCTTTATGGCTTATCAGCTATAGGCCAAAAGATGGGTTTATCACTTTTAAGAACTTAAGATGCGTTTGGAATAGCTTCTTCGTTCAACTTATCCTGCGTACACGAAACGAGATAGGTCATGTGTACATAATTAATTAAGTATTAATTATTATAAATTTTAAAATAGATTTATTTATTTTTTTTATAGAAACTTCTATATAAAAAATTTTATAAAAAACACGTTGTTTAGTAGTTCGAAAAGCATAGCCACGAAAAACGAGAAAGAAGCTAACCCGTTAAGCTGAATAGGACAGTGCCTTAGCTACACAAGAACTATGCGAGAAAAAAAAAATGATGGCCCCAAATGCGCTGAAACTCGAATTTTAGATAAAGTTAAAATCCCCTGAATTCAAACTGAAAATTCCCAGTGCAGACAGAAACAGACAAGATCATCCTAACGAACCACCGGTGGAGGGTCCCGTCCGCGTCCCCCGCCATCAACGCCAAATTCCCCCCCGCGACGCTCCCCCTCGCCCACTCTCCGCCGTCCGATCGACATCCAACGGTCGCGAACGTCGAATCTCGGCTCATCCGCCCGTCGTCGTGTCGCGTCCGCTCCGCTCCGGATCTCTGTCTCACTGCCATTCAAAGCTCGCACCCGCCGAGAGAAGAAGAGAGGAGAGAGAGGGAGAGAGAGAGAGAGTAGGAGAGCCAAACCCCCTCCAAAATCTCCCCCCATATTTGCGCCACATTTTTCTCGGGAACTAGCTCCCCTCGTCGAATCAACCTCCTCGCCGTGGGGTGGTGGCGTGCTGCCCGTGCCCGGCCGGCGGCGGGCAGGTGGAAGCTGGGCGCAAGTGCGAGCGCCGTTTGAGCCGGCGGGTTACATTCCGGAAGCTGCATTTGACTAGGGTTAGCTCCTCTTCGTAGTCAAAGACCTCTCTCCTCTCTGCGTTTTTCCTTTTTGTGTGCGTGTGTCTATCTATGTGTTTTGTTTGTTCATTCTTCTGTTGCTTTTGAACGGCTGCAAGCTTGGGAGGCACAAAGTTATATTTTTTCTCTCTCTCTCTTTATTTTGCTAGTATGATTCTGTTCTTGGTGATGTTCGTCCTGCAATTGATGAAATTTTAGGCAAATGCTGCGAGACTTTAGTGTTGGGGATGGTTTTACAACCAAGTACGGAATTGCCCTCGCATTTGCGTGGAGTGGCGAGGTGGTTAGGACATAATAGCAATGATTTGCCAACGAACCTAGAAATAGTGAATTGATACGCCGTTACTTCAATTTTAGTTTTCGTACGAGTGCTGTGTAGCCAGAGCTGTGCATGAATGGAATCGATGGTATATCTAAGTTTAGCCATGAATCTTGAATTGTATTGTGTGGTTCTATTTGTAACAAAAATGTGGAGGTTTTTTGTCTCCAAATCATTTTTACTGTTTACTATAAAAGGACTTTTTTTTTTGCGGATGCCAGCTAGAATGTTTGAAATTTTCCACTGTACTTGATTCTACCAGGTGATTGGTTAACCTTATGTTTCCCACTGATCACTTTAATTGTACAGGGGCGTCCTTTTTCCCTATTCCACTGACAAATTTGCACTGGTCTCTACCATCTAACTGTCCTTCTTAGTGGAATTTGAGACACTGATGTCAAAATTAGTTAGTCTGTTACCTCCACCTCCAATACAGATTTATAGTGTATTCACTGTATTGTATAATCATTGATGTTTATACTTGCATAGCATAAGGGTTGGTGGTAGCACTTTCGTGCAATTAGATGCATGATACTATGACTTCCACTACTTTTGTTTGAAACCGACCAGCACTTGTTTTTGGCTTATATTTTTCTTAGGTGTGGACACTGCAACTTTTTTATCTTGATTTTACTCTTTCCTTCTTTTATTTTGATGACGTTGACTTCCGTTAATGTTATGGATGCTCATTTTAAACAAACTGTAATCATTGAACATTTCAACTAATTATAATTTTTTTGTGGCCAGTTATAAACTTTTGAGGACTAAAGCCTACTTGGCTGCTTTTGAATCAGGGCTGAGGGTGTCGAATAAATGACTCGGGCATCCACAATTGATTTTGGGCGGAAGACACAGAATGATGTCCTCTGGTCAGGACCATTGCGTCCTGTAAACTTCATCAGAAACAAATTTCCTACATACAAGAAGAGTTTGAATGCGATAGTTATCAAATTGGCAGATGATCCAGAAATGCCATCTCTTAAAGAGATTGTTGCCAAGGAAACAGCGGACCTACTTGATCGGCGTCAACGCCTTTCAGTCCGTGAGCTCGCGATGAAATTTGAGAAGGGTCTCAACACTGCCACACTGTTGTCTAATGAGGTACCGGGACTAACTTTTTGGGTCCTGTCGTCCTGAACGCTCTTTTGACGATTGGTCCAATACTTCAAGTAATGGAGCTATATATATCAAGTCGTTTATCTACCCTCACCTTGAATTCTTGAACTCTCAGGTTAAATGGAGACAAGCGGCTTTATTGGAGCGAGACATCCTTCTGAAAAATCTAAAGAATGTATTGGAATCACTGAGAAGTCGAGTTGCAGGGAAACACAAGGATGAAATTGAGGAGTCCCTTTCTATGGTTTGTTTCTTCTTCTGAACCATATTTAGATTTTTCACCAAGGATTATTGCTACTCAATTTTTATTCTCTCCTTTTTTTTCTTCAAAGAAATATGGAACCATATGCAAAAAAATGGTGCCTTTTCTGTGGGCCCTTTAATAGTTTGGTACTTTCAATAGGTGGATGTTTTAGCAGTTCAGCTGTCCAAAAGAGAAGACGAGTTGCTGCAGCAAAAGGCAGAGGTCGCCAAAATTGCAACCTCGTTGAAACTGGTGCGTCCAAAATTCCTTTTAGTTCAGTAGTGTCTGAATGCTATAAACATCAGTCAACATACTTTCAACATCATGGGACATTGGCTGTTGATTCTTTATAATTATAGCTGAATGTCAGGTTCCATTGTTTAAGTGTCCCAGTTTTGCTAAGTTGCTACTGTCTTTGAGGGAAGCTGAGTTCTTCCTATGAACAATATGCAATAGATAAGCAATGGAGTTCTTCTTTCATTGAGAATGTATATACTATGGAATTAAACGACTGAAGAACTATTGGTTTCTCTTCCAAAATACAGTGAAACTTCAGTCATTCTGTAATCACAGCTTATTGAATAACACCTTTTAGGACTTCCATCTGATTTCCTCAATATGGTTCAGATATAAGCATCCTGGCAATAATTAGTCATGATCCGGCTGCTCTTTTATTATCTTTTTATAAAAGCATCCTTGATGTCCTCTTGGATAGATCTTTCCATTGGTTTGCCTCCATTTGTTCATCCCTTTTCAGTCATTGCTTGTTTTTCTGTTTTTTCATATAGGCTTCTGAAGATGCCAGGAGAATTGTTGAAGAAGAAAGATCTAATGCTCGTATAGAGATAGATAGTGCCAGAGCTGCTGTGCAAAAAGTTGAACAATTAGTTAAAGAGCAAGAAATCGAACCTCAAGTAAATGGGAAACAGGTAGGTGGTATCTAATTATATGAACACTATGTTTTTTTATTGAAATAACTCTGAAGGTGCATGCAACATGCAACATCGATTTTTGGTTGTATGAAGTCGTAATAAATCATTTTGCTTGGTACATTTCTTTCTTGCTGTAACATTTGTTGCAATTTCCTACATACCTTAGGCACTTTCAACCTTAAATTCCCAATTTCCAGCTATTTGTGCCTTATCATGATTCATCTATGCTAAGAGATTGATTCCATATTTTTCAAGCTGAATTTTGCATATATGATTACCGTTTCTGTTTGAAACCTTGTAAGGATGAGGATGAGCTTAAGGAAAAGGCTCAAGAAGCACGAAGGGTGAAAATGTTGCATTGTCCCAGCAAGGTAGGATGCACCTATATGTCGCTCTACACGGGAAATTAAAAGCCTATGTTGCAGACTTGACTGTATGGTACTACGGTTTCTGTATAACTCAAATAATATCAAGTTCTTTATTACCTTTTAGGCAATGGACATTGAAAGTGAGATCGAAGTTCTACGTGAACAATTAGCTGAGAAGTCCTCAAACTGTGTTCATCTTTTGAAAGAGGTATTGTACTATGGTTAACACATGCTGATTTTGGACATTTCAGTTGTCATTTCTGCATTGGGCTGGAATTAAACCAGCTATTGCAATATGAATTTTTGTTGAATTGAAGCATGTTGAAAACAAAAAGACTGCAAGTGCTCACCAATTCTATGCCAAAGTTGTGAAGATGAAATCATATATCAACGCTAGCTTGCTTTGTTTTTTTTTTCTTTTGAACTTTTTGACCTTTTGTGCAAATAAGCAGAATGATGCCAAAGAGTGTGTACTGGTTTGTTATTGCTGAGCTGCATGCCTACTGTTACTGTCATTGTTTGTCCATAAAAGGACTTATCTTGCTACTTGGATGATCATCTGTAAAAGGCAAACAATAGTATCTTTAGATCAAATCATTTCTTTTATGCTATGTTGCTTTCTCAAATTTGTGCAGTTTTCAACATCTCTTTTTGTCTTCAATTTTGAACAAGTGGAACAATTCTGGTATGTAGAGATCAAGATCTGGTATTAATTTCCAGCCATGATTGACTGTCCTTTTTATCAGTTACAGCTGCATCAAAGATACGAGGAAAATGATGTGTCCTCATATGAGCTGGAGGGTCTTGAAAGCTTAGGCTCAGTGTTGCACATAGTTGCCCGAAGTGATGGATTTGTTGATTTATCAAGAAGTACAATCCAGTGGTTCCGTGTGCAGCCTGAAGGAAACAAAAAGGAAATCATTTCAGGTGAAACTATTTTCATCAAGCAAAACGATCTTGTTTCTACAAATGACGTAATTTTGATGGTTGTTGCTAGTAATGTTTTACAGGTGCCATAAAGCAAGCATATGCACCAGAGCCACATGATGTTGGGCGGTATTTGCAAGCTGAGATCAACCATTGCGGTGAAATTTCTGTCGTAAAGACTGCTGGCCCTGTAGATCCTGGTTAGTTTTCCTGACTGATAAAATTAAGGCGCCTTTATGATTATGACATCACTAATGTTATTTTGTCGAGCAGCTGCAGGATTGGTCGATTACGTAGAGACTCTTCTAAGGAATCCTGAAACTGAATATAATGTATGGTTTTCCTTCCTTATCCATTTTTCTTTCTGCACAGTACCTACATAATTTGTTAAAATCTTGCTGTTTACTGTCTTGTTGCCAGATATTTTAGTTTTCGTAGCTCGCCAGTCTCATCATAGTTTCCCTGTTGGCATGTCATCTGCTGCTTTTTTGTCACGGAATTATTTATTTGGATTGCTTGTATCAAATATTCAGTGTCACTAAAAAAAGAACTATGCATCTACTCTATCTTGATAATGTCTTTAGGTAATTGCCTTGTACTTGCAACGCACTGCTCATTAAGGCGGTGTTATCCCCTGCTACTAGTCATTCTTTGATGGCACCTGTTTTTGCCCGTTATGGCAGGTCATTGTTCTTCAAGTGAATGGAATCAAACAGCCTACTGATTCCATTCATGTTATTTGCATTGGGAAACTGCGAATGAGACTTGCTAAAGGAAAGACAGTAATTGCAAAAGAATTTTACTCCTCGTCGATGCAGGTATTGTACACAACAGTTTTAGCATCATAAGGTGATATATAGTTAGGTAGAAACTGGCTTCCACCTCACTAATGATACCTGGTACTCCACATTATTGGTTATGGTACAGTCTAATTTGTGTTCATTGCTGCTAATTTCAGCTATGTGGTATGAGAGGCGGTGGAGATGCTGCACCTCAAGCGATGTATTGGCAACCGAGGGGAGACCTGAGCCTGGTGCTGGGCTTCGAAACGGCCAGAGAACGCAACTCTGCAATCATGCTCGCTCGAAGATTTGCTATCGATTGCAATGTGAGCCACTTCTCTCAAAGAAGTTGCCACACTTTTTTGCTCCAGCTCGACGTATTTTGTTTTTTATCCCCAACGATTTTTTAGGTCTGTGCTATGCGCAATGGTCACGGAGTAACTTTGCTTGTCTGAAAACAGATCATCCTTGCTGGTCCTGGGGATAAGACTCATTGGTGATTGATGAAGACGAAGGGTACCAGCAGCTAACCTCTTGTACGAGCTCAGACCATCTGTCTGGAATCATTGTACATTTGTGTCCACGACCACGCGTATTAGTTAGATACTACTCCAATATCTGATCTGTGTGTTGTTTAGTGCCCTTGTAGTACTCCGAGGCATCGTTTTTACTTCCTTGCAAGTCAGTCTAAGAGCAAGTACTATAATGCTTGATGTACTACTCCATAAAATTAAGTGATGAGATGGAGAGAAGTGAGATGATGAGCCACCTCTAATGCAAGAGATAGTTTTCACATAAACTCTAAGAAAAATGTGAGAGTATTAAAGATACTGGTGCTTGTGTATTAGAGGTTACATATTGTATTGTATATGTGGACTCTTAATTTATGAGTAGATGACATGGATAAAATTAGAGATAGTAGTCACCTTTATTATAAAACTTGCTCTGAGCTAGTTATCCTTGTCTCATCTCTGAGACACCAACGTATTAGTGCATGCGTGTTGTAGCTGTCTCCATTGTAATGAAACTTTGTAGTTTGTTCATGAATGAACAGTTGACCAACCTCTGATGCTCCCCGATGTCTTACACCGGGCAAGATGCCAAGATGACCTTGGGGCTGGACGGCCATTCGATTGTATGTATGGACTGATATTGGTTAATTGGATGCGATTGCCTTTGAAGCTGGATCTTGAGATAACAAGATAGACCGCGCTTACTGCTCTCACTCATCAGTGCAGTGGCGTGCATCTTCTTCCAGGTTTGCTTGCCTTTCGGGGCTCTTTGAGCGTACAAATTTTACAGAATATTCGTAGGAATCCTACAAGGGCCCGTTTGAATATGCTTATGAAGCTGAGTTTATTACAACACGTAAAATGGAGCAGTTTATTACAGAATAATTAATTAAATATTAATCATTAAAAATATATTTACTTGATTTTTAAAGAAATTTTTATATAAAAAGTATTTGTAAAAAACATGTTGTTTAGCAGCTAAACAGCATGAGAAAGATGCTCACGGGTAAAACTTTGTTCCAGCCTCAAGCAACTTTGCCCTCAGCGCGAAAGCTCCTGGTCGTGCGCATATTAAAAAAATAAATAAATAATAAAATATTAAAAAAATAAGTAAATTTTATACAACTAATTTAAAACTTTCATCTCTAATTTTAAAATTTTCAATTCAATTTTTGAAACTTTTAACTCAAATTTAAAAACTATTAACTAAGAATTTAAAAAAATCTACTTAAAATTTGAAATTTTCAACCCAAAATTTGAAACTTTTACTTTCAACTAAAATCTAAAACTTTTAACTCTGCTTATTTATGTATTATTTTATAATTAAAAATTATTAAGTATTAATAATAGTAATTAGTGAAGTGATTAATGTTAATGGGCTAGTACAGCGGCGTACCGACGGCGTGCGGGGGTTAGCCGACCCCCGCGCGCGCGCCAGCATCCCCCAGCCCTCAGATCTATATCAAGCAAGTAGTCAAAACACAGCAAACCATCTGGAGAACAAATTGGCTTCCCTTCCCCTTCCAATGGCAAAACTGTCACAGAGAGAGCAATTCTGCTTCAATGATGATAGAGGAATTCATACAGACGGTGTAAAAAAGTGACCCCAAACTGCTCTTCATTGTAATGCAAAGCGAGAGGTACTGTATATGGTCGGTCCTAAAACAATGCTCAACCCAAATCTTATTGGGCTTGAAAACACACAACGAGATCAAAACATGTGTCAAACGTTGTTCCAGGTCAATATGTAACAACACCAAGCATCCCAAGCGGGAGCTTGAGAAAACATTCAGTGAGCAACAGCATTTGGGCCTTGTTTGGGAGGATGTTGTCCGGGAGGATGAGCTCTGGTGGGATCTCATGGACCACGCTGAGCATCGAATCATACTCCTCGTCTTTGTGCGCATACTTTTTCCTTAGCATCTTCTCGAGCTCAATGTCATCGAAGGTCTTGGCATTCTCAGCTGCATGGACTTGAGCCAAATTGATGTAGTTTGTTGATGACTGTGCAATGAAAGCCATCTCCTCTTCAGTAAGCTTTCTTAGGAACTTGGCAGGATTACCAACCCAGACCTAAGTAATGTCAGGAAACCATATGGTTCAATAAAGTCATGTAATATAGTAACTTAATTTTAATATATAAATACAAAGCATATTCAAGTCCTGCACCAACAGATAGCAATAGCATGGAACCTAAAATGTGGACATTTTAAAATAAAAAGGCAAAGCATATTCAAGTTTTGCAGCAACAGCATAGAATGATAGAATGGAACGTAACATATGGGCATTGGTACAAACATGCAGCCAACACCTTTGTTTGGCAATCCTCCAGTCTCCAATTACAGGTTTTTTTTAAAAAAAGGAAAAAAATGCAAAGATTTGTGTAAATATATTGTCAATGGATTATTGTTGTTTGGAAAAAAAAAAAAGACAAAACTATACCTCAGAAACATTCAATTGCATTATCCAAACAATTAGGTATTTTTCAGAACAAAAAGCATGCCAATTTTATAAACATCAAATATCAGTGTGACTTTGAGAATCCCCCATTACAAAATGATGGCAGTTGAGGGCATACTTCCCATATACTCATATATCAAGTGAAAAAAAGAACTAGCTTAGCAAGAGAATAAGAAGGCAACCTCTCCAGAAGGAATCCTTGCGTTCTGTTTAACAAGCGACCATGCTGTGCTTTTCAACCACCACTCCATCAAGCAGAGTGGCACCCATACCAACAAAAGCTTCATCCTCGACAGCGCATGCATGTAGAACAGCACTATGACCTGCCGGAAGCTTATTAGTTTAGGTAAGACCGTAGGAGTATCACACAGTGAATAGTCCACGCAAAAACAAAGCTCAGAATTTTAATTCATAAATCAATCACAATGCTGCAACAAAGTTTTTATCTGATTCTATCAGGTACAAATGATGCCATGTGGTTATTGTCTTCCAAATAAGCCAAACCACAATATCAATAGCATTATCAGTGTGTGTATTGTGTACCAAAATTATTATGAAATAAGATATGAAGTGCTCTACTGACCAATTGTAACGTTGTTCCCAATTATGGTTGGAAGAACCTTCCCGCTGATATTAGCTTTTGAAACATGTACAAGGGAATTGTCTTGTATATTTGTTCCAGATCCAATATGAATGCTGTTGACAACTTGACATCACCTGAAGACAAAAGAATGAAAAGGAGCTAAAATGGTTATAACTGTCAACTGAAAGTATCTACAGTTAAACTGTCAAGGGCGTCAAGCCCCCGGGTAGCTGGCCCTCGGCTACGCAACTCGTAGCCTCGGTCCGTCGTCTTCTCCGGCGAGGTTACCCCCTGCCGCAGGCTTATTGGAGAGGAAGAGGGAGATTAGATTAATAATTCTTTCTTAATCCTTAATGGTCCCTGTTATAGCAATATATATAGCCTAAAGGCCCATGCGCATATGGCAACAGGCTCCTGCAATCTAGGAACTAAAACAGAAACTCCCGATCGGCTTCCTTCTCAGCCCTCGCGGTGACCGCGCCCTGCGAACCGTTCCCGCGCGCGCTCTCCGCACGTTCTGCGCGTGCAGCGTCGCGGCGCACGTCACGGGCCCGACGACACCTGGTGTACGTGCGCCCGACCGTGACATAAACATCAACATTATAGTTAGTGAAACTTAAAATATCAATATTCTTGGGTTAGTGTAGTATGCATGACAGCACAAATACCTCACAGTATGGTACAAGATCACATTATAGTTCAAATCAGCCTTTTTGTTTGGCTTATAAGCCGCACACAAAACGAGAAACGTCATTAGCGCATGATTAATTAAGTATTAACTATTAGAAACTTGAAAAATGGATCTATTTGATTTTTTAGAGATACTTTCATAACTCCGCCTATGTTGTCCCAACTATAAAGCGGTTCTCCGCCTATGTTGTCTCAACATAGCAGGTTCCAAGCCCTGGTAAAGGAGGAGGAGAGGGCCCCCTGTCCCTATAAGGTTGTGTTAGGCTTGGCGAGCCAATGTAAAACCTAGCCAATCAGATGGAGATGAAACCCAAAAGAAAACCGTTGGGGCGTAACCCTCTTAGCGACGCGCCATATCGGAACCCAGGTATGGTGTTAAATGGGCAAGGGCCGGGTCGTCACCCCCGTGACGCGCCGTGTCGTGATCTGGGCAGGGTGTTAAGTGAGCAAGGATCGGGTCGTCGCTTCCTTAGTGGCGCGCTACATCGGCGCCCGGGTGTAGTGATAAATGAGCAAGGGTCTTCACATCTGACTCGACGGGTGCGAAGGGTAAGGAAGCTAGTCGAGCCAACTAGGATTCGTTTAGGTAGTTGGAATGTAGGGTCTCTTACGAGTAAGTTGAGAGAGTTAGTTGATACAGCGATTAGGAGGCGTGTTAATATCTTATGCGTTCAAGAGACTAAATGGAAGGGTCAGAAAGCGAAGGAGGTAGATAATACTGGCTTCAAGCTTTGGTACACAGGGACAACTGCAAATAGAAATGGGGTAGGAGTTCTGATTGACAAGAGCCTCAAAAACGGTGTGGTGGATGTGAGAAGACAAGGAGATAGGATCATCTTAGTCAAGCTTGTCATTGGTGACATGGTCTTGAATGTAATTAGTGCGTATGCACCCCAAGTAGGCCACAATGAGAGTGATAAGAGGCAGTTCTGGGAAGACTTAGATGGTATGGTTAGAGCTATACCTAGTACCGAGAAGCTTTTCATAGGTGGAGATCTCAACGGCCATGTAGGTGCAACAAATGCAGGCTTCGAGGCAGCACACGGAGGTTTTGGGTACGGTAGTAGGAATCAAGAGGGAGAGGAAGTCTTAGACTTTGCTATAGCTTTTGATCTGATGGTAGCCAACACTTTCTTTAGGAAGAGACAATCCCACTTAGTAACTTTTAGTAGTGGCCAACACTCTAGCCAGATTGACTTTGTCCTCACAAGAAGAGAGGATAAACAAGCATGCTTGGATTGTAAGGTAATACCTGGAGAGTGTGTGGTTTCTCAACATAAGCTTTTGGTGGCTGACTTGCGCTTCCAGATGTGCGTTCGTAGGGACAAACAAGCTAAGATTGCAAAAACGAAGTGGTGGAAATTGAAAGGAGAGTCGGCAGAGGTTTTTAAGAAAAGGGTTATCGAAGAGGGCCCTTGGGATGGAGAAGACGACGCAAACAACATGTGGAAGAAGATGGCAACATGCATCCGGGAGGTGGCTTCAGAGGTGGTTGGAGTGACTAAAGGGAGTGGATGCGAACCTAGAGATACTTGGTGGTGGAATGAGGGCGTCCAAAAGGCTATTAAGGAGAAGAAAGAATGCTATAGGCGTTTATACCATGATAGGAGTGCAGACAATATAGAGAAGTATAAGATGGCAAAGAAGACAGCAAAGCATGCTGTGAGTGAGGCAAAAGGGCGGGCTTACGAAGGTCTATACCAACGATTGGGTACAAAGGAAGGAGAGAAGGACATCTATAGGATGGCTAGGGTTCGCGAAAGGAAGACGAGGGACCTCAACCAAGTTAAGTGCATTAGGGACGAGAGGGAGCAGCTTTTGGTAAAGGAGGATGAGATCAAACACAGATGGCAAGAGTATTTTGACAAGTTGTTCAATGGTGAGAACGGGAACACAACCGTTCAGTTAGATGACTCTTTTGATGACACCAATAGGCGCTTTGTGCGGAGGATCCAAGAATCAGAAGTCAGAGAGGCGTTGAAAAGGATGAAAGGGGGTAAGGCAATGGGTCCTGATGGTATCCCAATCGAGGTGTGGAGATGCCTAGGGGATATAACTATAGTATGGCTAACCGAGTTGTTCAACAACATTTTTCGGTCAAACAGGATGCCTGATGATTGGAGGAGGAGTATATTGGTACCGATCTATAAGAATAAGGGAGACATTCAAAGTTGCACTAATTATCGAGGAATTAAGTTGATGAGCCATACGATGAAGCTATGGGAGCGAGTAATCGAGCATCGCCTAAGAGGAGTGACGCGGGTCTCTATGAACCAATTTGGTTTCATGCCCGGAAGGTCAACCATAGAAGCAATTTTCTTAGTAAGACAAGTTATGGAGCGGTATAGGGAGCAGAAGGACCTACACATGGTTTTTATTGACTTGGAGAAGGCCTACGATAAGATACCAAGGAATGTTATGTGGTGGGCATTGGACAAACATAAAGTTCCAACAAAGTACGTTTCCCTCATTAAGGACATGTACAACAATGTTGTGACTAGTGTTCGAACAAGTGATGGTGACACATGTGACTTCCCGATCAAGATAGGACTACATCAAGGGTCAGCTTTGAGCCCCTATCTATTTGCCTTGGTGATGGATGAGGTCACAAGGGACATACAAGGGGATGTCCCTTGGTGTATGCTTTTCGCGGACGATGTAGTGTTAGTTGATGAAAGCCGAGCGGGAGTAAATAGGAAACTAGAGTTGTGGCGGCAGACTCTAGAGTCCAAAGGTTTTAGGCTCAGCAGAACTAAAACCGAATATATGGCATGTGACTTCGGCACTGCTAGACATGAGGAGAGGGGTGTTAGTTTGGATGGTCAAATAGTGCCCAAGAAGGATACCTTTCGATATTTGGGATCAATGCTACAGAGAGATGGGGATATCGATGAAGATGTTAGCCATAGAATCAAAGCGGGGTGGATGAAGTGGCGTCAATCATCGGGTATTCTCTGTGACAAGAGGGTACCACAGAAGCTAAAAGGCAAGTTCTATAGAACAGCAATTAGACCGGCAATGTTGTATGGTGCAGAATGTTGGCCTACAAAAAGACGGCATGTTCAGCAGTTAAGTGTTGCGGAAATGCGTATGCTGCGTTGGATTTGTGGTCATACAAGAATGGATCGAGTCCGGAACGATGATATACGTGATAGGCTAGGGGTAGCACCAATTGAAGAGAAGCTTGTCCAACACCGGTTGAGATGGTTTGGACATGTCCAGCGGAGACCTCCAGAGGCACCAGTGCATAGTGGAATCCTAAGGCGCGACAGTGATATTAGGAGAGGCAGGGGAAGGCCAAAATTGACATGGGAGGAGGCAATAAAAAGGGACTTGAAAGGATGGAATATACCCAAAGATTTATCTTTGAATAGGTGTGCTTGGAAAGCAGCCATTTATGTGCCTGAACCTTGATCTGCAGCTTCTATTGGGTTTCAACTCTAGCCTACCCCAACTTGCTTGGGATTGAAAGGCTTTGTTGTTGTTGTTGTTGTAGAGATACTTTCATATAGAAAGTTTTTGCAAAAAACGCACTGTTTTGTGTTTTGGGAAACGTGCTAACAGAAACCAAGGGAGTAGCTAGAAGCCGAAACGAACGACACCTTTTTGGCTTATTGACTTATTGACTTAGGCTTTTAAGCTGACTTTTTGGCCTATATGGTTTATAAGCATGTCGCTTTTAAGCCTTAAGTTCAATGGTGGAGTCCTACCTCTACTTCAAATAAGCAAAAAAGGCTACTCCAACCTAGCTTTTAGCTTAATAGTGGAGTGGCTTATGGCTTTAAAAAAGCCCAACGAAAAAGCTGCTTAAAAAAGTGGCTTAATAGTTAGAGGGTGTTTGATTTGGCTTATGTGGCTGGCTTATAAACCACACGCAAAACGAGAAATCTCATTAGCGCATGATTAATTAAGTATTAACTATTAAAAACTTGAAAAATGGATCTATTTGATTTTTTAGAGATACTTTCATATAGAAAATTTTTGCAAAAAACACATCGTTTTATGTTTTGGAAAGCGTGCTAACAGAAACTGAGAGATAAGCCACAAGCTACAAGTAAAATCAAACAGGGCCTAAGCCTTTTGGCTTATAAGTTGGCTCATAAGCCCAAACAAAGGGGGCCATGGTGTAGGACGAACGCGATCGTGTGAATGAGGCCATTTGAATCATTTTTCTACTTGGGTTTGATTATAAAGGAGACCATACACCATGGTGATGAAAATGGAAGTCTTATAATAATCTAGCACCAGGTTTCCTTAACAGACCCAATTCTTAGAAAAAAGTTACTAATTCCTGATATCCAAAGCTGGTCTGTTGGTAGTTGATGCATTATTATCACATCATGCCATCATTGCAAGTTAAAAATCGAAATTTCATGTGAAGTGTGGATTGAGAGTCCAACAATGGAAACATGAGTGTACTAGAGCTGTTCAATAAAACTGCGCATCTCATGATGACTGAAAGTTATGTCAGCTACTCAGCTGTCTATATACTATAACACAGGGTGCAGTGCAGTCAGAAGGAAGTTTATTTGGAAAACAAATTGTACAGTAAACATGTTGTTACCAAGAGGAAAGGGGACAAAACTATCAAGATAAAGCCCGTGGTTACTCAATAGCACATGTATAACACTACAGTGTATATTTGTCCAAGAGTTTACCTCTTAAAATGGAGCCGTACCAGATTGAGGATCCACGTCCAATCTCAACATTGCCAATCACAGCTGCACTGGGAGCAACAAAAACATCCTTGTGGATTCTTGGCTCTTTCTCAAATATGTTCATGATCGTACGATGTCTTGACACTGACAACGGCACATAAAGGTAACATGCTAACCAGGCTTAGGCATAAAATTTATGTATGTCACTCAAGTCATACACAACATCCAAAAAATAACAAAAAGAAAAAAAAACCCTTCTTGATGTCCAATTCATGCTAATTCCTGGCCATTTACCAGATGCAGCATGGAGACGATTAATCAGCACCAACTACAGAACCACACCTAACTAGCTAGAAGGGAAAATGGCGTTCTCCATGATTCTTGTAACAGAAAACATATACATGACCACTCAAAACAGGCATGCTAAGGTGGCATTTTGCCATTTCCACAATGAGTAGCATGACCGCAATAACCAATCTATGCAATCATTGATTTGCTGCTGGTCCGGCTTCAATACACAGAATCACAAATTGAAACGCAGCAGTTTACAAATCACTGACAATACTTGAAGCAAACCCAGTAAAACCTAAGTTAGGCACATCTCGAGATTCATCGCACCCCATTACCTGTATCCATTCCTACCGTATTCCTCCACAATAACAACCACAAGGTTGTCATCCCATTACCCGCATCCATTCCTACCTTGTTCCTCCCCAATAACAAACAACCACAAGGTTGTTAGGCTGTGTGCATACTCAAGAATGTGACCAATTAATCAACCTGATCCGACACTAACAACACTTCCAAAACAGCTAAAAGCGACGAACCGCCCGATAGTCCAGGACTAAGACAACGAAATCGAAACGATTCGGCGAAGACCCGATCTTCCGGAGGAACCAAAGAGGAACCGACGACGAGGGCGTGCTCGTGAGCCTCTGAAGACGGAGGGGAGGGCCAAGGGAGAGACGGCGGATTCTTACGCTGCTCCTCGACGCGGAGGCCGCCCTGGATGGTGGATCCGAGGCGGTCCATGGCCTGGCCCGTGCCGCGGATCGACTTCCCCACCGTGTAGATCGCGCGCCGGAGGGTCCCCATGATTCTCCCTCCTCTGTCTGGGGCTCGCCGCCGGCCGCCGCCGCGGGCGGGAGGTGGGGTTTAACGACTGTAGGAGAGAGAGAGGGGTGGGGGGGAGGACGTCAACAGCTTTGGGCCCAAGTTCTATAGGCCGTTATATAGGCCTGGTTCTAGCCCAACTACAGGACCTCACGGCCCATTGAGATTTGGGTTCATATTTTATGGCCGGGATCCGGCTCAGTAACGGAGAGCAAAACAACAGAGAAGTTTTTTTTTTCTTTTTTAGATTTGCTATATGTCAGTTGAGTAAAAAATTTTACGTTTTCAATCAAATTTTCGAGCGTTGGATCAGTACCTGAGATGAGATCAGGGCCCTCCCGGGGATTTCGGGGGACCTGTGCAAAATCTTAACCGAGTCCTAAACTTAAGTGATGAAATAAAATGATAATAATTTATACTCCATGACATGGCTTGCGATGCGGCTGCGCCCCGAGGCTTACTGCTGTGCTATGCTAGCGGTAGCCGGCAGGACTACAAGAGCCAGCCAGCCAGGAGCAGCACCAAACCGTCAATGTCACTACGTCAGGGACAGGGCTAGCAGGGCTAGGGCGGCTGATGCGTCAAGGCTTTGAGCGGCCAGCCGAGCATAAAGCGAGACAAGCGACGGCGAGTCAGCGAGGCGCTGGAGCGACAGCGAGTCAGCGAGGCGCTGGAGCGGCACGGTGATCGACTGATCAGGGCAGACAGACAAATCGACACGACAACGTTAAGTCCGCGAGTCGCAGCACTCCTAGACTACTTTTGCTTGCCTTGACTACTCCCACTAGACCAATGGGCATATCTTCATGTACTAAGGTATTTGGGTCTAGGGGCCCCTAGAAATTGGGGCCTGTACGATCTCGCGTGTGGCACGCCCTTAGGGACTGCCCTAGATGAGATACATATGTTCCACGAACTGTTGGTTTTTGAGTCCACATAAGAAGCTTTTTCCAGGTCTCCTTCTTGTTGCCTTCTCTTTCCTTCAGCTCTTCTCCTCTTGTGACACCACCCCGTCTCCTCTCCTTCTCCTCGACGTAGGCCGGCCAGATCCAATTTTTTGGGGTTCATTGGATGATTCTTTTCTACTGTGTTGATAGTGTGAAGCCAATGGAAATAATGTGAGCTCATGATCGTTCTTTGGTTATCCTTCTTTTTGCGAAATACAATACAAACGTATAGACTTATTCACATGGATGCATAATCACTCTTATAAGCACATATCTATACACCCTATTTCTATGAGCATCTCCAAGAGAATGGATCAACATATCTTGAGATTGACAAAGTTAGTACAAACATCTCTTTATTGATGGGTACGTTGCTTACCACTAAAAGTATAATAAACATTAAATATGAGCACTCTGCCAAGTCGATGACTTAAACTTGGTGAGTAAGTTCCATCACAAAAACCTAACCAGCTAAGCATTGATTATTATTCTGTCCTTTGTAAAGATAATGAATTTCTTTGAACTTCTCTTTAGCCATGTTTTTTGCCAGTCCTAGGCATCCACAAGGTGGCCATAAGAAGGAGGCATAAGCCTCTTTGTAGTTGGCCTTGTGCATTGCGGTGGATTTTAATGTAGGCTCAAGCTAGAGACAGTCCTCAAGCTTATGGACCGGCCACGGAAAATAAAAAATCCATCACAACTTCTCCCTCCCACACTATTGCTTCTCTCTCCAAATGTAGTTAGGACGAGTAAATACTTTATTAGATTATGGGATCCACCTTAACACTCATTTTTATCATTGTACAGCGTAAAGATTACAACATAATTTAGTGGGACCCACCTTAAGGCCGTGTTGGGCGGACGCTCAATGTATATGGCACCAAATGCCCACCTGATAATGCAAGCAGGAACTATCTACCACGTAAGCAGGAACTATCTACCACGTGGCACATGCTTAGGGGTGGATCCCATCATTTTTTTTGTCTATCAATAACTGTATACATTGCTTGGTGAACATGAAAAAGTAGGCAAAAATGAAGCAGGTAATGGGAGGGCTACCATTATCTTTTTTTTATGCGTTTCTGTTGATGTTTTATATCGGCAATAAATAAACTTGATGAATTGCAAAGGAACACGAACGATTTATACTGGTTCAGGCTCTCGAGATGAGGTAAT
Organism: Oryza meyeriana var. granulata; assembly: GCA_003991445.1. Lineage (NCBI taxonomy): Eukaryota > Viridiplantae > Streptophyta > Magnoliopsida > Poales > Poaceae > Oryza > Oryza meyeriana. The sequence goes on along the minus strand of RYFJ01000622.1, from coordinate 76,895 downwards.
ACCCTATGTCCAGTTATGGTGTATTGTTTTTGAGGTTGTATGATTCTGATTTTGGATATCTTGGTGATACTGCCCTCAGGGAGCACCCTGCCTCCCCTTATATACCGGTGTTGACGCCGAAAACCAGCCGGGGGCCGTCCGGCGTCTGGGCGACACGCGAAGGCCTGGGAGATTTGCTTCACTCCAGTGCAAGTCCTAAAGTCTTGAGGTTCGTAGGCGTGCCAGTCAATTTGACCCTGTAATTGACAAGGAGGAAAATGTTAGATCAATGAGCCAATCGGCTGGAAGCCGATCTAAACTCGTTTCATCAGCCGATGGCCGATGCGCACTGTAGCACCTATACATCGGCTTAAGGCCGATGACGTCAAGAGCAATAACGTAATAATAAACAAATATCGCGTTAGCCGATCATCGAAGGGATACTCAAAAACCGGCTGTAAACTTGATAAAATAAGCAAGTGTAATACATAAATAAATCAAATAAATCCTAGCCGATCATAGTCTAGTGTTACTGGTGTTGCCGTGAAGATATGCCTATGCCCGGGCCCTTGCTTATATCGGCTCCCGGAGTCTTCGTCCACTGTCCGGGCCCATACACTGGTCCTTACCCAAGCTCATGCCCGGGCCCTCACCTGGGGTCGTGCCCGGGAACCTGCTTGTACTTGTACTTGGATCGGCAGAATAAACCCATCGGCTAGTCCTTAGCCGATTGTAACAATAACACAGGCAGGAACATATAATAAAGTATGCAATAACATAAATGATAAATAATTGATAAGCTAGCCGACTACTGAACAGAGCGAGTATAGAATAAGACAATGAATAAATGTAGTCGGCTTTAACAGATAACTTATCGGCTAAGCACTCCGATAACACCATCGCGCAATATCATCGGCTCATCAAGAGTAAAGCTATTATCGTCAGTCTAGTAGATCGGACCCAACCGTTGCAGCACAGACCGACAATGATAACAATACCTCAATGGGCCGATAAATAGAATGCGATCGTGATGAAGATAACTTACCGGCTATACACCCCGATAAGACGCCTGCGCATAAAGCATCGGCTTAACGGGATCGGTTTATCGCTAGCAGTTTAGTAGGTCGGACCTAACCGATGCAGCACAAACTGATGATAAACCGCTCCCAGTAAGCCGATACAATCTACGCACGCGTGATGTGATATACCTAATCAATCTATGAGGTCAAACTGAACTGATGCAGCCATAGATAAACTAAATATATCGTGGTAAGCCGACTACCATAAACCGACTAGAATATCGGACCTAACCGAGGAAGTCCTAGCCGATTGGTAGCCGGGGTGACGAGACTTACCCTCTCGCAGGAGTTCGGACCTAACCGATGCAGCCCGGCTCGAGAAGCAGGATCCCGTCGAAAGGGTGGCGATGCGCCGAATTTTGTATTGATCTGTGGTTGATAATTTACAAGGTCCCCGGGCATACGTATATATACCCCGAGTTACATGAGTCCTTATAGGACACGGTATATGATTTCCTATCTATAATAGAAAACGCTAACTAATCCTGACTGGACACGAGGTCAGGTTCCCTAAAAAAGATAAATCTTTTCCTAATAAATATAGTAATTAACTGCCACGCGCGGTCTTCACGGCTCTTTCTCGGACTCGGCCTGCTCCTTGAACCAATTTTTGTTAACCGACTGCAATCGTTCCCTTGACCGAATCTGATACAAGGCCTTACCAAATTTTGGCGTTAACAACCGGGGAACAGGGTTACAGAGTAGCAATCCCAGTCGGACTCTAACCAAGGGATTTCCTTCTAAGAATACAATGTGCCCAACTAGAACTATATCTTTTTCCTGTCGTACAGGGTTATGCATGCCGAGTCCTATTGTATCCCTAATTATAAGGTTAAGCCTATCCTCTGTCCAAGTGGCCCAAATGCTTCTCATGAGGTACTCGAGGCCTATGGCGCCGATAGCAGCCCCTGAGACCTTCATAGTTGAGTCACAGTTTATGCCGAGTGCTCATCCTCCACGGTGAAGAATTCTCGAGTGCATTGCTCCTAAGTACTCTTTGTCCGAGTGCTTCTTCTCCCGAGTCCTATTTCATGTCAGCTGGTAACGAGGCTATGAAGTGCTTCATAGAAAACTATGAATAACATGTGCCAAATAGGCGCACCTATTAGGTGTAGCCCCGACTTTGTGTTTAATTGTAAAGTCAAAGATTTTTAACCTTGTAGTCTTTTTCGAGTAGTATACTACTCAGTATGTAGACTCTTCAGTAGCATGTCAACTAAAATAATTTTTGCTCATGGCAATTAGTGGCTAAGCATATAAGCCAAGTACCACATCTTGGATTTTAACCCAATATGTGGTCAGGTGTACTTGAGAAATAACTGCATCCCCAATTTTGATGGAGATCAGTTGTCGATCCTTATAAAGATTTATTCTCAATACCTGATAAATAATCAAGATATCCAAATGTATACACCCGGTTGTAGGCTTAGCATGAAGCATATCTGATTATTTAATCGGTTCTTGTAAAATAGCACATGCATCATGATTTTAACGCGACCAGCGGACGATCCAATAGGGCATGCTATTTAAGAACTCACATCTTTGGCCTATTACCGAATAAGTCAGCCTAAACTGACTTACCCAACGCAGCCCTATAAAATTGGCATCCCTCGCATGTCAAGATGAGTACTTCAGCGTCGGTAACAGCAATCAGCCAGAAGAATCCTTGTCCTCAAGTCTTTCCAACTTACGTTCTGAATGCATGATGATTGCCACAGATGCCCGAGTAGGTATATTGCAGGATCTGCTTGTCCTCCTCAGGTGTGACGCAGCGCATGAGAACTCCGAATGAGCTTCGACGATATAGGTCTTCTCTAACTACGATAAAGGTTTTGCTCCGTCGCTTGATTTACTCGGTTTCGTTGTAATCTTTAGGAAGTTCGTCTTTCAGTGAAAATCAAACGATTGAAGTCTTCCAATCTTGAAAAATAATGAGCACCTCCGTAGATTCCAGGTTTGATGCTGCTCCCAATTGAAAGCTCCAGTAGTAGCTTATTGCCATGTTTTTGCCAGATAGGTACCTGAACGCTGCGCTAGCGCAGGATTCGGCTGGCGACCCTCTTGGAGCATACCCAACCTGACAAAATTGTAGCCGAATAAAGTACCCGAACCTCGCATTAACATAGGATTCAGCTGGCAACCCTCATGGGGCGTACCCTACCCAACAGAGTTATGGCCAAATAACGTACGCGAACCTTGCGTTAGCATAGGATTCGGCTGGCGACCCTCATGGAGTGTACCCTACCCAGCAGAGTGGTACCCAAGCTCCGACTGGTGCCGGAGGTCGGTTATTAGCCGAATAAGGTACCCGAATCTCGCATTAGCATAGGGTTCAGTTGGCGACCCTCATGGGACGTATCTTACCCAGCAGAGTTATGACCCAATAAGGTACCTGAACCTAGCACTAGCATAAGATTCGGCTGGCGACCCTCATGGGGCGTACCTTACCCAGCCAAGTGATACCCGAGCCCCGACTGGTGCCAGAGGTCGGTTATTAGCCCACATGGAGTGTACCAAAGTAAAGGTGACATTCGAGTCTCGACTGGCGCGAGTACTCGGATAATAGCCCTCATGGAGCATTCCAAGTAATTGAAGCATCGCACTCTAAGTGTATCATGGCAAACTGGTCCAGCCCCTGAGCATAGGAGATAGGCTCCTAGCCCTGAGTTCCTGTTACGTGTATCCGAAACTAGCCTGTTCGGTATTGCACAAGTTGGAAGTAGGGATGCCATCCTTGCATTTAAGATTTTGAACCCCCAAGCATGTCACTTGTCATTCTGATAATCTTCAGTTCTAGAAGGTCGAAGGCAATTATGACCGACTGCCACAATGAAGTCATCTGACTTGCATTTGCGGTTTCCAACCTTAGTCGGGGCCACGTCATCAGTGTCCTTCCGCTCTTTCTGTCGGGGTGCCTTTTTTGTCATCAAGGGCCTTAGCAACACCATCGGTCGAGTCGGTGTATTTGTTCGTCATGTCGAGCAAAGCCTTGACAGAGTTGGAAGGCTTCCAAGTGAATTCTTTGACTCCTTTTCGAAAGGTGGCGATAACGACCTCGTCCTTGATCATTGGGATTAAATTCCTTTTCTCAGAAAACCTATTGATGAAATCACGAAGAGACTCATTCTTCCTTTAATACAACTGATATAGATCGTACTCGGAAGATGGCCTCTCGTACGTTCCTTGGAAATTGGCGATGAAACGTTCCTGGAGTTCCCCCCAGGAGCCGATTGATCTCTTAGAAAGTCCTATTATCCATGTCCTCACCGAGTTGGCTAGAGCAACTAGGAGGTAGTTAACCATGGCCTTGTGATCTTCTCCACCTACTCGGATCGCCAGAATGTAAACTGTGAGCCAGGACTTAGGGTTGATCTTCCCGTCGTATTTTTCAATTCCAGTCGACTTGTTGTAGCTCGTGGGTGAAGGCCGATACACCTTCATCTGTGTGAGAACTCCGACTCTGACTATGGCAGTGAAACCACTCATGGTGGAGGCCGAAGCGCTCATTCTCATCTTTTAGTAGGCAACGCTCATCTTCCTCTCGTCCGGGGCGTCATGCGTTGATGTCTTAACGAAGATCACATCGTAGTCGGCCTTGGACGTCTTGGTTATCCCAACAGTGTCTTGATGTCGGCACCGCCGGTCATTATTATGGTTGCCGAGTGACGTGTGGCGTGACTCCATGTGCGGCTGACTAGAGTTAGCCGCTCGGCGCCGCGTTGAGGCAGATGAGATTGCCGTTGGAGAAGCCGACTTGTTAGTCGGTATAAGTGTGCCGCCCAACTGTTGACGCTGCTGGCATGCAGCAGCGGTGATCATGGTTTTAATCCTTGCTATCGTCGGGGTGGCCTGGTGATCAGGCCCAAATTGCAGTGTATCCAGTAGAGTTGCAGCAGCCACAACGTTCTGTTGAGGAGTTACAAAAACGTTGTGGTCGCCGACTCGGGTTTGGAGGATATCTTGTTGAGCAATCCGCCTAGCCTTGCATAGATTGTCGTTGCAGGCATCACGCTTGGCCTGTATGCATTTTGCGTCTTCCTCCTGTTGTTCTCGTAGTCGGCTGGCTTCCTCCTCTTGTTGTTCTCGTAGTCGGCGTGCCTCTTGAGTGGGAGTTAAACCCTTGGATATCATAAAGACTTCACGTGGCGGACAGAAGCTTGCCAAACTGCTATCTGACTTAGAGTCGGAGTCAGAATAGTTGAGAGGGGTAATACCGACCCCAACCTTCCTTGATCCAATCTCGAGCCGCTCTAAGCCGTATCCGAGTTAAACTCCAAGGGATCGGGTTTGCCGCATCAGATGCTGATTGAAGTTATCCGCGGCATTGCCGAGTCCGAATGGGAGATTGACGATCTCCTCCTCTCTTAGCCCGATCTCGGCTAGGTCAAAACCGAGTCCGAGTCGAACACCGAAAGAAAGAGTTGTTTCTAGACTCGGACATATTGGAGATCGCCGCAGCATGTCGTCGAAGATCGCTGCAGTGGTATGTAGGCCGACCGGCGCAGAGTCGGCTTGATCTCTGGCCGATCGGATCGATTCCGAGTCGGACAGGGTAAGGTTACTGAATTTGTCGGCGACAAAGTCGAGGTTTCCGAAGGTGATTGTTTGTCCAGGAAAGAAGTTGATGCCGTCGACTCCGGTAAGTGGATCCATCAGGCTTGTTGAAGATGATCTCGTTGATACCCCTACCTGGCGCGACAACTGTCGATGTTTTGTATCGGTAATAAATATATAGGGCTACTTGTGATACCTAAACTTGATGGATTGCAAAGGAACACGAATGATTTATACTGGTTCAGGCCCTCGAGATGAGGTAATACCCTACGTCCAATTGTGGTGTATTGTCTTTGAGATTGTATGATTCTGATCTTGATGATCTTGGTGATCCTGCCCTAAAGGGGCGCCCTGCCTCCCCTTATATACCGAGGGACAGGGTTACAGAGTAGGAATTCCAGTCGGACTCCAATCAAGGGATTTTCTTTTAGAAATACAATGTGCCCAACTAGGACTATATATTTTCCCTATCGTACAGGGTTATACATGCCAAGTCCTATTGTATCTCTAATTATAAGGTTAGGTTCATCCTCTATCCAAGTGGCCTAAATATTTCTCATGAGATACCCGGACCCATGGCACCAATAGTTCATAAGAGAAGAAATTTATCCATTTTATGTTTCGAGGTGTACGAACAGAGCCTAGAAATAGATAGGAACTGTGTGTAATCATTGGTATCAGTTTGACACTGACGACTATTTGCTAAACTCCATATAGTTGCTCTTTAGCTAAGAAAATTCGTTGATAATTAAACATTGATACAGTTTATTTGGTTTGCGATTCTGAATCCGCCACTGCCAGAGAGTGTCGTTCAATTCTTGTAGCGGTCAATTCCACCAATAGTTTGCGTGGAATACGTACATAGGTAGCAAAACAACGAAAGGTAGCGTACTTTTATGTGCCACAAGTGACTGAGGAGCCAAGAAAGTGAGAAACTGTGTTGTGGTTGCGATTGGAGATTCAAACACTTAATTTGGCCAAACTCCGTTACGAAAAGATCTTGCATCCGTTTATTCATCTTCGATGTAGTTATATATTTATCAATCTCTTAATAAGATTAGAACGTTAAATCACCCAACAAAGTTGACACTTGCAGATGAATGCGTGGACACTTTAACAAAATTAATTCAGCAAGTCTAGCGAAACTGAAAACTCATGTACCTCAGAAACAGTGCAACATGTTACCACTCTCTTCGTCCCTATCTCATATTACTACATTATAATAACTATATTACTATATTTTTGGATCAAGGGAGTATAATATAATTAATCCAGCCAAACACCAATAAGCTACACATCGCCTGTCCAAATGAAAAATTTTCTCGTAAATTCTGCAGGAATCAGCATAATCACTGGATTGATTACAGCGTTAGAGTAACAAACCATCTAATGCACATGCTTGGTACTATGTTCTTGCACGAACAGCTTCATCTCCTCCAAGACCTTGCCGGAGTCAGCGAGCTCCGGGAACAAGAAGAAGCCGTGGATGGCGTCCGGGTACTCCACCACCCGCACCGGTTTCTCCTTCCCGCGCAGCGCCTCCACGTACCTCGCCTGCCATCCCTTCAGCAGGTCGAACCCTCCGATCATCACCATCGCCGGCGGGAACGCCTCCGCCAGCTCGATGTGGTCGCCGCACACGTGCGCCGCCGGGTGGTCCCGGGTGGCGCCCTCCGGCAAGAACTCCCGCCAGTAGTAGTCCGTCCTCGCCAGCGACAGCGTGAGGGCCACCTTGTCGAGCTCCAGCTCCTCCTCCGTCCGCTCCTCCCCGCCGAAGAAGGGCTGGATCAGCACGGCGCCGGCGAGCCGGATGGACGACGACGACGCGGCAGTAGTGGACGCCGCCCAGAGCTGGGCCAAGTGGTGCACCATGTTGGCCCCCGCGCTGTCACCGGCGAGGAAGCAGCTGGAGAGGTCGACGGCGACGCCGAGCTCGGCCTCCGGGAGGCCGTTGACGTCGAGGTAGCGGAGGGCGGCGAACCCGTCGTCGTAGGCGGCGGGGAAGCGATGCTCAGGGGCAAGCCGGTAGTTCACGGACACCACGACGGCGCCGAGTTCGCGGCAGAACCGGCGGCAGAGCTTGTCGTAGTAGCAGGACGCCGCGGAAAAGAGCACGAAGCCGCCGCCGTGGAAGAAGACGACGACCGGGAGCGCCGCCGCCGCCTCTCCCTTCGTCGTCGACGGGGAGAAAACGCGCGCCCAGAGTCCGCGGGAGGCGTCGATGGTGACGTCCACGGAACGGACGCCGGCCGCGTCAGGGCGGCGCTTGGCCCTGACATGGATGTCCACGAGGGAGAAGAGGAGGCGCCGGACGCTGCCGTCCGAGCGGTGCCCGAGTGAGAAGCCGGCCGCCTGCACGCGCACCGTGCACGGAAGCGACGGCGAGCGGCGGCGGCGCCTCTTGTCAACGCCGGCCATCTCTTGCCGCCGCTGCGCTGCAGTGTGTGCTTATATAACCCGTGCGTGTCGCGTACGTCTCTGATGCTCAAGGAGAAGTTGTACACTGTCGCGTACGTCCCAATTTAACTGCTTTTTTTTCTTTTCTTTTTTCTGTTTTGCTTTTGAAGATGTTGATTCATAGAGTGTGATGGTTTATCGTCGCTTAAGCGGATATACATTCATTTTTTTCATATCATTTAAATAATTATAAAAAAATTGCTAAGTAGATTAATATGTGATGTATCACTTTATAAATATATAAGTTTAAATTCAATATATATAAGCTAGAAAAAATAACAAATGTGACGCTGAAAAGTACTATTTGTAGAGGTTGATTTTGTTCCTTTTGTTTCAACTTGCAAAGGTCGATTTAAATTTATATATTAGTAGAGTAACATATTTCATATTGGTCTATCTTATCAATTATTTTCAAACTATAAACCAATTATTTACAAATTGCAATAGAATTGACTGGGTGTCGCTGTATTGAGCTGCAGAATGCGGACTATTTCTAAAAGTCTCGGTTTTTTGTGTTGATGCAAGCAAGAGCAAGTGATCAACAATTGAACGAGTGATCAATATTTGAACGTTGGCGATGTAAACCTCGTTTCAGTCGTATGCAATTCTTTGCCAATCATATGGATAAGCCAATATTTTACTCCAAATTATAAGCCCAAATCCAACAAGGGGCTTACCACTGTTCATTCACCTAAAAATAAAAAAAATTAGTCATGTTTTAAACCGCTACAATCACTTTAAGATTCATGCAATACTCTAACCCTATATATCATTCCTTCTCTTCTTACCCACACTCACAACGTCGTTGCCTTTTTCCTGATCCCCTCGCCATCATTGGCGTACCGCCTCCTCTGCCTTGCTGGCACGGAGAGGCTTGCGGGCTTCCACACGTCCCTCTCAATCCTCCGCCCCATTGCCCCTAAGCTCTTTCTTCTTTTTTCGATGAGACACGCTCATCTTCTATTACCTTCACTGTCTGTGGCAACATAACAGATCCGTCACCACCTTCCTCCAATTCCTAACCAGTCGACCTCCTCACTCCCATCAGCAACTCTGCCCATTGTGGGGCTGCTGCCTCCCTAGCCATCCTCTAAGCCTTGGAAACCTTGTATTTCATTCCCCCTGAACCCCTTCTCATCCATCCCAATCCTAAGACCTAACTTGTTCACGCCGCCGTCATTTTCGAGCGTTCGCCAGAGAAGAAGAGTGCATGAATCTCAATGTTCATCAATGATCAGTAAATTCGATTGAAATTTTTAAGGATTTCGGGTGACCGATGATATGGCAAGGGTGCAAAGAATAAAATTGCCAGGAGCTGGGATTTAGCCCATGTCAAGCAAGGCCTAACATTGTAAGATGCCACTTGAAGAAATCTACATTCTACGCCTCACTGGTCAGAAGGGAGGAACAAAAAGTTCACAGGGAGCAAAATGTAAAACAACCTTGCACACCCCCCACAAGTTTATTTAAGTGTGGATCTCCATCTGTCGAAATTTAAATTTTTTTTACTAAATTATGCAGAAACCAAAACCAGCATGATAGCGTGGAGTTCTACATGTGATTCGATCCATTGGACTATCTAATTAAGCCATACGTTTGGTGCTATGCTCTTGGACGAACAGCTTCATCTCCCCCACGAGCTTGCCGGAGTCGGCGAGCTCCGGGAACGCGTGGAAGCCGTGGATGGCGTCCGGGTACTCCACCACCTGCACCGGCTTCCCATTCTGCCGCAGCGTCTCCACGTACCTCGCCTGCCAGCCCTTGAGCAGGTCGAACCCGCCGATCGCCACCATCACCGGCGGGAACGCATCCGCCAGCTCGACGTGGTGGCCGCAAACGCGCGCCGCCGCGTGGTCCCGGGTGGCGCCCTCAGGCAGGAACTCCCGCCAGAAGTAATCCGTCCTCGCCAGGGTTAGGGAGAGGCTCGCCTTGTCCAGCTCCACCTCCTCCTCCGTCCGCTCCTCCCCGCCGAAGAAGGGCTGTATCAGCACGGCGCCGGCGAGCCGGAGCGACACGGGCGGGGAGGACGACGCGGCCGTGGACGCCCAGCGCTGGGCCACGTGATGCGCGATGTTGCCCCCCGCGCTGTCACCGGCGAGGAAGCAGCTGGAGAGGTCGATGGCGACGCCAAGGTCGGCCGGGAGCCCGTTGACGTCGAGGTAGCGGAGGGCGGCGACCCCGTCGTCGTAGGCGGCGGGGAAGCGGTGCTCTGGGCCGAGGCGGTAGTTCACGGACACCACGACGGCTCCGAGCTCGCCGCAGATGCGGCGGCAGAGCGCGTCGTAGGGGCGCGACGCCGCGGAGAAGAGCACGAACCCCCCGCCGTGGAAGTAGACGACGACCGGGAGCGCCGACGCCGCCGCCTCTCCCGTCGTGGACGGGGAGAAGACGCGCGCCCAGAGGCCGCGAGAGGCGTCGATGGTGACGTCCACGGAACGGACGCCGGCAGCGTCGGGACGGGGGCTGGCCGCGGCGTGGAGGTCCCCGAGGTAGAAGAGGAAGCGCCGCACGCTGCCGTCAGAGCGGTGGGCGGCCGAGAGCGCGGCAAGCTGCACGCGCACCGTCCACGGCAGCGACGGCGGTGACCGGTGGCTGTGGCCAAAGCCGGCCATCCCTCGTTACACCAAAGCGCAAACTAAGTGTGGACTACTCCTGTGTGAAGGAAATAAGGTGCTTAGATCTTCGATATGATCTATGCGAGTACTTAGATCTTCGATGTAAACCAGTGTGACCGATCTGTCGCGTCATTATAGTAAAGGACAAGTTGTGCACACTGCACATTGGCTGAAGTTTTTAAAATTGTAATAAGAGATTGGCAAAGTACTGAAAGAAAAGTGCAGAACTGCAGATGATTCTGAGTTGCAAATTTCTCCGTTTCTAAAAGCTTCTGTTTGTTTTTTTGTGTGTGTTGATGTAGGCAAGAGTGCACGACTATTTGTACATGGGTAATATAAGCTTCGTTCGACGTATGTTCAGGGTTCATCCTATTGTCAGTAGCCCATTTACCATTCTTTGGTGGTAGCTTGATTACCGCGTGGTAACTGTAATAACCAAAAAAAATTGTAAAACCGCGACAAAATTCATACTTCAAGTTTTGAATTCAAAATTTTAAACTCCGTGTGGTAATACACGGTTATCTTGCGATAAGCTACGGTAACTACTACATGTTGAAGTTGAAAAGAAAAAAATTATGAAACGCAATAAAAATTTTAAAAAATTATGAAAAATTCAGGAAATCTAAGGATATCTCTAGAAAGATAATGTAAAGTTGGATAAAGTTTTTGTATAACTTTTGCTATATTTTTAACATTTAAACAAAATAGGAATCATGTTCCAACCCATCTCTTGTTTTAATTTTGGTGGTGCTCTAAAAGACAAAGTAAATTTTGTCATTTTCACACCAGATAATAATACAAATTAGGTACTACTTGTAGATTTTTTTTATTATTTTTTTTAAATTTGAATTCAAACAAAATTCATCAAATCTCACTGATGGTTATCCCTACCATGCCCTCGCAGTAAGCTCAGTTACCGCGGTAAGGGTTTGGGTTAAATCTTGGCAAAATCGCATGGATGGGCCGGTAATTTAGTTTAAAACTTCAAACTTCCTTCTCTTATGTTGGTTGACTTGGATTTCTTCATCTTCTCCGTCATCATCGTCCCCTTCTTCCCCGCATTCAGAGCCTTCTCACTCGTCTTCTTCATGACCGGCGTAGGCGCAGCCGCAGGTGCAGGGGTTGTTGTCGTCATCGATCTCGCACTCGACGCAGCCATGGGCGGTGAGCTCGGCCTTGACCCAGTCCTGATGCTCCTTGCTGTACTGGTTCATCGCCCGTACAGCCTCCGCCCCGTCGGCGTCCATCTGCCGCAACGCCTCCTTTTCCTCCTCGCTCACCGCAAGATCTTCGCTGTAACGCGGTGGCGGGGCGGGCAGCGGGGCCCATGACAGGACGAGGTCGACCTGCTCCTGCGGCATCCTCCACCTCCTCAGCCTCTTCTTCTTCCCTTTGCCCTCCTGGTTCCTCCTCGTCTCCTCGCCAACGTAGTTAGCCTCTTCGTTGGCCATCGCTATCCTCCTTGTCTCTTCGCCACAGTTGTTAACCTCGTCGGCCATCTCCGTCGCAAGATCGTGGTGGCGTGGCGGTTGTTGCTAATCGATGCTGGATTGCTAGGGATTTTTCTGATGGATCCATGGGAGCGCAGCAGATACGGTTGGTCTCCATGTTCTTCTCGGGCTTAGGCTCTCGTTTTTCTTTGCGAATTGAAAAAAGTCCAATTTACATCCCCAACTACAGGTCAAGTTTCATTCATATCCATTAACCACACAACCAGATATATAGATATATAGTGTCCCCTAAGTATTAAAACCAGTACAAATCGAATCCCTCAGCTGTTTGTACAGCGGTTTCATTCTACCTAGCGCCCACGTGGCGTATTGACTTGATCTTTGTCCCATGTGGCATCTATGTAGCGATTACGTGACAGTAGAAGAAAAATAAAAAGATAAAAAAACTTAATAGAACCCACGTGTTAGTCAAACAAAATAATAAAAATAGTAGGTCCACATGTCACTCGGCCTTCTCTCTCCATTTACCCCCTCCTGTACCATCTCTCTACCCCACTCTCCCCCTTTACCCTCTCTCTCCCTCGACTGAGCAGTCTCTCCACTCTTGACGGAGACGAGCATTGTTAGATATATACATGTATATATTAAAGATAAGTTAGAGTCATATTTGTATCCGGATTAAGCCCATATGAGTCCAGTTATGTTTGGGCTAATCTTAGAGTTTGCATATGCTACAACAGAGGCTATTTCTGCTCCTATAAATATATTGCGGCCCAAGGCAAAGGGTTTAACGCTTTCCCCTCTAATTATTTTACATGGTATCAGAGCCATCCATCCAAACAAAAAAATTGGCTTCGGCATACAGATCGCGACGACAGTGATCTGACGCTTTGGTGCGCCCTGCTTCGCGCGACGATCGGCAAGACACAGTGCGATGACCTGGCGACCTACTTCGCGCGACGATCGACATAGATGCAATGTGACACCTGCTTCGGCTATCCCGACGCAAACTGATCTATGTCAGTCGGTGTCCTGCTTTGGCTAGACGCATACAACTTCTTCCTTCAGCGCCATGACGAGTTCATCGAAGACATATCCTGGGAACCCCCTGATCAGCCAAATTATCTCGGAGAAGCTTGGAAAATCGAATCATCTCCTATGGAAGGCTCAAGTTCTGGCGGCCGTTCGTGGAGCTCAGCTAGAAGGTCACCTCACAGGAACAGATGAAGCCCTAGCCGCCGTTATTCAAAGCAAAGACGGCGAAAAGGATACCCTCATCAACAATCCCGCCTATGAAGAGTGGGTTGCGACAGATCAGCAGGTACTAGGTTATCTTCTATCTTCTATAACTAGAGATGTTCTATCGTAGGTTGCAACAAGCAAGATAGATGCCGCCGCATGGAGCATGATCGAAGGGATGTTCTCTTCGATGACTCGCGCACGCTCCATCAACACACGACTCTCCCTGACTACCTTGAAGAAGGGCGACATAACGATTTCCACATATGTTGGAAAGATGTGGGCCCTTGCAGATGAGCTCGCTATCTCAGGCAGGGTGGTCGATGACGGCGATCTAATCAGTTATATCATCACCGGCCTGGATGATGACTTCGAACCAGTCATCGCGACGCTAGTGGCGCATCCAGATCCAATTACTATTGGAGAAGCTTTTGCTCAGCTATTAAGCTTTGAGCAGAGGCTTGTCCTTCGCCGTGGAGAACACTCTCACGCTCCGGTCAACAGTGCAAATCGTGGCCGAGGAGGACAATAGCGCGGTCGTGGCGGCAATAATCGTGGACGCAGTGGTGGCAACAACTCAAGTCATGGCAGAGGTCGTGGTAACCCTAGTGGTGGCCGTGGCAACTCTGCAAGTGCTAATACTAGACCTAAGTGCCAACTCTGCTATAAGAGAGGACATATGGTAATGGATTGTTGGCACCACTATGATGAAAATTTTTCCGGATGAAAGATTTGCAAGAGCTATCTCCTATGGCATTAATACCAACTGGTACCTTGACACTGGCGCAACAGATCACGTAACTAGAGAACTCGACAAGCTGACGGTGCGAGACAAGTACCATGGAAACAATCAGATCCACACTGCGAGTGGTGTAGGTATGAAGATCAGTCACATTGGTAATTCTGTTGTTCAAACCACTAGTCGTAATCTTTATTTAAATAATGTTCTCTATGTTCCAAAGGCCAACAAGAACCTTGTTTCAGTCCATCATCTTACTCGTGATAACTTTACTTTCCTTGAGTTATATCCTAAACTTTTCTTTATAAAGGATCTGGCCACGAGAAGAATCATGTTTAGGGGTCGCTGCAAACAGGGACTGTACCCTCTTCCTCCTGCATCTTCTACATTGTCGCACCAACATCAAGTAAAGCAAGTCTATCGGGTCTCCAAACCATCCTTTGAGATGTGGCATAGTCGTCTTGGTCATCCTTCCTATATTGTTGTAGAGAAGGTTATCAAAACTCATAAGTTGCCTTGTTTAGATGAGTCCAAAAAAATGTCAGTTTGTGATACCTGTCTACCGGCCAAGAGTCACCAATTGTCTTTTCCTAAGTCCCATAATGAATCTAAATATCCTTTAGATCAAGTGTTTTATGATGTCTGGGGCCCTGCCCCACAGTCTGTTGGTGAGAAGAAATATTATGTTAGCTTTATTGATAATTATAGCAAATTTACTTGGATCTATTTGCTTAAGAATAAATCAGAAGTTTTTCAGAAGTTCCATGAATTTCAGAGTCTTGTTGAACGTTTGTTCAATAGAAAGATCATCACTATGCAGACTGACTGGGGCGGTAAGTATGAGAAGCTCCATTCTTTCTTTCAAAAGGCTAGCATTACTCATCACATTTTCTGTCCTCACACTCATCCGCAAAATGATTCTGCAGAAAGGAAACATCGTCACATTGTTAATGTAGGACTTGCTTTACTAGCTCGTTCATCCATGCCCTTAAAATTCTGGGATGAAGTCTTTGTTTCTGTATTATATTTAATTAACTACACTCCTAGCAAAGTTCTCCATGATATATCTCCTTTGAAAAAATTGTTTGATAAACAACCAAATTATTATGTTTTATGCACCTTTGGTTGTTCTTGTTGGCCTAACCGCTCCTATAATAATCGAAAGCTCCAGTCCGTTCTAAGAAATATACCTTTTTAGGATATAGCATCCTCCATAAAGGTTTTAAGTACCTTGATCCTACCACCATCGACCGTATTTATATTTCTAGAGATGTTATTTTGATGAAAATCAATTTCCCTTTTCCACTCTCAATCTAAATGTCGATGTCCGTCTTCATTCTGAGTGTGTTCTCCTTTTATATTCTTTATCCAATTTTTCTAGGGATCATTAGCAGTATTTTAATGTAACTAATACTCCTGCTGAAATTACTAATCTATCTTATAAGTTATTGCAGCAAAATTCAGCATGAAATTCTACATGCGATCCTACACCTTCGGAAGAAATCTCATCAGGGGCCACCTATCTCTCGACTGGTTGATCAACCTCCTTGGGATCATATCCTACTGATCGCGTACGGTCTTTTGTACCGATGAGACTCTGCTTTCTGGGGGATCTTCTGCGCCGAGAGCATAGCTAGTGAGGAAGGACAAGCTGCAGCAGATCCCACAGCAGGCGGCACAACAGCAGGCACGACAGGCACGGCAGCAGACGGCTCCAGGGCAGGCAGGCAGCAGGAGGTCCCACAGCAGTCGGGTCCACTGCAGCCACAGCAACAGCAGTCGGGTCCACTGTCACTCTCCCCGAGGCAACAGAAGAAGCAGCAGATTTTCTGTACCAAGGTATGTCCCCACGCACGTGTTTGCAAAGTGGTATACGAAAAGAAAAACTGTATATCAATGGAACTATAAAATAGGGTCTATTTATTTTGACCGGAGAACCACAAAATTTACAAGAGATTTTGACTGATTTAAATTAGAAAGATACCATAGATGCTGAATATATGGCTCTTATAAGAAATAAAATCTGGCGTTTGTTTCCTCTCATAAAGGCAAAAATATTATTGACTTTAAATGGGTATATAAGATCAAGAGAAAACAAAATGGTAGTCTTGATAGGTACAAGGCTCGTCTAGTTACAAAGGGGTTCAAACAGAGCTATGAAATAGATTATGAGGATACATTTAGTCATGTGGTAAAGATAGCTACAATCAGAATTATTTTATCAGTGGCATATCTAGAGGATGGTGTCTAAGACAACTAGATGTTTAGAATGCATTCCTTCATGGAATACTTAAAGAGGAAGTATATATGAGACAGCCACCTGGATATGAAAATGCCTCTAATCCAAGTTATGTGTGCAAGCTAGATAAAGCTCTATATGGGCTAAAACAGGCTCCTGGAGCTTGGTATTCCAGGTTAAGTAATAAGCTTTATGATCTTGGGTTCAAGGGTTCTAAGTCCGATACTTCGCTATTCTTTTATGACAAAGGAGGCTTAACTATGTTCTTGCTTATACAAGTGGATGATATTATTGTTGTAAGTTCTAAACAGGAGGGAGTGTCAGCTCTACTACAGGACTTGCAGAAGGAGTTTGCTCTTAAGGATCTAGGAGATTTGCATTATTTCCTTAGGATTAAGGTAACCAAAGTCTCTAATGGCATACTTTTGACTCAAGAGAAATATGTCTCTGATTTGCTGAAGGTTGGTATGTCTGATTGCAAACCAGTTAGTACACCTTTTTCTAGTAGCGAAAAATTAACAATGCATGAAGGGTCGCTCTTAGGGCATAATGATTCTACTCAGTATAGGAGTGTGGTTGGTGCTCTCCAATATTTAACTCTGACTAGACCAAATATTGCTTTTTCGGTGAATAAAGTCTGTCAGTTTTTGCATGCCCCAACTACAGTTCACTTGGTGGCAGTTAAGAGAATTTTGAGATATTTAAAGCAGTGTACTAAACTTGATCTACAAATATCCAAATCAAAGTCTATGTTGGTAAGTGCCTACTCAGATACAGACTGGGCTGGATGTTTGGATGATAGCAGGTCTACTGGTGGTTTTGCTACATTTCTTGGAGACGATCTTGTGTCATAGAATACAAAGAAACAAGCTACTATTTCAAGGTCAAGCACAGAGGAAGAATATAAAGCCTTAGCTAATGCTACTACTGAAATTATGTGGATACAATCTCTTCTACAAGAACTTTGTATTGCAAGTCCATCTATAGCTCAGTTATGGTGTGATAATATGGGTGCCAAATATTTATCATTTAATCCGGTCTTTCATGCAAGGACTAAGCATATTGAGATTGATTATCATTTTGTTTGAGAACGAGTTGCTATGAAGCTGTTAGAGGTTGATTATGTTCCTACAGGTGATCAAGTTGCTGATGGTTTCACGAAGCCTCTATCAGTTCGACATTTGGAAAATTTTAAGCACAATCTCAACTTGGGAAAGTTGTGATTAAGAGAGGATGTTAGATTATACGTGTATATATTAAAGATAAGTTAGAGTCCTATTTGTATCCAGATTAAGCCCATATGAGTCCAGTTATGTTTGGGCTAATCTTAGAATTTGTATATGTTATGGCATAGGCTATTTCTACTCCTATAAATACATTGCGGCCCGAGGCAAAGGGTTTAATGCTTTCCCCTTTGATTATTTACAAGCATCTCTTAGACCTTGGTGGCTCACCGTCCTCCTCTACTCGCTTGACCTCCGCGAGCGACACATCGGCTGAGACTAAGCAAATCCAGGTGGCGACGGCTCGACGAAGATGACAGGCCTTGGGGACGCTGGCGGCTCAACAAGCTGGCGAAGCGGGGAGCTCGAGCTCAAGCGGCGGTGGTTCTTGGTGCCGTGATGGCACACAATTGCTTGATGACAACCTCGAGCTCCTCATCAAGGAGGAGCTCCAAGTTGGGGAGGGCAAGCAGAGGGTACAACGATAGCGAAGTTGGAGCGACGGAGGAGATGGGTGGCACCTCTGCTCGTGCTCAAGCCGAGCCACCGGAACGCTCTGCCCTCGCCCGCGCAGCACGGTTAGCTACGAAGAAGAGAAAAGCCGAGAGAGAGGGAGAAGCGGCTCAGTTGCATGCCTGGAGCATGTCGTCGCCCTATCTAGCTCCACCGTCTCTACCTCGGGCCGTCCTTTCCAAGCCACCAACCGCAGCCTCACCTACATGCAGCCTCCGGATTGTACGGCACCAGCCACACCTGCACATCATGGATTGATCAATCAGTCAAGCCATGCATGCATCAATGGCGCCATGCACACAGTTGCAGATTTAGAAGGAGAGACACCGATGTAGCTTATAGGGTGTGACTTGATGGCCTGGCCGGTGGCCTTGTTGACGAGGTGTTAACGCCAAAATTTGGTAAGGCCTTGTATCAGATTCGGTCAAGGGAACAATTGCAGTCGGTTAACAGAAATTGGTTCAAGGAGCAGGCCGAGTCCGAGAAAGAGCCGTGAAGACCGTGCGTGGCAGTTAATTACTATATTAGGAAAAGATTTATCTTTTTTAGGGAACCTGGCCTCGTGTCCGGTCAGGATTAGTTAGCGTTTTCTATTATAGATAGGAAATCATATACCGTGTCCTATAAGGACTCATGTAACTCGGGGTATATATACGTATGCCCGGGGACCTTGTAAAATATCAACCACAGATCAATACAAAATTCGGCGTATCGCCACCCTTTCGACGGGATCCTGCTTCTCGAGCCGGGCTGCATCGGTTAGGTCCGAACTCCTGTGAGAGGGTAAGTCTCGTCACCCCGGCCACCAATCGGCTAGGACTTCCTCGGTTAGGTCCGATATTCTAGTCGGTTTATGGTAGTCGGCTTACCACGATATATTTACTTTATCTATGGCTGCATCAGTTCAGTTTGACCTCATAGATTGATTAGGTATATCACATCACGCGTGCGTAGATCTTATCAGTTTACTGGGGGCGATTTATCATCAGTTCGTGCTGCATCGGTTGGGTCCGACCTACTGAGCTGCTAGCGATAAATCGTTCCTGCTAAGTTGATGGTTTTTGCGCAAGTGTTTTATCGGAGTGCATAGCCGGTAAGTTATTTTCATCGCGGTCGCATCATATCTATCGACCTATCGAGGCATTGTTATCATTGTCGGTCTGTGCTGCAACGGTTGGGTCCGATCTACTAGACTGACGATAATAGCTTTACCCTTGATGAGCCGATGGTGTTGTGCGATGGTGTTATCGGAGTGCTTAGCCGATGAGTTATCTGTTAAAGCCGACTACATTCATTCATTATCTTATTCTATACTCGCTCTGTTCAGCAGTCGGCTGGCTTATCAATTATTTATCATTTACGTTATTGCATACTTTATTATATGTTCCTACCTACATTATTGTTACAATCGGCTAAGGGCTAGCCGATGGGTTTATTCTGCCGATCCAAATACAAGTACAAGCAGGTTCCTGGGCACGATCCCAGGTGAGGGCCCGGGCATGAGCCCGGGTAAGGACCAGTGTACGGGCCCGGACAGCGGACGAAGATCCTGGGAGCCGATATAAGCAAGGGCCCGAGCGCAGGCACATCTTCATAGCAACACCAGTAACACTAGACTATGATCAGCTAGGATCTATTTGATTTATTTATGCATTATACTTGCTGATTTTATCAAGTTTATAGCCGGTTTTGAGCATCCCTTCGATGATCGGCTAGCTCGATATTTGTTTGTTATTACGCTATTGCTCTTGCCGTCATCGGCCTTAAGCCGATGTATAAGTGCTACAGTGTGCATCGGCCATCGACTGATGAAACGAGTCTAGATCGGCTTCCAGCCGATTGGCTCATTGATCTAACATTTTCCTCCTTGTCAATTACAGGGTCAAATTGACTGGCACGCCTACGAACCTCAAAACTTTAGGACCTGCACTGGAGTGAAGCAAATCTCCCAGGCCTTCGCGTGTCAACCCGACGCCGGACGGCCCCCGGCGGGTTTTCGGTGTCAACACAAGGGCGAAGGCATCTTAGCCTCCTCGTCCTTGATGTTGGTTCTCCACTGCATGTCCTTGATCCAGTGCTGGTAGCCATCCTTGGGGTTCGCCAGTGCTAGCAACACATATGTACCCGTTCCGCACCGTCATCGCGTAGTTGGGGTTGGCGCGGCATTATGCTTTCAACGTCGGCTACGGCGGCAGCGGCCGCCCACCACCATTCTCCTCGGTGTTCACCTGAGACATCCCGTACGACACTGGCAGCGTGTACCCCCCCGTCGCAATGCCACCATCGAAGCCAAGGAGGCCCTGCACTGAGAGAGAGAGGAGAGGACGACAGAGGAAGAGAGAGGAGAGGGCGAAGTGGCCCCTGTTTTTTTCATGACTGATATGGGGCCCACGCATTTTTTAACTATATTTTTATTTATTTGGTTGACTATAAAGCTATATAATCGTCACTAGCTGCCATATGGGACGAAGACCAAGTTAACACGTCACTTGGGCGTCACATAGGACGAAACTGTCGTCCAAACTACTGAGGGACTCGATTTACACTTATTTTGATAGTAGAAGGACGTTGTCAGTCCTACAGAGAGATACGAATGAAACTCAATCCATAGTTGAGAGACACTAGTAATATGCACGTGCTAACGCTACGGTGCTATAATAGTTTTGTTAATAATTTTATGTTAGTCAAATTAATTCTCCTAGAATCAGTCCAAATATATATATGTGAACAAAAAGATAGTATAATGTCCGTTTGTCGGCGAAACGGGACTGGGGGCCCCCAGAGTCGCAGGGACGCGTGGGTCTTCGGCCACGTCAGTTCCCCGGGGTCACAATCTGCACAAGTGGCGACCGGCTCTCCTGACTAAGTGCCCGAGGCACCAAAGCTGCTCGGGCCCCGGGGCCGGGAACGCCTTCCCCGGGACCGGGGGCGCGCCCCCAGTGCGCCTTCCTCTGGCCCGCGGTCCGGCGACATCGCCCGGGACCCGGGCACAGCAGCCTCGGCCCCGGGCCCGGGCGCCGAGTTCCCCGGTCCCGGGTCCCCGCTCTCGTCCGGGTGCAGACCGCCTTGGCTCCCGGGTGCCGACCGCCTCGGATCGGCCCGGCGCCAAGCCCCCGGTCCCGGGTCCCCGGTGTCGGTCCCAAGTGCCGGCGCGGAGCACTCCACGCCGGGCACGAGGTTGACTTGAGCGCACCACTCCCCAACTACCTACATTAATGACGAGGCGACAGGCCTGTCGACTCTGTCGCCTGCTCTGCCACGCGTGGGCGCCTCATCATGGCTCCCCGTGGACACCCTACTATGCAGTCAGAAGCCTTTTTGACTACGGAGGCTCTTTTCACTGTGCAACCGCTGTTCACAGTCAGAGCCTTTTGACTTGGAGGCGTACGCCGTCACGTCTCCACGCTCCAGCCGTCCTCCGCAGCCGACCTACCCGGCGTGGACGCAGCAGACGGCAACAGGCAGAGACGTGCGACAAGACTTTGACAAGACAAATCATACCTAGCTCTCCCATGCACTGGCACTGTGGACTCCCCTGATTTTATAAAGGAGGACCCAAGCCACCGCGAGGGGGGGAGGCCGAACCGGACAGAGCTTTCCCTGTCTTCTGCTCCCGTGCTCATTCTCTAGCCACTGTTCCTCTTCTCCGGCTCCGGCCGTGAGCTAGCTTTACCTTGTAACTACCATATTACATTCATCCACCACAGATAGCATACACACAGGAGTAGGGTATTACGCTTCCGAGCGGCCCGAACCTGTATAAATCCTCGTGTCTCCTCTGAGTGTGCTGTTCATCGTCTTCTTCGCGTATCTTTCTTCTGCACCCAGACGCCGGCTTCGCCTGAGAACTACTCCCCTGGCCGAATCTCAAAAGGGGGGTCTCCCGACTCCCCGCCGTCGAGGTTTTATCCTCCGACAGCTGGCGCGCCAGGTAGGGGGAGTTTCCTTTTCAGGTGGTACGCCGGCGCCTCCAACACCAACGCACTCCATGGAGGAAGGCCATCGTCCGCGGGACTCCAACAATGGCCACGGCGACCTCCACGATTGGTTGGACCGGACGCAGGTTCAGGAGGACGCCCGGGTCACGATCGAGCGGCAGCGCGAGCGGCGCGCGAACGCTGCCGCAAGTCCTGGGGCCCCCGACCAGGGTCCTGAAGAAGATGGCAAGCTTTCACGTTCCGCGCTGCGGCGGAACAGGAGGAAGCGCCAGAAGGCCAAGGCGGCAGCCGAGAGCTACGCCATGGCGACTACGGGCAGCTCCCGGAGCTATGATGCCCGCGGAGGCGATGGTCGCAGCAAGCGGCGAAAGGCCGCACGCGCGCCGCCACCGCCGGCAACAGCCCAGAAGTGGTGCCCTCTCCACCAGACGGACTGGCACGACATCACGGAGTGCCACGCCATCCAGCGCTCACCGAGCGTACCGAGCCGGCCATAGTTCGGGGGTGGTGCGCCTACCACGACACGGACCGGCACGACATCACGGAGTGCCGCGCCGTCCAGGGGATGGCCGAGCGTCTCAAGCCGGCCGCAGCCCGTGGGTGGTGCGCCTTCCACGACACGGACCGGCACGACATCACGAAGTGTCGTGCCGTCCAGCGCTTGGCCGAGCGCCTCGAGCCGGTCGAAGCCCGGAGGTGGTGCGCCGTCCACGAGACGGATTCGCATGACCTCCTGGAATGCCGCGCCGTCCAAAAGCTGGCCGAGCGCGTCAAGAAGTTCCGGCAGGAGCCGTAGCGGGCCCGAGCCCGACCGAGGCGGTTCGGATGATCCGAACCCTTGGCGGACGGTCCGAGTTCCGCTCCCGAGCCGGAACGACTTCGACGGGGCACGAGTACCCGGACAGTACCGCCTCGGCAAGGGCGGACCAGGGGAACTCGTCCTAATACGGTACATATCCTTACCCGGCACTTGTCAATCAGCTTTTCAGTTAGGAACCCTTGTCTGCCCCGGTCGGAGCCTTTGGCCCCCGGGCGCGTAGCTCGCCCCGGTCGGAGCACGGCTCCCGGGCGCGTACTTCGCCCCGGTCAGAGCTCGGCTCCCGGGCGCGTACTTGCGTACTTAGCCCGGTGGGAGCTTAGCTCCCGGGCACATACACGCCCCGGTCGGAGCTCGGCTCCCGGGCGCGTACTTCGCCCCGGTCAGAGCTCGGCTCCCGGGCGCGTACTTGCGTACTTAGCCCGGTGGGAGCTTAGCTCCCGGGCACATGCTCGCCCCGGTCGGAGCTCGGCTCCCGGGCGCGTACTTCGCCCCGGTCAGAGCTCGGCTCCCGGGCGCGTACTTGCGTACTTAGCCCGGTGGGAGCTTAGCTCCCGGGCACATGCTCGCCCCGGTCGGAGCTCGGCTCCCGGGCGCGTACTTCGCCCCGGTCAGAGCTCGGCTCCCGGGCGCGTACTTGCGTACTTAGCCCGGTAGGAGCTTAGCTCCCGGGCACATGCTCGCCCCGGTCGGAGCTCGGCTCCCGGGCGCGTACTTCGCCCCGGTCAGAGCTCGGCCCCCGGGCGCGTACTTGCGTACTTAGCCCGGTGGGAGTTTCGCTCCCGGGCACATGCTCGCCCCGGTCGGAGCTTGGCTCCCGGGCGCGTGTAACTGGCCCCGGTTGGAGCCCTTGGCTCCTGGGCGCCCAGGTACATAGGGAACGGCTGCTCGGACTCCATCGGATTAGGTGGCAAGTCCGGGCGGTTCGTCCCGACCCAGTCCGGGGCCTCCGGGTCCCGGTGTGATAGTCCGGACCACGCCGCCCTGTCGAGCGCGAGTCCGGGCAGGCCGCTCCCGGTTGAGGACCTCCTCCCGGTGTCGAGAGCTCGCACCCTCGAAAGGGAAGCTGAGCCAAAACACTGCCCCTGACAGGCCAGAACTCGAGAGCGTCCCCGCTACCCTCGGTAGCGGGGCTCGTGCCCACTCCTCGCGCCGTGGACTCAGGCCGTGACGCGCGAGTCGATGGTTGGGCGTGCACCAATGATATTCTGCAGGCAGCAAGCACGGCGCTCGTCGTAGAGCACCCCTCGCCCAGGCGAATGCGCGCCTAGGAACATGGCGCCCGGAATGACCCTCACAGGGCGCGAGTACCCGGACAACATCGCCTCGGCATGGGCGTGTCCGGGGAAGTCGTCCCGACGTGGTCCCTGTCCTTGCCCAGGCCTCCGTGCCCAGGCTCATGTCGACCATACACATCAAGTTGTATTTCAGTCCGGGGCCCCTTGGGTCCCGGGCACATATTTGAGCCGAGGCTCGGATTCCCGAATCCGCGCCCCGGGTCCGACACCGAGGAGCCGAACCAGGGCGGCATCGCCAAGGCGAGTGCAAGCCTAGGAACGCGACACCCGGAATAGGGCGCGATAGCCCGGATAGCACCGCTCCGGCGAGAATGCGTCCGAAGGGTCGTCTCACGTCCCATATTCAAGCCCGGGCCCCCGGAACCCGGCTTATATCAAACCATATCCCAGTCCGGGGCCCCCGGGTCCCGGACGTATATCCTTAGCGCTAGCCGGGGCCCCCGGGGCCCGAACACATACCGGACTCGGGCTCGCGAGGGAAGCTAGTCTGAGCTCCATCCCTAGGCATAACAACATGGGATGGACAAGGGAACGGACCGGACGCTCTCACAGTTCACTATGCGTAGAGTAGACCTTTCCCCGGCGGTCCCGGGGACGACTCATACCGCACCAAGCTTAGCGCCCGGGGAGGCCCAGTTCTTCCTGGTGTACCGGGCCAAAGCCGTTCTGTCGCCAGATCTTCTTCGGCTCTCGGGCACAGCCCAACATCGACAAACATCAACCACGACAATATGCATCTCAACAACCTCGACTTCCTCGAGGAACAAAGGTGGCGCACTCCGCTCCGCGTCGCTCGTTACCAGCAAGGCCTCAAGCGCTACCTTTGGCGTCAGGTTCGGGCCCGATCACTTCAGGTTTGGGGTTCGAATCTCCGCCGTATCTTCGTACGGGTCGGAATGAAATCTTCCCCCCGTGGGAAGGCCCCTCCCTGGTGATCGGAACTTCCCAACCAGGCTTGGTAAGCCTGGGAGCATCTTCACAAATATTATCTGAAAGCACATCCTGTAAGTGCCTCTAAACCTCAGCACTGATCGAGGCCGATGTGCATTCGCTTTCCATAGTAATGCTTTTATTATCGTTTCCGGGCTCATGCCCTTATCCTTTCTTTGTGTCGCGATCGTTGCGATCTCCCCCCGGGGGCATAATCGGGTCGCGCCCATGCGGTGGCTGGGTATTGCGCCTAAGCATCTGTTCCTTACCAGCGAGCTACCGTATCCCATCTGCTAAACCCCGGACATCGTCTAAGCCCCGGCTTGCGGTGCCCCGCTCTGGTTGGCTTCGGGCTCGGTTTTTTCCGCTGCTAGGGGGTAGATTCCTTATGCGCAATCCTTTCCTCCGCTCGGTCGCGACCGCGAAGAGGCCCCTAAGAGGTGGTAGACGCAACGGCTCGCAACATGGAATGGACAAGGGAACGAGCCAAGTGCTCTCACGGTTCATCATGTAGAGCCTGTCGTCGCGGCATCGCTGTGCTCCCTAGGCCAACGGGGCCTGGGGGCACGAAGGACCCCCGAATCCGGAAGACGGAAGGGACCGAGCCTCAACCAATTCCGCAAGTCTCGCGCTCGGGCGCCCGCGGCACTTTGGTGCCAGGCCCCGGGCCCCCGGGGACCTGGGCGCGACGGCGATTCACAGCGGATCGGCCCGATGCTCGGCGCTCCCGAGGGAGAACAACACCCCTGGTCCCGGGATGGTGCTCGCGAAGCCATGCCGCCCTTCACAATACCCAGATACGTAACCTTATCCAACTTTACATACCACTCAACTTGTATTCTTCCTCTATTTGCATGGTCAGCCTAGGTTCCCGGGGGCGCGGAGGGCCCCGGGACCCGGAAGATGGGCAGGAGCCCGAATTCCCGGGGCAAGCGGCTGCGCCGGGGCCCGGACAGGGTTCACACCCTACGGCTGTTCGCAGTTGCTGGCCCTCGATGTCGGACGGCGCCCGATACTCGACGTCCCCAGACACGGGACCCGAGTACAAGCGACCTCCGAACAACACATAAACCAAGGTACGAAAAGTATAAACATGACCATATACATATGCAAACATCTATCTTCGTACAAGACAGGCGAAACCAGAGCGCAAGCACGAGCGAGGCCCGGAAACGCCGTCGCACGGGGAGAGGTCGCTGGCCTCCTTCGGACCGGACCTCGACGACGACAGAAGAAGGGCGCCCGGGGGCATGGAGGGCCCCCGGACTCCGAAGGCGCCCGCGCATGGCGTCAGAAGGAAACCGGCGTCTTCCTCAACCTCCTCGTCAGGCATCAGCTCTACGAGATGGTCGCCGCGGTCGAAGAACCCTGCCTCCGCGGCAGCGGACTCGACCACGGCCTCCCGAGACTTCCTCGCGAAACGCCGCGACGTCCTCGCGAACCGCCGCGACGTCCTCGCGATCTGCCGCGAACACCTCGCGAACCACCGCGACTTTCTCGCGAACAACCGCGACTTCCTCACGCACGGCGGACTCACACCGCCGGGGCGCGAGCCCGGGCCCCGGGTACGTATCGCATTTAAATCAACAAATCGTCAAGCTACGTCAAGCCCAAGCTGAACCAGGCGGACCCAGCGTCCCCTCGTTTCTTCAAGGACACGGCCCCGTTCCTGCCCGGAGCGGCTCCGGCCGAGCAACAGGGCCAGGGGCCACTGTCGGCGAAACGGGACTGGGGGCCCCCAGAGTCGCAGGGACGCGTGGGTCTTCGGCCACGTCAGTTCCCCGGGGTCACAATCTGCACAAGTGGCGACCGGCTCTCCTGACTAAGTGCCCGAGGCACCAAAGCTGCTCGGGCCCCGGGCCGGGAACGCCTTCCCCGGGACCGGGGGCGCGCCCCAGTGCGCCTTCCTCTGGCCCGCGGTCCGGCGACATCGCCCGGGACCCGGCACGGCAGCCTCGGCCCGGGGCCCGGGCGCCGAGTTCCCGGTCCCGGGTCCCCGCTCTCGGTCCCGGGTGCAGAAACCGCCTTGGCTCCGTGCCGACCGCCTCGGATCCGGCCCCGGGCGCCAAGCCCCCCCGGTCCCGGGTCCCCGGTGTCGGTCCCAAGTGCCGGCGCGGAGCACTCCACGCCGGCACGAGGTTGACTTGAGCGCACCACTCCCCAACTACCTACATTAATGACGAGGCGACAGGCCTGTCGACTCTGTCGCCTGCTCTGCCACGCGTGGGCGCCTCGTCATGGCTCCCCGTGGACACCTACTATGCAGTCAGAAGCCTTTTTGACTACGGAGGCTCTTTTCACTGGTGCAACCGCTGTTCACAGTCAGAGCCTTTTGACTTGGAGGCGTACGCCGTCACGTCTCCACGCTCCAGCCGTCCTCCGCAGCCGACTACCGGCGTGGACGCAGCAGACGGCAACAGGCAGAGACGTGCGACAAGACTTTGACAAGACAAATCGTAATACCTAGCTCTCCCATGCACTGGCACTGTGGACTCCCCTGATTTATAAAGGAGGACCCAAGCCACCGCGAGGGGGGAGGCCGAACCGGACAGAGCTTTCCCTGTCTTCTCTCCCGTGCTCATTCTCTAGTCCACTTGTTCCTCTTCTCCGGCTCCGGCCGTGAGCTAGCTTTACCTTGTAACTACCAGTATTAATTCATCCACCACAGATAGCATACACACAGGAGTAGGGTATTACGCTTCCGAGCGGCCCGAACCTGTATAAATCCTCGTGTCTCCTCTGAGTGTGCTGTTCATCGTCTTCTTCGCGTATCTTTCTGCTACACCTGAAGCCGGCTTCGCCTGAGAACTACTCCCCTGGCCGAATCTCAAAGGGGGGTCTCCAGACTCCCCGCCGTCGAGGTTTCATCCTCCGACACCGTTTATTAGGATCATACGTAGGGGAACAAAATAAGTAGTCAGTCTCAATCATTTCTAATCATATCAATACATATAAGAGGTCAATATATGTCCACACAAAAAATAACAATAGAGATTTATTCCATTAATTTGTTGTTGGCATAAACATATCCAAAATAAAAGTAGTCAGTATAATATAGGAATACCTGCACCTAATTAACTAATTCTAATTTTGAGCATTAGCGATACACTTTAGGAAATCTCGTGCGCTGCCAGGGATATTGCTTTCATATCCATTCTCTTGATACATTAATAGATATACTAAAAATTGTTTTCTTAGATCGTAGCCATCCTGTACAAGCAATTATTTGATAATAAATCATATATAATATTCTATTTGGTGAATTTTTCGAAACGATTTTGGTCCATGGGACCGAATAGTTCTAGGGATAGGATCTCTCTTCCTTATGCGTGAATGGACGAAAGAGCAACATGTCATAATAATTTTGTTATTAAAAACATATTTAAATAAATATTTTTGTCATGTATAGCAATTCATACAATTGATTTGTTCTTGGCCATCTCATTAAAATGGCAGTGGCAAAATGGCAAGAGAACCTAACAGAGTGGTATGATCATAATATTGGAAACATATGGTCCCCAACTTAGCTCGCCGTGAACTTCCGCCTACCAGGATGTACCACAAGCTGGTATGCCGGTTCCAACCACACGGTACCCACTCGATTGGCTGCGGCGTGCTGTATAAAACCAAATGGCAGTGGTCAGTAACAGATATTGAAAGGAATTCTTTTTGAAATGAAAATGTAAATATTGGCCGTAATACCTACCATTGTTCACCAGTCCAAGACGTCTTTGTACATAATATTCCTAGTGCTCTTTCCTGTGGGGTCTATTTCTTTCTTTGACTTGGCCAAAATCCTTGTTGTTTGCCTTGATACCCTCTTAACAATGCAACATAAAGCTGTCTATGTGAGAACACAGGTTCTGGAAGATAGATCACGACGTTAGGGATGGTTTGTCCCTGTGATTTATTTATAGCCATTGCAAAACTTAGCCGTATTGGGAATTGTTTCCTCTTGAACTTGAAAGGTAGGGAAATATCGTCTGAGGGATCCTTGGAATGAACACCCTTTTGCTTGCATGTTGTCCACCAACAATTTCGGCATCAATTGCATTGTCTTGGAATGCTCTTACCATTAATCTTGTACCGTTGCACAGCCCATTGTTAGGATCAAGATTACGGAGGAAAATCACAGGGCAGTTGATCTTTACTTTGAGCTCATGTGGAGGAAGGCCATTTGGAGTGATCGAGTTCAAAAAGTCAATAGGGTAGCTATTGTGGGGATCAACGTCGACCGAGTTAAAGCTGTGATAAACCTTTTCCTAGCCTAGAAACCTGTCAATCATCTTTGCGTTCAGTTTATCCACATACTTATTCTTTGTTGATAGAATGGCCCGTGTGCTCATATACGCTGCAGAGCTTGCATTTCTTTCATCATCAAGGGAGGGAAACACATGTTGAATTAGTTTGTTCACTGAATCTTTAGTGTCTGCATAACCAATCACAATGTTATCAGGCAGACAAACGTAATCATCTTCGATCGTGCTTTCAGTTCCATTTCCAATGCTAAGGAGATAATCCAAAAACAACATGTCAGATTGAGCCCTCATGTTACGCGACAAGCGTATCTTCCTTATATTTTCCCATAGATACGATCTCTACAATGTAGCTTCAGTTATCTGTGCCCTTGTCCCACGTGTCACAACGGGAAGAACCTGTCTGAAATCACCACCAAATACGATAACCATTACTCCAAATGGCAAAGAACAACCCATAATATCTTGAAGGGACATGTCAAGTGTCTCAACTGCTTGGCGCTTTGTCATGGCAGCTTCATCCCAAATAATCAAGGATGCCTGCTGAAGTAACTCCGCGGTACCACTCTGCTTTGTGAAGTTGCACATGCTATTGTGAGCAAGCTTAATAGGGATTTTGAACCTCGAGTGTGCGGTGCATCCTCCGGGCAATATCGATGTTGCTATTCCAGAGGTCGCGGTTGCAATGACTATTAACCCCTCCGATCGCACTCTAGCAAGAAGCGACTTGTATAGGAATGTCTTTCTAGTGCCACCTGGACCATCGACGAAAAATACTTGGCTCTTCTTATTAATTACATGATCAATGATCTCATCAAATCCTGTATGTTGCTCGTCATTAAGAGATGTATATATATCTAAATGTTCTTGGTCTATAGTCACGTTAAGTGCCTCTCTAACCTCTGTTATCATATCGTTGGAAAATTCACTTGATTGACGAAAAAAATAAATACATCAGGACAATATTGGTAAAAAGATAGCTAAATTTAATAAAAATGAAACACACCAGTATCAAAAGAATTTACCTATATCATTCACCTCGGGAAGATCATAACCTGTGATATCCTTTCCCATGGAATGAAACAAATCTCATATGTCTCTAAGCACCATTTGCTCTACTGATACTGGTTTGGTGTTATCTCGGCTGTAATCTTCAAACATAGAATCCTTATGCTTGTCCCATAGTGCACGAATATTAGTATCCTCGCAAAACACCAGTATAGTCGCAAATAACCTACGTAGGGCAGATGGCATTTGGAAAGTTGTGGTCTCACTCAAACAGTCATCATGTGACCTGTCCGTCTCTATAAGCCTACCCTTCTCGCATGCCTCTCTAAAAGTAGGGTATGTAATGCCAGATATAGTTCTCAGATCCTCATACGAGGTTGCACCTTTCACATGGTTTAGAAGCACTATCAAGTAGTATCTCTCTCCCTCAGCAGGGTGCGCATACATACACAATCCTTCCAACTTGACCTCTCTTAGTCTTTCTTTTTTGCCATACATTTTTACTATTGATCCACCTATAGTGTTCTGGGAACTCTTTATACAATAATGTCCTTACATTTGCATCTACGCGATTTATTTTGAAATACTCAGTAAGTGTTGTCATAGAAGAAGATGGTTGGCTGACAACATCCTCAAGATTACCAGACTCATCATAGGTAATATACTGCATGTTAGGCAAATGAAGCTGGAGCTATAAAACAGCCGAATAGATACCGAAGAGTGGGAAACCAAGAATTCTATATATAGCTTTCGGTGGTTTTACGTATCTAGCATCCCTATACTGACGGATCTCATTGATTTCCCCAGCTAGGTCAACTAAGAAAGATGCACAGTCGTGGTCTTTATATACATACTTATATAGGAACTTCACAGATTTGATGCTTGAGCAAGCTTCAACATTGATATGGCAGTTATATCGCATAAGCAGTCCAGGATTGTATGGAACAACCCACATGTTATTTAACTCCGCGCCTCTAATCTTGACACGCCATCCATCATCTCTCCTCCTATATAATGGGTATGAGTCCTTTCCTTGTTGTGTTGCTTGACAAAACTGTCGAGGATAGTTAAAGCAACATTCTCCATCCACTATGCAAGCACACTTTTTATTTAGCTCACCACATGGTCCGTGTAGCATATGCTTGATGACCAGACGATGCAACACAGGGTATTTATCCTTGTCTGGTATCTTCGCACAAATTACTTTATCATATCCATATGGGTTTGTTAACTTACTGCCTGGCTTCATGATCAATAACATATGTTCATGTGGTAGGCCCCTCTTTTGAAACTTCAGTAACATGAGCATACGCTTGAACATCTCCAAAATATTTTTTCTTGACAAATAGATCTATCATGTCTCATAACTTGGCCCTAAATACTCTTGCGACAAGGTCCGGTCGATCCTGTGGTGACTGGCCAGGTTCGAGATTTTCTGTTATCTCCTTCCAGTTTGGATTGCAGGTCATCGTGATAAAGTAATCTGGTCTCCCAAAGCGTTGGACAAGAGCCATCGCATTAAGAAACTTTCGCTGCATGTCGCGATCGCCCCTAGGAAAAGAGCGAGGTAACCACAATTCTCTTACCAACTTCTGAACCCTGTGTCTCTCCGAAATTGATTACATCAACAACACCCTGCAATTGATAAATAACAACATAAACAAATTATTTGTGAGTTGTTAGTTAGTTGAATGATAGTTTTAATGCTCGTGGCTATATTTTATTCCATTCAACTGGTATAGCTCAGTCCGTTTTTTTTGGTTCTCAGGGTTAGAGTACCAATCTAGCCTCATAGACTCGATCTTGATGTACATGTCAACGGCCCATTGCTGAAAAAGACGTCCTCCAAACAAAATGATGTTAAAAAGTCCCCTTCTGACCTGCAATCTAAAGCAATAGTACTCCCTTGCTGTGACAAATCTGGCTTTTTTGTCCTTGCTCACTCCATTAAACACATCATTATCGTCTTCATTTTCTATACGGTCATCAACACCGTCGTGCTCTGCAATAAAACTGAGATATTAAAATACACTTCATAAGAGTATAACTATCACAAAGATTCAATACATGACACGAGTGCACTTATCCGGTGGATCATCAAAAGTAGTGTCTTCCCTAGAATGCACATTAGCAGAAGTCGGTGTTTCACTTGGTCCATCTATTTCCATAGCATCTGGTGTCATTTGGGGAGTTTCGTACGGCATTTTGAGGTTCCATCCCTTTTCCCCCAAAGGAAAAAACAAAGGATACGCCAACGGGTCATAACAACCATTTTATGCTTTGATATACTGCGGCTTAACACCTTTGGGATGTACAATAATACTCCTATCGAAAGTTCTCATTGGATCATCCCCTTCTAACCAGATAGCTACAACTTGAGAGGCCGTGGGGGCATTGTATCTTCGTTG
This sequence comes from Oryza meyeriana var. granulata, assembly GCA_003991445.1. Classification (NCBI taxonomy): domain Eukaryota; kingdom Viridiplantae; phylum Streptophyta; class Magnoliopsida; order Poales; family Poaceae; genus Oryza; species Oryza meyeriana. Next base: position 44,152 of record RYFJ01000622.1, on the reverse strand, counting down.
GTCGGGCATGACATTAGTGTTGAGTTCAATCATATATTCATCTAGATTAGGCATGGAACTGACTCTGTTGAAAGTCTGCACATATGGGTTATCTGCCAATATTCTTAGGACTATCCTGACAAGGTTGATATCAAGGTCAGGGGACCTTCGCACTCTATGCATCAATGTATCATCTTCAGTGTCATAAAAATACAGCTGCATATGACGAGGACCCTGAGAACTAGGCACCAATTGGTCCAAGCGATGATACAATGCCTCATGCATATGAAATGTATATACACCGGTACCGGCTGCAGTGCTGACGCTGCGGTCAAGGGTCACTCCAAGACTCGTGAACGAGAAATGAGAGTTGAAGTATCAGATATGTTTTCTAAAATACTTTGCATCACTATGCACCTGGCTTGTAAACAATCGTCTCAACTCAGCATGTACTTCTGGAAATTATACTCTTATCTTTCCCTGACTGCAACAAAATCCAAGAGATTCGAATTGAAACCTGATCGCACGACAGAACTTGTAGTCATGTACTTTCTTTAAAATATGGTGTTTCTTTGGAAGGTTATGGTATATATAGTCGTATGGATCATCGGTACCAGCACCATTAACACCCTTAACATCTGCATGATATGACTCGTACCCATCGTTTGATAGAGAAATAAGATATGACATTAAAATATGATCATGTATATCTAATCAAGTAAAGTCAAGATTAGTATACACTTGTTACCTTGCAGCTGAAATTGCATGGCTTCCTCATCATCGCTTTTTGCACCTTTGCAAGTCTGTGCGGCATCAACATGATATATTGCATGGTGGTTCATCGTACATGAGATAATATAGTTTATGAGTTAAATTTATAAAGTTTAAAATGATCATTCTTAAATCACCTTCAACGTTAAAATTAGCTAGTGGTGGTTCAAATAATCCACTATCAAACTTGATGTAATTGGAATCTTGAAAATTCTGATGAACAACCAGCACATGTATATTTTCATCTTGCATAACTCCATCTGAATGAAAAGCGACAATTCATCTACACTATAATATGTGACTGTAAACACATATCAATTTATTGAATTTTAGAGAATGTGTTCACCTAGCACGGGTAAGTATTGGTGTTGTTCAATGCTAACTGTCTTCTTCTTGCATTGTCGTTTGTATCTATCATTTCTATGAAGCCACTCCATGGGATCATCTGGATCAATATTTTCTTTGTCGGCTATGCTCGGTCCTTGCAAAATGGTAGAATATGTTGTTCCATATAGAGACCCTTCACCAATGGTAGAGTAAGTACATACAGTTAATATTCATCAAAATATTTGACTAAGGCACAACGTTGCTCATGACACTAAACTTACCAATAGTAGGGATGGCTGGTGTAGCATTATCTTCGTCAACCTTGCTTGACTCATCTTTCCTTTTTGCGCGCCATTCACGTTATCTTTTGTTCCTTTGTTCTTTTTTTTATCTGTATCGGAAATTTCAGACTTTATCAGAAATTTCAGACTGTTTGACATCGCCCCCTTCTGTCTGTTGTGACTGAGAAACAATCATCGGATGCATAGGAGTTTTAGACATTTCGAAACTTTCAAGATTGCTTGACTCGGCTTTCTTTTTTACGCGCCATTCACGTTGTCTTTTGTTCCTTTGTTCTCTCTTTTTCTCTTTGTCCGCTATTCCAAAACCATCAACCTCACCCCCTTTCTATTTGTTGTGAGTGAGAAACAACCGTCGATTGCATAGGAGTGCCTGATATTATAGTTACATCAAGGTTCTTTGTCTCAGCTTTCTTTGTTGCACGGTATTCGCGCTGCCTTCTATTCTTTTCCTCTCTGTTCATTGGACATTTCAGCTCGTCGTACATTGCCACTTTCATTTTTTAGAGAAAGAGAAGCAGTTGGTGGGTGCATTGGTGTGTCTGCTGTGATTGCATTATGATTTCCGTTACTTTCTTTAGCTTGTACATCTGGTATTGTAGCCTTTGAAATCAATATTACGTTGCCATTGACATATACATGAATAGATAAGAAGAAAAAAATGTATAAATAGAGGACTCAATCTACCATGATACAAATTATTTATTTCAGCCTTCTTTCTTGCACGGTATTCATTTTTTCTTCTGCTAGATTCTTCTCTCTTGCGTTGCACTTCATTAGAAGGGGTTGTTTGTAGTATATTTATTCTGTTGGTTATATCTCTAAATGGAATACGCCCTTTGAGGGGTGGACCGTTGGCATCCATACCTAATCGTCAAATTATGATATTAGTGTTTTCTCTTGTATTTGATGAACATCGCATGACGTCAATTCCATCAAACTTTTTTGCCTAAACATTGTGCATGATAAACAGAGCATTCTGGTGATGATATACAAGATAATATATAAGATATGAAAAGAGAAGGTATTAGAGCACCACAGTCAATTATTTACCCGAGTAGATCTCTAGAAAGAAAATCTACTTTTACATTATGGCAAAAATATAAATAGTTCACCAAATTTAATATGTATCACATTCAACCATTAAATATGTCAAAGCATCATAATTAGGACAACCAGCGTAGTCACTGCAATTTGACTCTTTGTTTCAATTTCAATAAAATTCCATTTTCCCTCCAATTTGACTCTTAATTTCCGTAAAATTCTATTGGCAACATTTCTAGAAATAATTTTACACATCTAGGAACAAACAAAATGATCATGGTCTGAGAATAATAATATGCTAGTTAACTTGCCAACATACCATATGCATTGTTCCACATATATCCCATCAGTAAACAGTTTACCTCTCAAGAGATGACAATTGGGTAAATTCTAAACAGATTGGCCATTCATTCAGAGTTCAATCAACCTAGTAATTGGCCATTCACTCAAGAGTTCAATCAACCCATAGTTCCACACAATTCAGTGCTTCCATCTTCTATGAAAGAGGCTATGTAGCAGCATAAGCTTCCAAATATATGCAGTTTTGAACCTTGAATGGATGAACAAAGGCCGTAATGTCATGTCAACCTCATTTTGGCCCATAACAATTGTTCCAACTAACTACACGTGGATTTCTAACACTATACACGTGGAGGAATGTTGAAAGCAGCTCTAATTTTCAATTTCCTTTGCAACTAAGCTCCATGAAAAGACAGTCATCCTATTTCGAGGGTCTTACACTTGAAATTATACAGAACAGCTAACCAGCTCCCTAGTCCTGACTGAATAAAGGAGCGACAATAAAAATAACCCTACACTATAACCCCATAGTGGAATTTATATAGTGATGCAAACAAATGCATTGAATTTATATAGGATGAAAACAAATGCACTTTTCTATTTCAGCTGACGATTAAGCTCAATGTCAGCTTCTAGTTTCCATACATTGAATCCAATTCCAAATAGAAATCTACAGTTTTGGACAATCTAACACAAATAGAAATATACAGTTTTGCCGGCAGCTCTTCACTGTTCTCTTGAACCCTTCAATCCAGCCATCAAAAAAATTGGTCAAAATTATGAATCCAATGAAACAAAAAAAAAAATCAATCCATCAACATGCATAGTATCCTCCCTGTTTGATAAGTTGTTATATATCTTGTTTCCTCCCTGGTAATCAACATGCATAGGAATCAAAGATTCATCACAGTTTGATAAGGTCACAGTATTATTAGGAATAACATTAAGCGCAGTTAGATAAGGTGACAGTAGCATTAGGAGTAATGTACAGGATTCTTAATTATATATCCACTCCAATGAAACAAATGATTAAAGTAATAAAAATCTATTATCCTGAATCATCAATCCAAAAAATAATATAGATAGTCATTTCCTTTCAAGTTCACATGGCCAGTGCTACAGTAAGATTGACATGCATTGTCATACTTCATAAGTAATAATGCTAAATGATGTAGATTGCTTTGAAAAAGATATAATGGAGGAACTAATTATTTCAGCACAATCGGTTTGGACGACTATGCACTCGAAGAAGAGGAAACTATCGGAAATACATGAGCGTAGTAGCATGTTCAAAAAACAAAATAAAGTAATTTAGTGCATCTCAATGGTAAGAAGACCACACTAATAGACCCAGCTGTTTGTTTAACTCTAGTCCCAGTGGTCATTTGTAGGAATACAATAGCAATAGCTATATGACCAATTGAGAAGTGTCTCCCTACAGAAACATTTTCCATTTTTATATGCACACTGACATTTAAAATAGCCCACCTAGATACTGACTCAAGTACTTGGTTGTAAGCCAAGAGTAGTTCCTCTAGTGTTAGGCTGGTTCAACAGCAACAAGTATATGGACCACATAATTTTGTGGTTCAACAGCCATAACGTGGGACCAAACCCCCAAAAATTTTTGTGTTTTGTAAAAACGAAAGACCAAACAAATAAAAAACCAGTATATACAACAAAATAACACAATACACAGATGCAGCACAATACATGAAGGCTAAAACTCTGGGACAATTAAATCTCAGATACGTAAAGATAATCAACAAATTAGGGCTACTTGGAGCATATGAAATTTCAGTTGATTAAATTCACTTGGCTTGAAAGGTACTTGGATATAACACTGTTGTTTGTACTTATCTAATGCATAATTTAGCAAACATTCATATAGCTTGGCGAATCAACAAAACCGTACCCACATAACCACACTACTTGTACTGATGGAAATTTTGCCATGTGTAAGAAGAAATGAACTTAATATGTGTCTAGCTTACTGGTCGAATAGCTGTTGAGAAAATCAGCATTTTGCCTCTACATTGAGCACTCAGTCAATTATTTACCTGAGTAATTCTATAGAAAGCAAATATACTTTTACATTATGGAAAAAATATAAACAATTCACCAAATTAAATATGTCTCACATTCAATCATTAAATATGTCAGAGCATCATAATTGGCTGTCTTTCTCACAGCAAAAGAAACAGACCATTCGGTGACAGGAAAGTTGATAACTGAAATGTTTACATTTTGGTGCCACGGAATAAACTCTGCTATTTGTCTTGCTCAGCTATCAGGATTTGACAAAACAAATAAAAAATACAGTTAAAAATAATACTCAATGCACAACAGGTGTCATGTGAACTTAATCCGTTTATGACAATTAGAGAGATGGATGACAGAATTGCTGAAAATTGGGGGTTGCTTACTTTGGAAAGGTTGGTGAGCTCTTTGACCACGAAGGACGCAGCGGCAATGGTGTCCTGCAGTCATTGGTGGACAGAATAGCGAGGAAGTAGGCTTATCTTGTTGCACCATCTGCAATAATCCAACAACCAAAAGACAATCAAAAATCTAAAAGGAAAACCACAATTTAAACAGAATTAGGTGCAGAATTAGATTCCAGAATTATATACTCTACTGTTGACTCAAGAATATAAACATGCATCCGATTATTTCCCTTGGATGAGATCTGGACACAAAGCAAGTGAGGAGATGCGCGATGCAAAAATTCTGTAGCAATCAGTTCTGTTGATCCAAACAAAAACTGACAAAGAACAGTGAAATTCTTGCACTTAATTGTACTGTCAAACTATTGATTTAGGGAGCTCACTACAAAGTTATCATGACATGGCCCCAGCTTGATGTTTACCATTTTAAGCTTCAGATTTTCAGTGACTACCAAAATGATTTGATTTTAATATTGTATTAGAAATGATCTTATCTACACTGTACAGTTGTAAATCTAGGGTAGTCTTTGCATACAGGTCTAACAGGAATAGGATCATCTGTTGAAATGTGAATAAAATCTCTCGCTGCACATATAATACAACCCTCTATTTCCTAGGGAAAAGGTTGAGATATGTATGCACTCATCAATATATCTAGTGTAATGGAATCTACCAATAGCACAGATTATGTATGCTGAATTTATTTTCAGTTCACAAATATATAAATAGAAAGCAGTTGAAGCTGAAGTTGCTGATTCAAACGAATATCCCAAATGTTCCTTTCTAAATCTAGAAAGATGACAAGATACAGCTATTGCCCTACGATCTCAGTTAAACAAACCTAAGGCATGTTCATTCTAAAGTAGTAAAAAGATCTGCCGGTTCATTATCACATAAGCTAGTATATTATGTCAGGACATTATGTTTCTCTTAAAAATGATCCCATCAACAGATTTATAGCTTAGTACATTATGTCGAGGTAACTCAAGCTTTAGTGTGGCAAAGATCAAATTCCTCCGACAAATCTTTTAGCACCATGCTGATTACTCTAGGATAGCAATTGAAAAGGATGTAGGGAATAATAATTGTATGGCATTTGCTGATATCTTGCTCTATAGTTCATATTTAAACACTTTGCTACTGATTTCTTGCTCTCTGATTATGTTTTAATTAATTTCTGTACTGTGACATCTTCATTGGAAATAGCTTTCAAGATGTCAATTTCCTTTGTTCCTTTAAGTCAGTGTATAATGTTCCATCTTCTTAGTCTATTTTCATCTATATTAGGTACTCGACAAGATTAGGCCATACCTTGCTGGCACTGGAGGTGGTGAACTTGAATTTGTTGCTGGTGTGATGACTGTTCGCGTAGCCCTCAGTCAGAAGCTCAGAGAAAATATACCTAAAATTCATAGTTACTATTGTTTTCTATTAGCGTCACTTCAATGCATAAATAATTCTGTATTGGCAAATGTTTCTTTGTAGATTTTGTAATTCTAAATGTTAAATATATATAAGCTCATTCCTTAAAAAATATGACAAATCAGATCTATTAAATCTAGGTGCATTACCACTGCCCCAGCCTTCACAAAAAACGGACAAAATTAAGAATCCAACAAAATAAAAAAATTCAATAAAATCACCTCGCCGTTCGCTGACAGGGGTGCCGTTTCCGTTGGCGGCACTAGTACTGCCGTGAAGTGGTGTGGTTGTGGACCACGACAGGTGGAGGGAAAGCCGACGTTGAGGCGGGGAGGTGGTGCCTAACCAGTGCTAGGCGCGGGGGTAGGGGGGGGGGGGGGGGTCAGCGGTGAGCGGCGGTGAGGCGGGGAACTGGCGGTGGGGGATCGGCGGACTCTGGCGGTCGAGCGGAGGACAGCAACGATGGAGGCAACCGGGTCCTCGGGTGATGGCGGGAGTCGCGCAGAGGGTGGCGGCGGCAGCTGTTCAGGGGCGTACGGCGGCGCGTTTAGGTTTAGGTGATCGCAAGGATGGGTACGGGAGAGGGAGCAAGGAGGGAGGATCGTGAGGAGAGGGCTGTGGGCGGGGGAACCGTGAAAAAGATAGAAGGAGCTAATATGGGCTGTTCGATATGTTAATGAGTTATGAATTATTTATGTTGGTGTATTATATGGTAAACGGGAGACGAATTTTTTTGATTTTTGTATTTATTTATTAAAAGATTTGCAAAAGTAGATTTTTGTTTGAAAAAATTGCAAAAATAGACTCCCGCCGCCCTCTGGGAGGGCGGCGATTTTATGACCCCCCGCCGACGGCCGTCAGCCATTTTGCAGACGGCCCCCCGGCCTCCTAAAAACCGCCCTCTCAGCGGGCGGCAAGGGGGCCGCCTGCAAAATGTGCCAAAAACCGCCTCCTGAAAGGGCGGTTTTTGGCTCCCGGGGGGCCACCTGCAAAGTCGCCCATTTGCAGGGCGGTTTTTTGCAGGCGGCCCCCTTGCCGCCCACTGTGAGGGCGGTTTTTAGCCCCCGGGTATAAAACCCCCCTCCCAGACTCAAAAAATGTCATAAAATTCACTCAAATTAGAAAAAAAACAGGAGAGAGCTGAGAGGGCGAAAGCAGCGAAGCTCTGCCCGTTTGCTGATTTGCCTGTAGGTAAAATCTATTGTTCCTTTGCAATTTCTATTTGTATGTAAGAATTGATATAGTAATGTACTAATTACGTGTATAGTACTATATAGATCTGTAGTTTTTAGTTAATCTGTTAGATGACTTATTTTTTATACAGATGGTACTTATAAAATCTGGAATACACGGTTTTAGATGTTAGGAGGATGTTGGTACCTAGTTTAACTGTATTTTTCATCAACAGATATGTCAAATAAGGTGATATTTCAGTTATTTCACGGGCAAGGGAATGTGAGATATGGTCTAGACGGTGTAGATCTGTCAGAGTTTAGTTCAACGGCTAAGGGTATTGATAGGCCAGCTGAGAGAAGTTTTGGATCAGTATACAACTGGCTGATGCGAGGGTTTCGACTGGACCCTCAGCTCAGTGGAATAACCTTGTATGTAGTAGTCAGTCGTGTAGTTGAAGGTTTTTTTAGGAACTGATGCCAGTGGATTGCACTGCCACTTGGAGATGGTATGTGGAGAATGCATTTCAACGTGGCTGGCCACTGGGCATACTTGTGTCCATATATGAGAAAGATAACAACGCTGGTGCAATACCCGTACAAGATGATGAGGGTCCAAGTACGGCGGGAGGTGATAGTGAAACAATAGAAGAAAATGAAGGAGGGAATGAAGAAGATAGACAGGCAACAGGTGTGGCAGATGAGGGAGAACATATCGACACGATCGTCCAAGAAATGGCTAGAGAAGATTCTGAAAATGAGCATACAGAGTATGATGACTCGTCTGATGAGGACAACATGATGCCTGCAGAATGGAGCAACGAGGACTTCTCTGCGCTTACTATCTCCGAGCGGCATCATGTGCCGTGGGAGTACAAGCAGAATGAGGTCATTTAGGGGGCTAAGTACGCATATGTAGAAGATTTAAAGGAGGCAGTCAAACAATGGGCGGTGTCATTTCAGAGGGAGTTCGATGTCGTGAAGTCAAACAAATCAGTGTATGAAGTGAAGTGCATGAAGGATGGGTGTCCATGGCGGGTGCACGCATTCAAGGGTAAATGAAAAGATTATTAGCAAGTTTCAATCGTGACGGAGCATTCATGTTACTTGACAGGTGTTGAAAAATATCATAGAAACATGACCTCTGCATTTGTTGCAACAGAGATGTACTCTCATATTGTCAACAATCTGGGGTACGAACCAAGGTCAATTGTTAGGCATATTGAAGAGAAATTCAAATATACAATTAGCTATGATAAGCCTTGGAGGGCAAAACAGAAGGTTGTAGAGATGAGGTTTGGCACATTTGAAGCATCTTATGATAATTTGCCTCGTCTCTTAGGCTGTATTCTTCAGAGGAATCCAGAGACGTGCTATGACCTGAAAGCCTTTCCATCAATTGACCATGGTAATAAAAGTGTGTTGCAACGTGTATTCTTTGCATTAGGTGCTTGCATTCAGGCATTTATCCATTGTCGTCCTATCCTCTGCATCGATGGGACATTTCTGACTGGAAAATATAGAGGACAGCTATTAACAGCAATTGGAGTTGATGGAAACAACCAAGTTCTACCGGTGGCTTTCGCTTTTGTTGAGAGTGAGAACACTGATAGCTGGTATTGGTTCCTAGAAAGGGTTAAGACAGCAGTTGTACGGATGAGACCAGACGTATGCCTCATACATGACCGTAACTCCGGCTTGCTGCGTGCAATTGAGGAACTGAGAGATGGAAGTGTTGAAAAGGGATACCCACCAAGGTGGTCTGATGTCCAAAGCAGATGGTGCATGCGTCATATAGGTGCTAATTTCTACAAACAGTTTAGAAATAAGAACCTTATGGATCTTTTCAAGAGGCTTTGCGCCCAGAATCAAGAAAAGAAGTTCAACGAGCTTTAGAGGAGGTTGGATAAGCTGACCTCTAAACAAACAGATGTGCACCGGTAAGTATAACTACGATCTTTGTTTAGTAGTACCGCTCTTTAATGTACTCTAATGCACTCTCTGCAAATAGGTATAATCGTAGGGGACAGGCAGCTGGCGCTCAGTGGTATCCCCGACTGCAGCGGTACGTGGAGGACTGGTTGTTGGCGACGGAGGATGTCGTCAACGAGTTCCGTGCACACACTGAGGAGCATTACCTAGCATACCTCAGGTAGTACCAGCCTCGGACCCGCATACGTGTAACGTTCACCCCAGGTGATCCACAGCCACACGTCGTTGCTACGACGGACATGTATCCTACACACCGTGACCAGGACTACTTTCGCGCGGTAAGTCACTTTATCTTTGCACTTTGTCATTCCCTTTCTAGGTAGCCACGGTTCTAACATATAATCAAGTCACATTTGAAATAGGCCGACGCAGCGCTACAGATTCAGGGTGATGTCAACGCGGCGTTCGGACGGTTGGACAGTGGGATCGTGCTGACTGCGGACGAGCAGAGGACGACCTTTGGGAGGATTCGTCAGGCGTTGCACACACTGCTTCGTGCGCTCACTTGTCGCGCGGCTGACGCGGTATCTCCCATCTATATACAGCAGCAGCAGCCACGGCCAGCAGGAACAGGACGAGGAGCAGGAGTGCGCCCATAGGGTTCCAGTCAGCCATCTGGCCCCTCTAGAGGTAAATTCTACTAACCTTCCGTTCATAATATGTTTCCTTGTACGACATACACCGTTGTACATCAATGCTTCCCTGCAGCCTTCGCTACACCGTACCTATATCCCTCTGGAGCTAGCACGTCGACGCATGGAGTGTACCACACACGACCACACGTGCAGCTGGGCATGACAAGTGCCCCCGGTGCCACCACAGGAGGTCCTTCAGGTTATATCAAAGTTTACTTTTCTCTTGCAAAATTTCGATTTGCAATAATCAATAATTTGGTGTACATTGTTCCACTCTACAGCGCCATCGATGTTTGCTAGCGCTGGCTCCTCCACGCAGGGCGCACGCGGCAGCGGTTGGGCACCGGGTCCTTTCGAGGGGGATGACTTAGAGGACGAGGACGAGGACGAGGGCGAGGGCGAGGAGATCCACGAGATACTAGCTGCCTCGCAGCTCGAAGGAGCTCCGCCACCACAGACACAGGACCCACCGGTTGCCATACCCGTGCAGACGACCCGCGCTGGCCGTGCTGTACCACCAGACCGGTTGACGTACTCTCAGGGACAGGTGCGAGCGCAGGGTAGGAAGTCGAAGAGACCTAGAGGTTACGGTCCGGGCTCGTAGTACTTTGTGTCTGTAATAGTTTGTCTGTTGTATATAATGTTTTATTAATTCTACGTTTCCTGATGAAACCACTTTACTTCGTTTACGCTCATCGATCAAACGACGTATTACTCACGATCTACGTTTCTGACGAATCTGATCAAAAATATAAATTTTTGAGTGTCAACTTCACGACGAAAGTACATTCCGAGCGGTCACAACCGAACACACATTAACTATCATACAAACCTATTGATATCCAACTAGCGATGCAACTACTGTGTGAGGACGGCGTGGCCAAGGAGCGGCGACAGTATGCACCTAGGAAATAGTGACGGCAGCCGGTACTCACATAAAAATTGATTTCGAAAATTAATTTTTCTAAATCAATTTTTTTATTTTTTTTCGGCATGTTGGTCCGGACTGTCCGGATAGGGTCCGGATGGTCCGGACTATATTAGCGCTAAATACCGCCTTCTAGTTGGGCGGCAAGCCAAAAACCGCCCTCTCAGAGAGCGGCAAGGGGGCCGCCTGTAAAATGGCCGGCCCCCGGGCGCATTTTGCAGGCGGCCCCCTTGCCGCCCGCTGAGAGGGCGGTTTTTGGGAGGCCGGGGGGCCGCCTGCAAAATGGCTGATGGCCGTCGGCGGGGGGCCAACGGCCATCAGCCACGTCATAAAATCGTCCTAATCGCCCTCCCAGAGAGCGGCGGGAGTCTATTTTTGCAATTTTTTCAAACAAAAATCTATTTTTGCAATTTTTTCAAACAAAAATCTATTTTTGCAAATCTTTTAATAAATAAATATAAAAATCAAAAAAATTCGACGGGAGACATACAATGCAGGTAGGCCCAAAATATCTTGAAAGCTAGCAAGAATTTTGATCGAGCGATTGGCCTGGGCATATATCCAGGTACGTAGATATGATTAGTGAAATTATTATTCGATAAACTCATGCACATACAGACTGACATACATGTACGGTTTCAGCAAGGAGAAATCAGGTTGCGCTGCAAATCTGCAACGCGAGGAAGAAGAAACTCCATTATTCGTACTCAAAAAAACCAATCACGAGCTGCATTACAAAGCAATTTGATCTGATCGCTTACTGGGCCTACCAACCCATGCACATTCAGACATAAAATTGGCCCAAAGTAGATCCAGCCCATCTCTACACTAGCTAGGCTGATTCTCTGTAGCAAACCGTTGACTTCCCGGCCCATTCTACTAGGCCTTCACGGTATACGTGCCGGCCCGTTCTAATTGGGCCGCAAGGGATAGCGGCTTACGTGCGGCCCACGAGTAATTTTTTTTTCAAGACGCGTACGAGTTATTGGACCCACATGTCAGTCACTGAAACTTCGCGGGGGTTCGAATCGTCAGATCCCCAAATTTCGATCGGGTGGCTTTCCCTCTCAAACCCAAATTTCCGAATTCCTCCCCGCGCTGCGCGCTCCATCAGAAATTCAATTCCCAATTCCTCATCTCCTTCTCCTTCTCCATTCCTCTCCTCCCAGATCGAGATCCACAATTCTCCAATTCCCAACACCTCCATTTCCACTTCGATTGATGCGCCAATGGTGCGAGAGCTGCGCGTCGACTCCTTCTACGCGCGCCTCCGCGCCGCCGCCGCCGCGTCCGCCACCGACGCATCCTCGCCGCTCCTGATCCTCCCCTCCGCCGCCGACGCCGACGCGCTCTGCGCGCTCAAGGTGCTCACCCACGTCCTCTCCGCCGATTCCATCCGCTTCTCCATCTACCCCGTCGCCTCCGCCGCCGCCGCGTCCTCCCTCCTCGCCTCCTTCTCCGCCTCCCAGCCGCTCTGCCTACTACTTATCAACTGGGGCGCCCACCGCGACCTCCGCGCGGTCCTGCCCCCCGCCGCCACCGCGTTCGTCGTAGATTCCCACCGCCCTATCCATCTCCACAACCTTTCCGTGGCCAACGACCGCGTCGTCGTGCTCTTCACCACTGACGACGAGCACACCGCCGATCTCTCCTACGACTTCGACGTCTCCTCCCTTGCCGACGCCTCCGACCTCTCTGCTCAGGGGGACGCCGACGACCACCTCCGCGTCGCCGAGGAGGACGAAGATTCCGATGCTTCCGACTCGGACTCCGATGGCGAGGGTGGGAGGAGGAAGAGGCGGCGGCTCTCCGACGAAGCAGATGCGGACGGCGACCCGGAGAGGCTGTTCGGGAAGCTGCGGAGGGAGTACTACCGGCTCGGCACCTTCCACGGGAAGCCGTCGGGGTGCCTCATGTACGAGCTCGCCCACGCGCTGCGCAAGAACACCAACGAGCTCCTCTGGCTCGCCTGCGTCTCCCTCACCGACCAGTTCGTCCACGAGCGCATCACCAACGAGCGTTACCAGGCCGCCGTAATGGAGCTCGAGCAGCACATCAACGGATCTGGCAATCTCGACCCATCTGGCGTTGGCGCAATTGTGACGCTCAAGGACGGCACCAAGATCCGGGCGCCAGAGGCCTCCCGCATCGCCTATGAAGACGAGCCACGGTTGATGCTGCTCCGGGAGTGGAGTTTGTTCGACTCCATGCTCTGCTCGTCTTATGTTGCGACGAAGCTCAAGACCTGGAGTGATAATGGCCTCAAGAAGCTGAAGCTGCTTCTGGCAAGGATGGGATTCCCGCTGGCCGACTGCCAGAAGAGGTTCCAATACATGAGCATGGAGGTCAAGCGGAAGATGCGTGATGAGTTTGATCGGTTCTTGCCCGAGTATGGACTCACGGAGTTCTATTATCGGAGCTTCTTGAGGGTGCACGGGTACCGCTCCAAGGTTTCTGCTGCGGATGTTGTTTATGGCGTCACAGCTTTGCTTGAATCACTGAATGCTGAGTCCAAGGACTCCAAGGGATCTTCTGCTGCTGAGCAGTTCTGGGTTGCATACTCGGCGTTATCGCTGAGCAATGTGGATCAATTGCGCAAAGGGATGCAGTCTGCAATTGAAATTCAGAGGGCCATACTGAGGCAAGGAAGCTCGGCGATTACGAAGACCGGTTTCATTCGGAGTGCAAAGAAGTTCCGGTGGGTGAAGCTTGATGACCCAGTGGACAAGGATAAGCTATGCCAACCTCAGGCTCTTACCAAGTTCTGCTTTTTCCTGATGGATGCACTGAAGGAGCGGGGTGCAAGGATGAAGCCACTAATCTGTGCTTGCCTAGCAAGGGAGCCTGAGAAAGTGCTCGTTGTGGGGGTATGTGGGAAGCCAAGGCTGGGGGCTGTCAAGGGAAATGCATTTGGTAACGCATTTAGGTCAGCTGCAGAGGAGATCGGTGCAGATTATTTTCATGACATGTTTGAGTCATCATGGATTGTTCTTGACGTTGTTGCTGTCAGCTCTTTCATGATTCGGTTAACAGAGAAGCTATGATGATGGCATGTGCTTGTCTAGAGATAATGATTCTTTTCAGTCCCCATGAAGATGGGAGCTTGAGGCTTGATTCTCCGTCTAAAACTCTGAATAAAGGTGCTTGAGGGCTGGTCGAGTGGTAGTACATGGCATGTTCTATTTTCCTCATCTACCCACATGATCTTCACTAAGTTAGGGATAGCAGCCTGGCAAGCATTGCCTGATTTTCAAAGTTTAGTTGTCTAATGGCTGTGCTTTAGGTGTTACTGAAGGGAAGATTGTTTCCTCAGTGTAACTGCTCCATTATTAGCACATGATAGATCAATAGATTGAGATGCAAACCTGATTCTAACATACAAGGGGCAAGGTATATCTGCTTGCTGATTTTCTTTACTGGACAGAATGGAATTGATGTTTGTATTTGTATTCCCATTAGCTTGCGGTTTCTGTTGTAGAATATTGTTGTAATCGATTCTGTTTCATTGCAGTTACTTGATATTCTTTAAGTGTATAACTGACAAGTGCCTTTGCCTAACTTGTTTATTTGTTCAGTCTCTTAACTGCAAATCTGTTCTTACTATATTTGTTGAAGCATTTGATTTTTCTTAGTCAGGGTTGACGATGGCAAATCTAGAATATGCATTGTAGTTATCCTCAGCATTCTATGTTACAATGCTTTCATAATTTTGCACTATTGATTGCCATACAAGGATTTCTGCTATACTGTCATCTGCTTCACATAATTAACACTTTCATAATCTTGCATAATCGATCATCATGTAAGATGTTCTCCAACATCTTCTGCTGCTTGACATAATTAAGTTAATTTGCTAGGCATAGCTTAGTAGTAACCTGATCATTTCTCACTCTAAATCAATTATTACAAATTCACAATGATCGGATGAGTATGGTAAATATAAAATGTAACAGATAACCATTTCATGATGATCGAAATGGAAAAGTTGCCCTTTTCTCTTTATAGTTTGTACTTTGTCAATGTTGGAGTTTTCTATAGCTCTAGATCAAGGCAATAAGTGTGTGACTTGTTAAATGACTGACTGTTTTTTCCCCTACATAAAAATTGTCAGTTCAGTAAGATGGCCATCTGAATTCTGAAGACCTTTTGTTCCTGTTAGCTATTCTCCCACAGTTGGACAGGGCTTGGGGCTAATCTCTTTTGATACAGGGAAACCGAACTAGGATTCCTTTCCATATGAAAGTTGAGCCTAGTCCTAAAATCGCTTGCTTTTTGATTTTATAGGTAGCAGTGGAAGTTCTACTATGTATTCTCTTGTTTTTTACAATCTTACTCATGCATGCAGTTTGCTATGTCCTGGTTTTCTCTCCATTGCAATACGTCATGTAAAATTTCTGGTGTCAAGATACTCCTGTGATGCTGTTCCATGTTTGTGAACATGCTTTAGGTGATTGGTTACAAGTCAGATTCTGATGACACTGTTTTCTACTGAAGCTCTGTAGGGCTGTAGGCTAGGTTTGTCTGTTGCATATTAGAACGCCAAATGCATAGATATGAGCTATAGTTGTGATATGTGGAAATAGGTCGGGGAACGTCTTATTTTGCCAAAGCATGGTTGGAGATAAACTTGTTCAGCTATGGGCAAAAATCTTCAGTTTTTGTGTTCTCTCAACACTCAACATATCAAATTGGCCTTTGGTTTTGTCTCTCACAATTTTGTCTGCGCATGCCTTGACTTGCTAATTTGTTCCATGAAATGAAGTCCTAATGGGCCATAAGTTGTGCTTGGATGGGCCTAGCCACCAGGTAGGATTGCAGATCAGGTTTATTGGCCCACTTGTCCTTCTTCTCCAGTTTCGCTGCTGCTCCGGGGAGGGGACAGATCGGCCGCCGTCGCACCGCCGTCTGCAGTTTCGACCACTTCCGCAGGAGTCTCCGGTCATGTACAAGCCCCGCCTTCGTCACCAGCCAGCATTGCAGGAAACTTTGTCGGTAGCCACACTCAACATCCTCCATTTGTTATTTTATCTCTTCTCTAAATATCTGCTCTATTTTGGTTTCCTAATTCCTACTAACGATTAACTTTACTGTTGCTTTGCGCATCAATGGCATAGGTAGGTCGGAAATACAAAATTTACAGAGCCTTCTAGATATACAGGCCATCAAGATAATTTCCTTTCAACTTTTCAGGAAAAAAGAATTCCTTTCTTCAAAAGCTCCGCCCCTTCCGTGAACTAAATTCACCCATATAGTTGCCACTTACCAACCCAATTTCCCCAATTTATTGCTTATATATTCCTGTGTCTAGTTCCAGAATGACCAGCTGTGCATTGATCAAGGCCTAAGGGAATGTCGACTAACCTTTTAACTAAATTTGGTGTCACATGGACAAGTTCAAGTTTTGAAAATGACATGGCATCCAACAATGTATTGTGCATTGTCACTCTTGTCCTCCCTCGGCTGTACCGGTACTTGCTGTAGGAAAGGATATCATATACGGTTGCTATCACATAGCATCACTTTCACATGAGTGCTTTGTATGTGTACATAGTTTCCATCAATCAGAAAAGCCACTTTCAACTAGGTTTATCCATACCTTGCTTAGGGTTGTTTAGTGGTTTGAACCTGTTGTTCTCCTTTAGGTTAAGTAGGTCGTTCTCAATCGCTAAACTGCAAATTGATTGCTCAAATTTCATACTTATATTCCTGTACAACCCGCAACCAATTGGTGGTCCTATGCCAATTCTATGTAACTGGAATAATTAGTGTGATGTTACCCTTTAAATTCTGATTGACAAGGCATAAGTCTACTACAAGTAGGCATGATCATAACAGAATAATTTGTTATTCCGTATTGCAACTGTACATACCTCATTGGTTCTCTTGTGCTTCAAGAACCACTACGCTGATGATGCAACAACTTACACTCCGATTTAAGAGTATGATGGTCGTTACTCGTTTTATGCAAAGTCTTATAGTACATCAAAAGTGTTCATGAAATTCATCTAGTAGTCAACAGTACAAGTCAGTTCCCCTATTCACTGATAATAAACCAATGAAAAATCACAACTGATTGGTCAAGACTCCCTCGCAGTAAATTTTCTTGTATTGGTTGAAATGGCTTTCTATTTGAGTTAGAAAATTTCAAATTTTCCTTTATGCTGATGCTTTTAACTGATTTCTATTAGTTTCTTGTATAATGGCCTTAACCTTTTTCTAAATCTCTTATGATTTGTCTCCTCAAAGCTAAGTCTTTTATTTTTCTCTAAAATGGCCTTAACCTTTTTCTAACTCTCTTATGTTGCAAGATGTTAGAGATTAGAGTCTTGGAGTTCTTCTCTAAGTCTTGCCCTCTCTTTTGGTGTTTGGTTAAACTTTCGTTTGATGTGCGTTGTCCCTTATAAGGGGTGTGAGGCTAAGTACTCTTGTATGGACTATTGGCTATGTACATCCATTTTGGATGTAGAGGCTGGGTATTAATGCATTATCTAAAAAAAAGTCTTTTATTTTTAACAAACCTGAATTGGAGCTGATGGTTTCTAGAGAAAAAAGCAACTGCGTTGATAGCTTATTGAATTCTTGTTATTTTCTTAAAGAATCTTGAGAGTGCCATGTGAAGGGCGGCAAATTTGAACAATCCACTGTTCATCACTAGATATAAGGAATACTGGCTCCAGTTTGTCAAACTCTCAACGTTGTAGAGATTCTGGGCACCAATGTTAACTGACCAATCCCTGACATCTTTTCTGGCTCAGGCCATATACACCAAATGATAGTCACCTATCGTAGTTGTACCTATCTCAAAATGTTCAATCAACTAATGGGTCTAAAATGATAAATTCATATTAATGTTTCCAACAAGTAGATAGCGCTATCTATCCTTTTTTTCAACTTGCAGAGGACTCTAGATTTGCCAAATAGCTCAAAATCTTAATCTGGCTCTCTGCTCTTGGATAAGACCTTGACATGTTGGAACATATAGCAGGGAATCAGGGATTGTGCCACCACATATCAGGCCAATTGATAGTGCACCGTTGGGAAAATCTGCATTGCGTAGTTGGTTACAGGATGATTCTCCAATAAATGTAGATCTGCCTATGATGTGATGCGCCAAAACAAGGTTTCGGAAAAATGGTATATTTTGTCTTTGCTTTATGGTATAAATAAACATTGTTAGTTTAGCTAACATATTAATGATGTTCACAAATACAGGTGCATCGTATTGGATATGTCGTATGAGATGGTTTTGCACAGAGTATGTTATCACCAGTGTAAACCAGGTAACTAGAAAGCTCTAACCTTGTCGTGGCTCTATGTTATACTAGCTTTCTCTACTAAATTCCAATCTTAAGTATGCAAGCGTGTCATATATTTTTTGAATATTCATTAATTTTGGCTAGTAGTCCTCAAATACAAACATGAGTGTCATAGCAGATGCAGCTACATTTATTTCTGAGAATAGACATCTTCAACTTGTGTATCTTTGTCTTTCCATTTTGTTGTCGCCTGTACAGATAGATACGAGATCCACTTATCCAGCAACTCCAAATGATTATTGATTACTGATAAGCGCTGCACTCTATGCAACCCCTGCAAGGTATATTTTAGCACCTTCTGGTTTCTTGAATTAGCAATGTGTAACATCAGAATGTACTGAAGGTGGAGCTTCTTGCTCTTTTTTGTTATTGCATTTAAGACGTCTTACTTGTGACCATGACAACATTTGTTTTAAAAGAACGATCTACATCACATTCTTATAATAGTAAGGTGGTAGTAACAGGATTGTAAGTCACTCAGTCTTGACTGAAGGTAGTAGCTAGGGTGTTCATGCAGTCATGCTCAATAGCAAAAGAACTGGCTTGCTGAGGTGGTCCTTGTGGTGCTAGTTTGGTTAGTAGTTGGGAGGTAAGCTACTCACTCTGAGTGATGATTATGTTGCACGTTTGTCCTTCCATGTGATCCAATATATGACCAAACTGAAGAACTGCCTAAAGGTTTCCTTGCTGCAACGAAGTTATGAATTAATAAAGCTAAGAGCCGAAGTTATTCTCTTGTGAGGTATATTCCACACCACCTAGTTTTTTTTCCTCTAAAACCTTATCTATACTGTATACTCTATATATAGTTCACAAAGTTGGTTGCATTTTTATTTTTGAATGTTTGGATCACTTCTTCTGAAAAAGTTCACAAATAATTATTTTTTGTTCTTTTAATTTCTCATAGGTCATGACTATATATATCTCCTTGTTGCAAATTGAATAGTTTTGACTATGGAAAGTGCTGTCAAGCATTTAGGTGGTATTACTGAGTAGTTGTAAGTAACCATCCCCACGGAATGAAAAATTGGTACAATTGTACAATTTTTACAAGTTTCTGGCAAAATTTATCTACTCTTTAAATCGGCAATATTATCTATTTACAGTCTTGAATTAAGTCATCATGCTTTATGTCCGTGTGCAATGTTTGCTCTGTACAGACCCCCTTCAATTAGACACTGAGTCAGAACTGTCTTCCTACCTACAAAAATTAATGGCTGATTCTTTTTTTATTTTGTACTCAGAGTTATTTTGAGTACTAAACGTAGTGGAATTATTAGCAGAACGAATACTCATGAGTAATTAAGAAGGTGATTCTAATGTCTTGAGTAACTATTATGAACTACTCCACTAGTCCACTATTTCATCCACAGCTAAGCAGCTTGTTTTAGTTTTACATTTAACGTGGTAAGTATTTGTGTCATTGTGTGGTTGTAAAAAATTGCTAGGAGTTCTCTACTCACCATTTACTTGATTTTCTAGTAAGGTTTGGAGATGTAAAGAGAAGTTACTTAACCCATGCTCACTTTTGTTGTTGTCAGGTTTAGCATAGATTTTACCTTGTGACATATAAATCCAGGTTTTACAAAATCTGGATTGAAAACCATTCCTATGTTACCCAAAATTCTTTCTTGATTCAAATATTGATGAGTAAAAATATTTGGGTCCTTCGATCTTTTTTTACATCACCTGTCTATTAAAGATCAATTAAATACTTGATAGCAATATCCTACACGTTGTATGAGTCCCTGTCATATGCTGTGTATACGTACTCATCAGGATACCTACTAGCTGGGGTCAAATTGCTGTCTACAGAGTTCTACTTCGAGTATGTGCCATTAAGCTGACAGAAAGACGATGGCAACATATGTCCGTGAATTGACAATGTATTACAGAATGTGCACTTGGATATGTCAAGAACTAGTCCTCTACACATGAAGACTGCTTTTGCTGTTAGTGTCCATCAACTGCTTTGAGGTATAGTTCTTGCAGTTAGACTGACATGTTATTAGTTGGTGACTACCACAGGTCTCAGTGATCTCCCATCATTTGGTTATTTTTTCGGAATGTATTTTGTTCATAGACTAGTAGAACTACCTGCATTTTCAGAACTGGATGTCAGTTTTACCACTGTTACAAAATACATATGTGAATTTTTTTTAGATAAAGGCATGTGTTTTTAGATAATGAAAGCTTTTACTGAACTCAACCAATTACATCAAGAAGATACAATTATATTGAGCACACTCCTGTCCTTTGTATAACTGGGATGCACACAGCCAAAACACACTCACACACTCTAGTTTGAAACGAATACAGGAAGTTTTAAGGCCTCAATCCATAGACTAGAACGTCACCTATATCCTTGGGTAAAAAACTCCTTGACCACCTTCTCCAATTACAGACATGCCACAAGCACCAAATCCTGCGTACCCGGCTTCTGAAGTATAGCCCAAGTACGGAGCCAATGGATAAGTAAATAACCTGCAAAGGAGAAAGATTAGTTTTTTTTTATCAAAAACCACTTAAGTAAGATAAAGACATGTGTGGATGGTTCTTAATTTGACAAGACTAATGCTTACACTTTCCTGTTTATACTATTGTGCTACAGGACTTTTCCTGGAAGAATGAATTGAGCTTGTCTATGTACTCCTCGGAGGTTACACAAATCGACCTCACATACTTAATTGGTAGCTGCCGGTTGGTTGTCATGACACTGGCACTCCCAAATTACACGTGAGCTATATTTGTACTGCCTTGGTCCCGTGTCTACTCTGATGGCTACATCAAGATTGAGATGTATACTTCCACTCGATGCTTATCATGTTGTCAACAAATGAAGCTTCTTTCCTTTTTCTATTTTCTAGTATTAAGTATGACTTTCTTTTTCTGAAGAGATCATTTTACAGGGTGAGTTGAACATACAGTAATGTTGGCCAAGCCTTTGATCAATTCTGTTCTAAATATGTTGACAAATTTTGGTTACCTCCAGAATTCAGATGGTGTTTCAAATTAGTAGACTTGAATCACTTGAATGTGTGCAGATCTTGGGACTTGGGAGTATTGTTCTTTCTAAATCGTTATAGCTGATCATAATGCTTGTCTTTCTTGCCAGGCCCAGGACTGAAGATTGAAGTCCTGCATTTGTTGAAGAACTCCATGAAGGTATCAGGTGTGCTTCTTATGGACCATGGCTGGGTGTCGTTGGGCCAGGAAAAATCTAACCTGGTCAGGCTCACCCCGCTGGACCAACATGGTTGATCTGAAACACATAGGCACATAGCTGCTGTACCAAGCTAGCAGAGGCGGAACCAGAATTTTCCTAAGCCTAAGGCTGAGCTACTGTATTTTACATATTATTGCCTTTATACTCTATTTTTTTTAGATTTTACAGTGTAATTTCAGGCTCAGGAGTGGGGCTGCAGCCCAAGCTGACCCACCCCTGTCTCCGCCCCTGCAAGCTAGTAGGTGGCTGTCATGAGGCAGTTGAGAACATCACCGAGCCAGGCCAGGAAAGCCTGAGACTTCATCAGCTTCAGCTTGTTCAGCCATGCCATATATTACATACAAGCACTGCACTAGATGCACCAGAAAAGCAGATGATTCTGCAGATTGGCATAAAAGGGACGTGTAACAGAGAGACACGATACAGCCCATGTCATAATCAGGTATAACAACTAATTTTCCTGGACATTGACCACTATTCTCAGTAGTACTGTACTATCTATAAGTTTTAGTTGATGTTTAACAAGCTAACGCTGCATTTGCTTTGATGCTGATGACTACCTACAGTAGCTATGCACCATCAACGCAAGTTTCTGAACCATCTTTGCAAAAGTATTCTCATAGAGAGGGAACTGTCCTGTCCAGTTGCCCTAGAAATGGTGCAGTTTTGTTTTTGCAGGGTAGTGTGCAGCATTAAACGAAAGATTGGGGCACTGTTTATTTTTGCACTCAATGAATAGTAACAGGGCAAGAAAAAAAAAGTTGGGAGCTGATTTCTTTTGCATGAATGTGATCGGGACCACCTACACAGTTGCCGACAGGTAAGGAATCTGCTTAAGCTTCCTCTCTCCGCAGC
The DNA here is from genome assembly GCA_003991445.1 of Oryza meyeriana var. granulata. Lineage (NCBI taxonomy): Eukaryota > Viridiplantae > Streptophyta > Magnoliopsida > Poales > Poaceae > Oryza > Oryza meyeriana. Next base: position 21,439 of record RYFJ01000622.1, on the reverse strand, counting down.
TTCTTTGTAAGAATAGTACAGCATTTGCATTCATATCTCAGGACTAGTATGTCAAGGTCGTCGGGCCCTAGGGTAGCTGAACCCCGGCTACGTAGTTCGTAGCCGCGTTCCATGGTTAGGGGCGAGGTTTTACCCCTCAGCGCCCAGTTGGTTTAGAGGAAGAAGAAGATAGGTTAGGTGATAATTCTTGCTTAATTCCTAATATCCTGAGTACAATCATATATAGGCCACTCGGCACTAACCCTGGAGCTAATTGCTCCTAATTCTAAGGCCCTGAGTGGCTGTGGTTGCCTTCTGCGGCTCTGCGGACGTCCCGGGCGCGCCGTTTCCTTGTGTAGGCGCGGCCCCACATGACATCTCTCCCCCCCCTCGACTAGCAGCTCGTCCTCGAGCTGAAACGCCGGGTACTTGTCGAGGAATGAGTCCACATCCTCCCAGGTCGCGGAGGCAGCGGGTTCTCCCTTCCAGTGGATGAGCACCTGGCGAACGCCGCGAGCCAGGCGGGTGCGCACAGCACGTTCAGGCTCCGGGACAGCGGCACCGTTGTGGATGACCGGGAGGGCCGGCGGTGTAGCAGGCGGATCGCCAATGAACTTCTTGAGGAGGCCGACGTGGAAGACATCGTGTAGCCTAGTGCGCGGAGGCAGGGCGAGGCGCACGGCAACCTCGTTGATGAGCTCGGTGACGTGGTACGGCCCGAAGAAGCGAGGCTTCAGCTTCCCTGTGGTCGCCTGAGGCAGTGAGGCGGCCGTGCGATGGCGTAGGCGGAGTAGAACCCAGTCGCCCACCGCGTAGGAGACCTGCCGGTGCAGCTTGTCGTAGTGCAGTTTCTGGACCGCCTGGGCTTGTTCAAGCCGGTAGCGGACATCTTCCAGGAACTCGTCGCGGTTTGCCATGTTCTTAGCGACGGCAGCGACACGAGTCTCGCCCGGCTCATAGGACCGAATGGTAGGCGGGTCCCGGCCGTAGACCACCCGGAAAGGCGTGTCGCGGAGCGAAGTTTGGTAGGCCGTGTTGTAGGTGTACTCGGCCCACGGTAGCCAGCGAAGCCATTGATGGGGGTGGTCGCCGGTGAAGCAGCGCAGGTACATTACAATGACGCGGTTGGACGCCTCGAAGCCGTGGGTCGACGCATCGCACTCGACGACGAACGGCTTGTCGAAGTCCGGCAGGGCCAGAACCGGGGTCGAGGTGACCGTGGCTTTGAGGGCCTAGAATGCCGCGGTGGCGTCGTCGGTCCAGCTGAACCCCTCCTTCAAGAGAGCCGTGAGGGGAGCCGCGATGGAGCCGTAATCGTGGACGAACTTGCGGTAGTACCCTGCAAGGCCAAGAAAGCCCCGCACTGCGCGCGCCGAGCGGGGCTGGGGCCAGTCACGGACCGCCTGCACCTTGGCGGGATCCATGGCGACGCCGGCCTCGGTGATGACGTGCCCCAGGTAGGAGATGAAGCCGACCCCAAAAGCGCACTTAGAACGCTTGACGAAGAGCCGGTGCTGCTGTAGTACGGTGAGGACGTCACGGAGGTGTCGGAGGTGATCCGCCTAGGATGAGCTGTAGATGAGGATGTCATCAAAAAACACGAGCACAAACCGGTGAAGGAAGGGGCGCAGAACGTCGTTCATCAGCGCTTGGAATGTGGCTGGGGCGTTGCACAGCCCGAACGGCATCACTAGGAACTCGTATAGACCGTCGTGTGTGCGGAACGCCGTCTTGCCGATGTCGGCGGGGCACATGCGGACCTGGTGGTAGCCCGAGCGGAGGTCAAGCTTGGTGAAGAACTTAGCGCCGTGAAGTTCGTCCAGCAACTCGTCAACCACTGGAATGGGGAAAGCGTCCTTGACGGTGATCGCGTTCAAGGCTCGGTAATCGACGCAGAAGCGCCACGAACCGTCGGCCTTCTTGACGAGGAGGACCGGGGAGGAGAAGGTCGAGGAGCTCCGGCGTATGAGCCCCTGGTCCAGCATGGCGGCGCATTGCCGCTCCAGCTCGTCCTTGTGCGTCGCCGGGTACCGGTAGGGTCGGACGGCCACGGGCTGCGATCCCGGGAGGAGGACGATGCTGTGGTCGCGGCCGCGAGGAGGAGGCAGCCCGTGGGGCTCGGCGAAGACGTCGGAGAAGGAGTCGAGGAGCTCGTCCAGCAGGGTGGCGCTGGCCGTGGTCGCGCGGAGGCTGGGTGCAGCAGGGCCAGCCACCCCGTGCCAGCAAACGGCGCGCTCGCGCCACTTGAATGTCATCGTCCGGGCGCTGAAATCCCAGAGGATCGGCCCCAGTGTCGCGAGCCACTGTGTGCCTAGGACAACGTCGTAGCCGGCGAGAGGCATGACGAAGAGGTCGGCGGAGAAGATGTCACCGTTGATGGTGAACGCGGCCTGGCGGATGACGCCCAGGCAGGAGACGCGCTCGCCGTTGGCCACCATGGCCGTCAGGTGGGAACGGTGCTGCATGGGGAGTCCCGTGCGCTGCGCGGCGGCCTCGGAGATGAAATTGTGCGTGGAGCCGGAGTCAAGGAGCGCGATGAGGGACGTGTCGCCCAGCACGACCTGGATTTGCATGGTGTCACTGAAGTGGACGCCGGCGATGGCGTGGAGCGAGAAGTGGGGGCTCTCCTCGGTGGCGCCCTCTTCGGACGGCTCCGGGACGTCCTCGTCGTCCTCCATAACGCCCTCCAGCAGGAAGAGGCGCTTGCAGACCCGGTTATGCCCCCGGCCGAACTTCTCGTCACAATTGTAACAGAGGCCCAAGCGGCGGCGTTCCTCCTGCTCGGCCTGGGTGAGGCGCTTGACCGGCCGGCCCTCCACAGTGATTGTGGCCGGGACGGTCGAATTGGGCGCGAGCGGCGCTGGCAGAGCGAGGCGCGGTGCGGGCGCCGGTAGGAGTGGTCGGGACGCCGCGCGAGGTGGAGGCGCCGCGTATTGCTCCCGCAGCTCGAGCTTGCGCGCCAGGCTCATGGCTCTGGCGAGGGACCGCGGATTGTGCACCTCGACGTCGAAGCTGAGTGGCGGTTGGAGGCCCGCGGTGAAGAGCTGGACCCGCTGATCCTCGTCGAGGCGGCCCGCGCGAGGAAGGAGCGCTTGGAAGCGATCCTGGTACTCTGCGACGGTGCCCGTGCGCTTGCACGCCGCCAATTCGCCGAGCGGGTTGGAGCGCAGAGGGGGCCCATAGCGAAGGTGCAGCAGGTCCTTGAAGCGGCGCCACGACGGAATCCCCTCGTCCTGCTGGATTTGGATGTACCACATCTGGGCACCCTCCTCCAGATTGTAGGAGGCCATCCAAACTTTCTCCTCCTCCATGATGCGCTGCTGGTGGAAGTACGATTCGCAGCGGTTAATGAAGATGAGGGGATCGGATTTGCCGTCATACCGCGGGAAGTCCAATTTCTGGAACCGTGGCGGCCGGTCCTGGTGGTGCTCCCCGTAGGCGGACTTGGTGCCGGAGGAAGATGACGTCGGCTGGGCAGCGCTCAGGCGTTGGATCGCCTGAGAATTGGCATCGACGGATGCTTGCAGAGTCTGGATGCTTGCAGAGTTTAGAGGGCGGCGGCCAGGGCGTCCAGGGTAGTCTGGAGGGCGGCCTCCTTATCTCCCATGGCAGCGGTGCGGTGTGGGGTGGGCGGGGCAGAGGTAGAACGGCGAGGCGAGGAAGGCCTGGATCGTGATACCAGGTTGTCAAGGTCGTCGGGCCCTAGGGTAGCTGGACCCCGGCTACGTAGTTCGTAGCCGCGTTCCGTGGTTAGGGGCGAGGTTTTACCCCTCAGCGCCCAGTTGGTTTAGAGGAAGAAGAAGATAGGTTAGGTGATAATTCTTGCTTAATTCCTAATATCCTGAGTACAATCATATATAGGCCACTCGGCACTAACCCTGGAGCTAATTGCTCCTAATTCTAAGGCCCTGAGTGGCTGTGGTTGCCTTCTACGGCTCTGCAGACGTCCTGGGCGCGCCGTTTCCTTGTGTAGGCGCGGCCCCACATGACATAGTACATGAGAAGAAGACAGTCGAACAAGTCATTGCAGTCCTCCCCAATCTGGAGTTCAGGACAAAATTTTTTTTGGCACTTTCACCATTTCAAACAAATTCTACTAATCGTAGCTATATTTTAGAATGGAGGGGCTACTTATTAGCATTTACACACTGTATAATTGGACACTGAATAGGCGAATAAGCTGTTGAATCACCTCAATACATACTACAAAAAGGAGGAGGAAAGAAATCAGGTTGACACTATTGTAACTAGGATAAAGTCCATTTTTTGTCCTTAAACTTTGCTTATAAGTCCATTTTTCACCCCCTAAACTGCAAAACCAGTTGTTTTACACCCCAACTTTCAAAACCTGATTTATAAAAAAAAAACACCCTGAAGCATAGTTTTGGCTGGTTTTGTTTGAAATGGAGGTGGTTTTCTTAGTTCATAGTCTTATTATGCATATTTTGTTGATGCAAATGTTAATTATAGGTCTACAACCATGAAACTTACCTAACTGAAGTTCATGCTAGTGACAAACCACTATAATTTCAATCAAAACCACTATGAAATGTGGTTTATGGTGTTATGTGTTTGGTTTTAAAAGTTAGGACAAAAAATAACCGATTTTGTAGTTTAGGGTGAAAAATGGACTTTGAACAAAGTTCAAAGTCTAAAAATGGATTTTACCCTAACTATTGTCATGAAAATACCACTGCAAAGCAACTGCATTGGCCAATACATACGAAATTGCTGAAATTGTGAAAAGCAAAAACTAAGAAGGAATATAAGATTGTCATTTGAAGACTTCTCTTTGACCTAAAAGAGTCCAACAACAAGGATAGGGATTGTTTAACAACATTATTATTTTCCAAAATTTCATCTCTTTGGGATAGGTTTGGCCACTGGAGACACTCTGTGGAAGTATTTGCATGAATTTTTTTTGGGAAAAATGAATAACAAATAATCTTAATGAGTTACATCATGCTTACAGAGCTTATAACCACACCTGTTAATTCCTGTGCTATCTCTTATTCTTGTGCTGACGTTTGATGCCAGTGACACGCGTACAAGCGGTCACACATGCACAATTAATTATAAATCTTCTAACTACAAGTATAGTAACAACAATATTTTAACCTAGACATGCATCTAGCTAATTAATATAAATTAATTATTGATGTGCACAGTATGCGTATCGAATGTGACAGTGTTTCTTTCATTACTTGAGCTAATTAAAACATCATTGGGACGGAGCAGCAACCGTCGGAGAGGTCCATCAGGTCGGCGACCTGCTCCGCCGCCGCCTCGTCGAACAGCCACTTCTCGATCGAGGACAGCGGCGGCGGCCCCTGATTCATCAGTTGCTTGCTGTCATCGCCGTAGCCGCCGTATTGATCCATGAACGCCGGCTGCTGCTGCTGATGAACGTCGAAACAGTCCAGCTCGACGGCACCGGTGCCGGACATGCGGTCGAAGGACAGCAAGGGGTTGCTGACATCGACGGCGGGCTTGACGTCGTAGCAGCCGGCGTCATAGTGCTCCAGCGGCGGCGGCGACGGGGAGGTGGTCTTCATGAAGCCGTTGAGCAGCTTGGAGATGTTGTCCATGCTGGAGGCGTAGGAGGAGGAGGGGCAGTCGGCGAAGGGCGAGCGTCTGGCGATGGTCTGCATCTGGTGGGTGTGGGTGACCTCTGGGTTGCTGCTGCTCGTCGTGTGGCTGCCGGTGGCGGAGGGGAAGGTGGCGGCGTCGGCGAAGATGGGGTGGCGGTTGGAGTTGGAATTGGCATTGGCGAGCTTCTTCTTGAGGTGGGTGTTCCAGTAGTTCTTGATGTCGTTGTCGGTGCGCTGCGGGAGGTAGGAGGCGATGGCGGCCCAGCGGTTGCCGAGCAGCGACTGGAGGTGGACGATGATCCCCTCCTCGTGCGGAGTGAAGTTGCCGCGCTTTATCCCCGGCCGCAGGTAGTTCGTCCACCGGAGCCGGCAGCTCTTGCTGCACCGCATCAGCCCTGCATCCAGTTCCAGCCAGCCTCTGATCGATCAGTTCATCACCATGGCTAGCTAGCTACCTTCATCTGCAACGCAACACGAAGAAGAATTAGGTACCTGTGTTGATGGGCACGGACCTCCAGTTGCCGGGGCCGTGCTCCTGGATGTAGGAGACGAGGATGATGTCCTCCTCCGGCGTCCATGGCCCCTTCTTGATCCCCTCCTTGTCGCAGCACGGCGGCCGGCCCATCGCTACGCTACCTCACTAACTCCGATCCTAGCTTAATCCTTCCCGGATCGAGCTAACTCTTTCGGGAAGCTAGCTAGATCGATCGATCGTCTCTCTCTGTGCTACCTGAGCTTCCGACAGTGTGCTCATATATATAGCTAGGAGTGAGCTCCTTTTCACTTGCTGTCTTCACTTTCTGAGGAGATGATTTACTTTCACTTTCTGGCAAGTCAGTCGATCTGGCAGATCGATGATCGATCTATCGATCTAGCTATATGCATGCAGGATGCTTTCCCTTTCGCATCACATAAATCAGTGACAATGACACGGCCACACCTTAAAGCTAGCAAGAAAGACTCTACTGTATATCCGTATGGCTAGCTATCTCCAAGTTGTATGTGTCTGACAAAGGTTCCCTACACACTGACTTTCGCCTGCAATAAGCCACCCATGGATGACTCTTCAAACTTAATTTCTCTAGGCGTTTCCTACCGTAACCAAACTGTCTGTCCAACTATCTACAGTTACTAGTTAGGCACTAGTGAAATTCTTGTATTAACTAGCATATTGCCTGTGCATTGTAATGAGATTTTAATTAAAGAAAATTATAATTAACCCGATATTACTATATCTTTTTGCATATATTTGCTACTAACATGTGGGCCCTATGGCTACACACTGTTCTTTTTTCTTACCTAAAAATTATGAAGTTGATGGTGGGGTGGTTGATATGTGAGTCCTTTGACTCTACTCTGTTATTTTTTTCCTTCCTACAAAAAGTAGGGAGTTGGTGGTGATGGTGGTAGATTCACTGCTCACCACCACCACTAGCCTTTTTTAAAGTGATATAGATTAATCACACAAAAGAAAACCTCTAGCAATTCACTAGTTGTGATGCTGAATTATAACTAGTCACCAACCCGTGTGTTGTACAAGATATTCTTACCAATCCTATAAATATTAAAGTTCTAATATTCTATTAAATGTGTTGGTTACCTTTGAAATTGTACCTGCTTATATTAAAAGAAGAGTCGACATAAGTTACAACTTGCTAATTATTAATTTTGAAGTTTAGATTTAAATTAATAAAATATTGAATTGAGAATCCATGTAGGGTATCATATTTTCAAATTTATTAAATTAGAGTCCATACTATTTCCAGTTGTGTCATTTATTTAATATGGACCCTCAACACGATTTATGGTTAGATAATATGATTCATCTAATCAACGGCTAGATCTTTCTGGTTAACGTGAGAGCTCTTAGGCAGTGCTCAATGAGTATAGATATAGATTTATATGACGAATATTCATATATACCAATACAATATTAATTAACTAACTAAAATTTAGAACCCACGAAAGTGAAATTAGAAATTCTATTTGTATAAGAACACATTTCCACATTACAAAACAATAACATAATTGTTAGCTAGCAATTTCAGAAGTCTATTTCTCAACTACTATGTTTTTTTGAGGAATTTTCAGATATCCAAGGTTTAGGGGTTGCTAAGTGCACATACAGTGCACACTTATTTCAAACTACTACCTGATAATACAAATTCTGAATTTCAGAATTGTTAACACATAAATATTAAATCTGATTTTTTAGGATTATCTATCACATACAACTTGATTGCAAATATGAATTTGGATTTCCAGACATATTAATCCCATAGTAAAAACAATTTTTTGAACTATTAATTGTATAAAATGGAAAATTATTACTTAGATATATAAACCTAGAAATAATAGTTCAACCCAAAAGCTAAATGTGGAATAGAAGTGGGTTGCAGTTTTTTGTTTAATTGTGTGCCAGTCAAAATTCGAACTCAAAACCTTAGACTCTAATACCCTATTGAGTGACATGCACTAATTAATTCAACGCAAAAATTTAAACTGATGAGGATGACAATTCATTTATACTCCAACATATTCTTCTAAAGAATCTAGGATGATTTAAACTCACTTGTAGCTAGTTGAGTAAGGTTTAGACTTCAGAGGGCCAAATTATTAAGCGCCACCGTCAAGCAGTGAATGATTGTGCAAGTGCAAGGATCAATATGAATTCGTGGAATATTGAAAGTGGAGCTAGGCGTAAGCTTATTTATACTATATATAGACCGTTACATATTCTTAGGCTTGCTTATAGTTGTTTTTTTTTTTGAAGCATCACTAGGGGTGAATTGCCCACCTGAATATGTATTATTTCCAAGGTGCTTACACAGGTTGAGCTTCATCTGCATAAGCGCAGGAGCTCTGGAGGATAATTATTAGAGAGGTAGGCTTGCTCTTAAGGTAATTAAAGAGTAGAATAACCAACTATTATATCAATCTCCTTGATTTCACTACGTATATGAGATACCACGAATCAATGATCCCTTCTGTGGTCTAAACTGGACCTGCGTGTTTGAGATATGTTCTCACATATTGGTCATATATATGCTGGTAGGTCCACTTCATCTAAACTATCTGCAGGACGTCTCACATGCATATATAGGCAGTGAGACACCAATTAATCGGCCAATAAGGTCATCAGCAAGAGGTTTGTGCCTACACTCCATCCACACATGTGCAGTTCACAATGTAAATGAAGAGATGCATAGCCTTTAATTGATTTAGTGGACCACAATAAGAATAAAAAATATTCCAACTTTATTATGATATGCTAATAGTTTGGTAGCTAAACATAATAGACAGATCATGCAAAGCTAGCTAGACCTCCTGTATGCTGTAGCAAGATTGCACATATAGAGTCCATCTGTGCACACAATCACCCTAATCTATTTACCACTATCATACTGCAGGTCATGAGAAATTATATTACAACATTGCAATATTCATGTACCATAACAATAATGATGTGCATGATATTAGTATATGAGGCCGCGCAGTTTTCGCGGCCTCCCGCGATGTCCACGTCGGTGTGGTTTCTTTCTACTACCGCTAGATATATAATGTATGGTTCAGATCTCCTGGCTGTCGATGCAACCTAGCACCAAGCCAAGGCCAATAGGTCGCCGATTGCTGCAGGGCCTGAACTGGCACGCCGCACAGCGCCATCGAAGCCATGCCAAAGCACTGACCTGTTCCTGCAACAGCCTCGCCGCCACCGCACAGCTGCGCTCTGCCGTCCCTTGGCCGCCAGCCGCTTTGAGCCCACTGGGCATCGCCCCGAAGGCCGAAAGCTCCGCCGCCACACTCAGCCTCCCTGGGAGACCGCCGCCTCGCTGGCGTCCGAGGTCCCGAACCGCCGCGCCGCCATACCAAACCATGGTCGCCTCCCTACGCCACCTCAGCCCAGTGGTGGACACGGTCCCCGCCGGCCTCCCTTCACCGGCCTTCCCGGGCTCCGGCCTGGCCTGGCTCCACGCACCCATCCCTAGCTCGCCCGCGCGTGAAGGGCGAGAGCCAGAGACACAGCGAGAGAGTGAACGAGGGAGAGCAGAGAAGAGAGGAACAGGGGAGCGATGGGGAATGTAAGAAAGAGACTAAGAGGAGAGGTGAGAGTCTGCCAGTGGGCTCCACTTTGTTTTAGGTTAATGATGCGATTAAGTTGATGACAGGACTTGTGTATATCAATGACATGCGGGCCATGCCTACTAATAAGGTCACTGACGTGGGCGCGCGGCCTCCTGCTATGCCCAGGTTAGCATAGTTCTTTCTTACCGTTGTATATGAAATACATGGTTCGGATGTAAGCAACTAGCACTAGCAGGATGCTATTTGTCTCGATGTGACCCATCAGTGCATACACCATGCAGTAGCTAGCACTAGAGGATGCTATTTGTCTCGATGTGTATGCATGCATTAGGGTGCAACCAGGATGTTGTTGGAGAAATTAATATTACAGTGTTGACTAAAAATTGATTCACTGAGTTTATCCCCTTAGAAATTTAATCACCTATGCGAAAAACTTAATTCTAATCACTGACCTGCTTGTGAAGCCATCTCGATTTGATTTCTTCTTCTTCTCTGCTTCCTCTTCTTCTTGATGCTTCTCTGCGTGTGTGTGCCGACGGATGGATTGATGAAGACCTCACGAACCCCTTCTAGTGCGTTTGTGGATCGGGCACAATTAGGGTTTGTAGTCGGAGACCGAGCGGTGTCCCGTTCTTCTCCAATTTCTCTTTTATATGTGCACTAGTGGGGCTCGGGGGTTTCCTTCGGTTTAGGAGGTTCGGTTGAATCCACCGATCACGGATTCTATTCGTTATTTTATCTCTAAGCCGATAAAACAACCAACATTCTCCCCTTGATTTAGAGGCTTAATTAATTTCTAAGTCTATTAAGTAAAACAGCTCCCCAAGGCAATGTGTCATAACAACTTTAAACGTCATTAAGACTACAAGACCTATAGTTCACTATAATACTTAAATAAACTTATATCTTAACTTAGCGGGTGTTGATTGAAAATTAATCCCCTATTTTCAGGATCTTAGTCAAAGGCAATCACTTAATCCCATGCCGGCTACATGTTCTTTAAATAAGTTGGGAGGTAAGTCTTTGGTTAGCGGATCCGCAAGCATAAATTTAGTATTTATGTACTCAATCTTAATTGTTTGATCCTGGACTCTATCTTTCACAACATGATATTTAATGTCAATGTGTTTGGCAGCTTCACTTGACTTGTTGTTACTCGTATAGAATACTGCAGCTTCATTATTGCAGTATATAACAAGTGGTCTCTCAATGCTGTCAACCACTTTTAATCTTGGGATGAAATTCTTAAGCCATACGGCCTGCCCCGTCGCATGGTAACATGCTACAAATTCCGCTTTCATTGTCGACGATGCAGTAAGCGTTTGTTTAGAGCTTTTCCACGAAATAGCTCCTCCCGCAAGGGTGAAAATATATCCTGAAGTGGATTTCTTTGTATCTACGCACCCCGCGAAATCAGCGTCTGAATAGCCAAGGACTTCAAACTTATCAGACTTTCTATATATAAGCATGTAATGTTTAGTTCCTTGTAAATAACGTAGAACTTTCTTTACTGCCTTCCAGTGGTCCATTCCTGGTTTAGACAGAAATCTGCCAAGCATCCCAGTGACGAATGCTAAGTTTGGTCGCGTACAGACTTGTGCATACATCAAGCTTCCGACAGCTGAAGCATAAGGTACCTTGTCCATTTCTTTAGATTCTAACTCATTTCTTGGACTTTGGAATAATCCGAATTTATCGCCCTTCATTATTGGAGCAGGTGAAGAGGCGCATTTATTCATATTATATCTTTCTAAAATTCTTGAGATGTAAGCTTTCTGAGATAGTCCTAGCACTCCTTTGGACCTGTCTCGGTGAATCTCAATGCCCAAAACATAAGATGCTTCACCAAGATCTTTCATATCAAATTTTGATGACAAGAATTCTTTAGTTTCTCGCAGCATGTTCTTATCGCTGCTTGCTAACAAAATGTCATCAACATAGAGTACTAGGATGATGAATTTACCACCTTTATATTTAATATAAATACAGTTGTCCACCTCATTCTCCTTAAATCCGAACTGTCTGATGATCTGATCGAATTTAAGGTTCCATTGTCTGGACGCTTGTTTAAGTCCATAGATGGATTTATTAAGTTTGCATGCTAAATGGCCTTTTCCTTCCATAACAAAACCTTCCGGTTGTGTCATGTAAACATTTTCTTTTAAGGTCACCATTTAGAAATGCAAGTCTTTACATTCATTGATGGAGTTCTAAGTCAAAGTGAGCCACTAGCGCCATGACAATTCTGAATGAGTCTTTCTTAGAGACAGGAGAAAAAGTTTCATTATAATCAATTCCTTCTCTCTGTGAAAAACCCTTGGCAACTAGTCTTGCTTTGAATCGTTCGATGTTCCCTCTAGAGTCAAGCTTGGTTTTGTAGACCCACTTACAGCCTACGGTTTTGACTCCTTTAGGAACTTCTACTAAATCCCATACTTTATTATGGCTCATTGATTTTAGTTCATCTTCCATAGCCTGAAGCCACTTAGATGAATCCTTGCTGTTTATTGCTTCTTTAAATGAGGTGGAATCGTCTACCTTCCCCATGTCTTCTTCATTCATGTATACTTCATAATAATCAGGGATGGCAGATCTCCTCACCCGCTGTGACCTTCTTAATTCTTGAGTTTCATTGTTTGTCACTTGAGGTTGAGGATCTTCATGTGGAGGTTCTTCTTCATTATGTGTCACTTCAATCTGTTGAGGCTCATCATCATTATTACTCTCAATATTTTCCTCAACAGAAGGTGTAGCCCCAGAAGGTCCAGAATTACCCGCTGGCGGTGCTACATCGCGTGGCACATTAGAAATTATGGGGATGTTCTGAATAATTGGAATATCAGTCTCTTGGATTTCCGGAGTTTGAATATTAGCCCGAATTTCCTCAAGATTAATTTTCCTTGTCTGTGAGCTCCCCCATTTATTGTCCTCAAGAAAAACAGCATGTCTAGTCTCCACAAATTTAGTAACCCGATCTGGGCAATAAAATCGGTATCCTTTGATCTCTCGGATAACCGATAAAGTGACAGCTCACAGTCTTAGGATCTAATTTCTTTAATGTGGATTAAATATTCTGGCTTCCGCACGACAGCCCCACACACGTAAATAATTGAGTGTCAGTTTTCTTCCGGTCCACAATTCATAAGGGTCTTAGGCACTGATTTACTAGCACTCTGTTGATTATGTGTGCAGCTGTTAAGTGCTTCAATCCACAGCTTAGGTGACAGAGTAGAGTGATTCAGCATACTACGCACCATATCCATGAGTGTGCCTCGTCTTCTGCTACTCCATTCTGCTGAGGTTCTCCAGCATGGAATATTGGCAATAATCCCATGTTGCTGAGATACAAGGCAAATGGACAGGAATTTATCCAAATGGAGCGTGTTTCCCATAGTATTCACCACCACGGTCCGATCTCACAACTTTAATTTTAGCATTATGCTGATTCTCCACTTCAGCTTTAAATATCTTGAATTTCTCAAGAGATTCGGAACGGTCGCTTATGGGGTAAATGTAACCATAACGGGAATAATCATCTGTGAATGTTATAAATGAATCAAATCCATCCACAGATGTCACCAGGAACGGTCCACAAATATCAGTGTGAATTATTTCTAGTGGACTTGAGCTCCTAGTGGCTCCTTTCTTTATTGTTTTAGTGAATTTTTCCTTAATGCAATCTATGCAATGATCCGCGTCAGAAAAGTCTAAGGGAAGGAGTATCTCTTCTCTTATGAGACGTTCAATTCTCCCCCTAGAAATATGGCCTAAGCGACAGTGCCATAATTTCGACGACGTCTCATTTATCACATTCATTACTTTATCATTGCAGACATTATTAACATTCAGGACCATATCACCCAAAGAGAGCAAGAATAGCTTATCTCGCACGAAGGCGAAACCAATCACTTTATTATCTAATTTAATGTAACATATTCTCTTTGAAAAATGACAGTCATAACCAGTTTCTGTCAACACTCGAACAGAAATAAGGTTTCTCTTAATTGAGGGAGCAATAAAACAATTATTCAGAATTAAATTGTAGCCACTAGGGAGTCTAAGTGCTAAGGTCTCTAACGGCCTTCACTCGATCTCCGCTCCATCAGCTACTCTTAGGATTCGCTCCCCCTTTGCTACCGCCTGGACAGTAGTCAATCCCTGCAATGAGTTACAGACGTGCACAGTGGCACCTGAGTCAACCACCAGTATTAATGGAGAATTCAGAGTAAAATAACTCATTAACATTGATATTTCATCATCTCATTTATACCTTTCTTAGCTAGCCACTTTCGGAAAGCGTGACATCCCTCTGCCAATATCCATCTTTACTGCAAAACTTCAATATGGACTTGCAGTGGTGGAGCAGCTAAAGCTTGAGACTGAGGATGCGGCTTGCCTTGAGCAGTGTTACTCCTCCAGACTTATGAGGGTGATATGGCTTCTTTCTGCCACTACCCGAGCTTTGGCCTTGATTTGTTTTCCTCTTGCCTTTAGCATGGATAAGTTGAGCTGATCTTTAAGTTTCTGCTTATCAGCCTTTTTCGCTCTTCCTCTTCCACTGAGTGGGAGATCAATTCTGCTACGGTCCACTTCTCTTTTTGAGTATTATAATTAATCTTGAAGGACCATAGTCAGGACCAAGAGAGTTCAATATGAAATGCACTAAGAAACCTTCAGACAATTCCATGTCCATGGTCTTTAGTGTATGTGCCATATGATCATCTCAAGGATTGCTTTCTTACACCACCTTTGCCATCATACTGGCTGGTGATCAGCTTACTTATTAAGGTACTGGCATGGCTCTTAGATGAAGTTCTTAAAATTCTCTTCAATGGCCAAGTACGTCTTAGCATCGTTTGAGTTCGTAATCCCTCCAATAATTCCTGGAGCATAGTACTCTTGATGTACATGAGAGACATTCTGTGGACTTTTCCCAAGAGCTACTTTTTCTTCGTAACTCCACTTGTATTATCATAAACTTCCTGACTCATTTCGTCAGTGTACATGGGCTCCTCAGGGGAGTCCTCTCTTAGTGCTAAGTCATAGTCCAACATGCCAAGATTCAGTAGCACATCGTTCTTCTACTCAGCGAAATTTGTTCCATCAAGGGGTGTCACATTTTAAGCTGCGCCCAATGCTGAAAATAACCAATGGAAAAAATATTAGCAAAAATATTGCATATGATTAATTTGCGTTGGCTCAATAATCACATGCATGATAGGCTCCTTTTCTAAATTTAATTCACCGTTGGGCAGAAAAAATTTAAAAATATATGAAGTGACAAAAAAATAATCCTTAATTACATCACCGTTGGGCAGAAATAATTAAGGAATAATATTATTAATTTATTGACATGAAATTATAATTAACGTTGGTCAAAAAATAATTTCACATCATAAATACTTTCCAGCAAAACTTCCCGTTTGGTTCCATTTAGCTAGAAATAATTTTCTGAGTCATCAAAATAATTTTCCATAATTTTTCAGCATTTTTAATGGCCAAGAAAGCATATAAATGAATTTCTGTAAATAACAAATGAATAAAAAGTGGGAATTGATTTAATTTCAAGCGCGGGCGCGGGCGCGAGGCCCGGGGGCGCGGGCGCGCGGGCGCAGGGCCCGGGCGCGAGGCGCAGGCGCGCGGGCGCGGGCGCGATGTGCCGGGCACGGGCGCGAGCCAGTGTCGGCCGTTCCGTTCGATCCAGATCGAACGGCTACGGTCATCCCCGCGTCTGATTTTGTTAGCGCCGTCCGATTCAATCCGACGGCTGAGATCTTTTTTTTTTTTACCGGGTCAAAGCCATTGGCTGTCGGCGGCCGAGGCCCTAACCCTATCCCCGGTCAATCCCCTTTTCTCCGCGTCTTCTTCCCGACGCGCCCGATGAGCAAGCGGCGGCGGTGACGGCGACGGCGACGATGCGCCGAGCAAAGCAGCGGCGACGACAGCCAATACCCGTCTTTCCTCTTCCCCCTCCCACCCCAGTTCTCCTCCCCGTGCACAACAGCAACACCGAGGCGAGCCTCGGTCTCGCGCGGGCCGAGCGACGGCGCGAGACCGGTCTGGGCAGCGGATGCTTAGCGGCGAGGCGAGGAGGTAGTTCCCGAGGCACGGATGCGAGCACATCGCAGCGAAGACGACGAACCGGGTAAATAATCCCGATTTCATTGTATTCGCGTTGATTTTGGGTCTTATTCAAATTAGGGTTCTTCGGATTTGGGGATTTTGGGGGTTTATGGTTTTGCCGAGTTAATTGATAATGGCTTCACTAAGGGATGAAGATTTTGGGATTAAATTCTAAGGGGCTGGCTCTGATACCACAATGTTGGAGAAATTAATATTACAGTGTTGACTAAAATTTGATTCACTGAGTTTATCCCCTTAGAAATTCAATCACCTATGCGGAAAACTTAATTCTAATCACTGACCTGCTTGTGAAGCCATCTCGATTTGATTTCTTCTTCTTCTCTGCTTCCTCTTCTTCTTGATGCTTCTCTGCGTGTGTGTGCCGACGGATGGATTGATGAAGACCTCACGAACCCCTTCTAGTGCGTTTGTGGATCGGGCACAATTAGGGTTTGTAGTCGGAGACCGAGCGGCGTCCCGTTCTTCTCCAATTTCTCTTTTATATGTGCACTAGTGGGGCTCGGGGGTTTCCTTCGGTTTAGGAGGTTCGGTTGAATCCACCGATCACGGATTCTATTCGTTATCTTATCTCTAAGCCGATAAAATACACCAACAGATGTATCTCAAAATGGAGATAAAAAAAAATTGTTGGGCCATGTCACATCAGCGGCATCGTCTATGGTTTCTTTTCCACTGTATGTCACCTCCCTTGCCTATATAAGCGCAGCACTGCCTTCTTGCATTTGCATGCCTCGACAAGTGCAAAGCTTTGAGCAACCAATAGATGGTCCTCATTCGATAGATAGTTTTCACTTAGGCCATCCATAGCAGTTTGAGAGGAAGGTAGATGCCACATGTGTTTTTAGTTGTTATATACCTAGAGTAAGTCTTTTAGAAAGTATTTTTAAGTAATAGTATATGTTTAATATAAGTTCTATAAAGCGAGGCTACGTACTGATTTTAACTTACGTTGTAACTTCGCTAACTATGACATACGTTGTAATTATGTTTAACAGAAGTTCTATAAAGCGAGGCTACGTATTGATTTTAACTTACGTTGTAACTTCGCTAACTATGACATACGTTGTAACTTCGCTAACTATAACAATATTGGTACTGATGCTAACTCGTGTTGTAACTTTAACTGGCTATGGAACTGTTATTGAAGCACCTACTAATTGTTTGGCTAAAGGTGGTTGCTGATCCTAACAATTTCTGATCTGACCTTGCTGACTAACATCGACTGAATTATTTTACTTGTTCAGTTTTTCCTCATTGTATTGAAGTTAATTATGTGCCTTGTTCTGTCCGTTCTCTCATGTACGTTGAGAGCATTCGGTGTGTTTTCTAATAGTTTGCTTTGCAAGTCTAGTATCTTTCTTTAATTAATTCATATATTTCATATTGGTATTTGAAGGGTAAATTATGTTTCATGGATAGTACACCTTCCAGAACTCAGAAAAGAAAGCACTCAGGTGGAGAGCAAGCTATTCTTACAATAGGTACCTTTAGTCTTACTTTTATTGGCTTGATGTTGCATTTTATTTTTTCTCGGTGCGGGATTTTGGCGAGTATCGACCAATAGCCATCCATCATGTCATATGCACGACGTAAATTTTAACCATATTTACATGATCAAAATAGAAAATCCATGGTAAATTTGATATATGATCTGGCCATGTAATTTTGTTATATTAAATAATTAATACATTCTTAATTGTAGGTGTGAGTTCACATTCTACTCGGGGGACAATACGTGAAAGGCAACAACGTCGGAGAATCCATAATAAAAGCAAAAGAAGGTGGGCAGTTGAACACATGCAGTAAAATAATATATTCTATATGAATACTAAATTTGCTTGCCACAGACAATGAAATACTAAATTTGCTTGAGCATGTACGGTAGTAAAATAAAATGATTTCACACATGAAATTATTTACTTGCTTCTCTAATTAGTAAATTAAAATGAGCATACATAGTTCTAGGATTGCCTCTTAGATAATCTCAGCCTTTCCTAAATTAACGGTTTTTTGTTTATGAAAATGATTTCAACACATGGAATTATGTACTTGCTCCCTAATTAGTAAATTAAAATGAGCTAATTAACGGTTTTTTTGTTTACAGTAGCTGTTCCGGATGACACTTCTTACTACGGGCCTTCTGCTCATGTGTGTCAATATTGTGGTGCCCAATTTTGGTATCAAGAGCGTGTGAAGAGTCTTAATTCAGTAAAGGAGGCCATATTCGCTTTCATCTTTGTTGCAGGGGTGTAAGGTTTGTTATGCCATATTTGGAAACCTCCTCACCTTTTTGGCTAAATTGCTAGATCCAAATGGTGATATTCTATCCAAATACTTCCTTAAATCTATTAGATTATACAATTCTATGTTTGCTTTCACGTCAATGGGTGCTAAAATTGACTATGGTATAAACAAAGGTCCAGGGCCGTACGTGTTCAAAATTAATGGCCAGGTTCATCATCGAATTGGATCTTTACTTCCCGAAGAGGGTGAGTGTCCAGGGTATGCACAACTTTACATTGTTGATACTGAGAATGAGGTCCACAACCGTATATCAATATTTGATAGAGATAGGGATTGCGATGATGACAACAGAGTTGATAAAAAATTGTTGAAGGCTTAATAAGCATGTTTGATAAATCAAATGAATTAGTAAAATCATTTAGGGCTGCTAGGGACTTTGTGCAGCAAGGGCATAGCCAACCTTTGCGTCGTAGGCTATTGCACGATCACTCTAGAGTTGTGCCACAGTATAGTGCACCGACTGGATCAGAGATAGCTGCTCTAGTGGTGGATGATTTCTCAGAAAAAAAGTAGACTCTTGACGTAAAATAATTCAAGAGAAAGGTGGTGGGTTACGAAGAATTAGTAACCTTCATGCCAATTATATGGCTTTGCAATATCCTATTCTTTTCCCTTATGGTAGGGGTGAAAACGGATCGGATAATATCTGATCCGATCCGCTCCAAATCCGTCTGAAGTGAGGATATGGTATGGGTTTTTAGATATCCGGCGGATGCGGATGCGGATTGTATCATGCGGATGCGGAGCTGGATGTGGTATCAACGATATCCGGCGGATGCGGATTATCCGATATTTTAAGCGGATTATCCGATATAGGGTTTGGCGGATAATCCGCATTTCTCAGGCCATGCAACTACTCAATTTAGCCCATTTTACTATTTTTAATAAATCAAAAACGCTTATCGGAATTTAAATCGTCCTGGAAATCTTTTTCCATTTTCCTTTCTCTTCTTCTTCTGTTGGGCCGGCGGCCCGCTCCTGTGCCGACCTCCCTACCCGCGCGCCCGCAGACCGTTCCCTCGCCCCGCCCGCCCCCTCGCCCGTGCCCCTCGTCGCCCGCGCCCGCCCGTGCCCTCGCCCGTGCCCTCGCCGCCGCCCTCGCTTGTGCCCTCACCCGCGCCCTCGCCCGTGCCTCTCCCGCGCCTTCCGCTGAGAATGGGTCGGAGGCAAAAATGTAGTCCTATTGTAAAAAAGATATTGATGCTCAAATTATAGAAAAGCAACTGAGCACGATGATGAAGAATGAAAGTTGAATCTGGAGCTTGCATGTTGGCGTGTGCTTTATTAGCCCGCGCTTCCTGCGGATTATGAATTTTTAAATAACCACAGTAAAAATTTATCCTAATATTTTTTGTGGACTATTTTAGCTGTACCAATCAAAAAGATTGTTATTTAAATATTTATTGTATTTTTAATATATAATAAAGATTATCGAATCGTGTCCATGTTGTACATCCTAACTAAAGTATAAATCTATAGCAAAAATAATTAGCTAACTATACCTTAACTGCTTATTGGGGATTCTCTAAATGTATATAACTATTTTTCATGGTGATATATAATGAGAGAACCATGTGGCTTGGGTGCCACTGAACCACACAAAGTAGAGCACAGATAGACACAGGGCCTATAAAGTCCAAGGATATGAGAGCCCTCTTGGAAGAAGTCCACACCCTTCTCATTGGAACATCCATAACACCTTAGTGCTATCCCCAACCTTCCCATTCAAGATGGAGAACTCCTCTAAGAAGCCCTGAGTCTCATCTAAGCCGACCATCGCGGTTTACGCCGAACAGTTTAGAGCTAGCTACTTAAGTAGACCTCACTCTCCTAAAAAGCGATCCATCTTGGAAAGCAAGTAATCCATGGATCTCAGAAAATTGGAGGATGAAGATCTACTTCAAGCCAGGAAAAGAGGAGTGTCAAGGAGATGTTTCAAGTCTCGTCACCTTACCGAGCTAGCAAGAGCAGCAGCAATTCAGGATGCGTCTCCGTGATAGGCATTCATGCCATATCTAAGATCTACAACAATGAAGATCGCAATAACTCCATTTTCCCTACAGCCATGCCGTCACGGTGTGGCCATCTCACTACCAGTATCGAAAGGTGAGGCGCCTCGAGAGCAATCACCAATCCACTTTCAACAAGATGTCGTTGCAAACGAGGCCTATGAAGGGCCCTGGAGGAATTGATGTGCTTCTGGAAAGATCGCTGACTGGGACTGAGAGGTACAACCATCTGGCCAGGAACACACCATTCAGTGACTACAGCTGAAGCAATCAAACTCCGCTTACCAATGTATTTTAGAACCCCCCAAATCTCCAATCTCAAACCCTGAAAAACTTACCGCCAAATCACTACAAACAGGGATAGAATCGATAGGCGAGGACCCTACTCAGATCAATGTACCGTGGCATGCTTGAAAAGGAATGGAGGCTGAAAGTTGATAGCCCAACTTTACAAGGACTGCTTGCCAAGGATTTGGGTCACATCAGAAGTCCCCTTGGTGCTAATGCTTGCCCCTCTCTGAAGACAAGATTATGCAATACACATATATTGATTTAAGAAAGGGAGACCGACCAGAAGCCATGACCACTTAGGGCAACCTCGAGATGGGCTGATTCAATACCATAATCTTAGAATAAGAGCAAATGTGTCAAAGTCCACAGGTTAGTAACATGTACCATACGGACGTAGCATGTAGCGCGTTTATAATGTGCATTTGTCACTTGGCTGGAACAATTCATTTGTTTAGTGATCGTTTGGTCATCCTTGTTTATGCTTTTGTGCGTGAGACCAATGAGTTAAGTTTGCTTGAAAGATACTCTTTCTAGTTGCACACATCATACAACTTGCATCATATGCACTTACGCCACAACCACAACAATAAAAGAAAGAAAACCAAGTTCACAAAAACTTTATATCCCTTTTTGAATTGTCTAGGAAAATCATATACGGTTCTTATAACTCTAGTATACATAACTAATTACTGTGTAAAGTTCAGATTTGAACAATCATATAAAAACAAAACCAATACACACAATTAAAGCATTCCATCTAGTAGAACAAACTAAGATGCAATATTGACCTCGATGCTAATATCATCACTCATATATGTTCAATTTCCCGAAGACAACCTTCAGTCCTAAAATAACTCCCTATAAAAATATGATTATTTTTTCTCATACATAAGTAAAAGCTGTATACAAATATTCAATGTAAGGACTACATACCAGATAATTTAAATTAATGCTGTTCATTAGGAGTGTACTCCTGAACGAGTTGACTAATTCTCTAGGCAAGCTTTCAAACGCGTGTTTTCCTGAGAGGTGGTT